>CM037876.1:239828836-240149117 GCA_021292165.1 Shinisaurus crocodilurus
TGTGGCGGCCCCCAAGTTATGGAACTCCCTCCCTAGTGATCTTCGCCATGCCCCCTCCGTGATGAGCTTCTGCCGCGCTTTAAAAACATGGTATTTCAGGCGGGAATATAGGGTGGGTTAGGATTTTAAAATAATTTTTATACTGTTTTAATTATCATGTTTTATTGTATTGTTTTAATTGTACATCGCCCAGGGTGGCCGGGTGACTGGCCAGATGGGCGATTAACAAATAAAATAAATAAATAAAATAAATAAATAAATAACCTGGACTTGCTCCTCCTCTTCATCATCTCAACCTGTTAGTCCACCTGCCTCTCGCTCAGGCCTAGACAACAGTGGTGGTGAGAAGGAGGAGGAGGAGATGCCACTGCCTCTTTGCTCACTGGTGCTCTGCCTGTCAAGCAAACAGGTGGTAGCAATGATGAGAAAGAGGGTGAGGACCAACAGCAGCTGCTGACAATGGTGGTGAGAAGGTAGACTCACTGAAGAAGGGACCCCATTGGGGATGTCCTGCCCAAGGACCCTCAAAGACCTGAAGCCAGTGCTGAGCACCCGCATGGGTACCTTTCACACAACAAAAAAACATGCACCTTAATGCAATTAACGTTTCCCTTGTGTCTATCTTTAGGTTGTAAGTACGTATTTCTTCTTAGCTTTCTAGGGTTATCTGCTCGCCACAGTTGTAAGCAAAGCACAGAACCACATAGACGTTTGGTCTGATCCAGCATGGCAGTTCTTGTGTTCTTCACGTCCTCAGTCAGATCACAAGCAATGCCTTTCCTTTCCTTTCATCTCACCTTTCACAAATAACACATTCATTATAAGTAAAAAAATAAATAGAATTAATCCCTGGTGCTAGGGTCTAAATTAGAAGGTGAGAAAATGGTCCTGCAAACCAACCAGTACCATGGATCAATGAACCATTTGCCACTTTACTTGACCCATTTCTTTTAGTAGGAAACCATTAAAGACAACATCAACAAAACAAGAGTTGTGCTTGATCATGTGAATGGATCCGATTCATGTTTCTCAAGATGTTGAAAGAGATCTAATTTTTTCCCAGCTTCTACCTCCATAGTTACATGTGAAGTTGGTGCCACATAGCAATCTGCCTCCTGGGGTTCCTCAGCATTTCCTCCCAGTGGTTCCTCTCTGTGCCAGTGGCATGCAGGCCAAGGCTGCACTGGCCCAGTAAGTGGTTCTGCCCATCACCATCCTGGCTTAGCATCTCCAGCTCCACGCTGGAGGCACAGAGCAGATCATGGGGCACCTCAAACATAATCATCTCATTCCAGACTGGATTGATCTTGTGTTTCGCTCGCTTTGTCTGCTTCTTTTTCAGTTTCAGGGACTGATGCTTCAGAGTCACTTTGACAGATATATCTGCAGGGGGAGAGGAATAAAAAAATCTGATCATTCAGATGTCGGCATTCTCTGACATTTCCTCCTTGCCTCCTAAAATCTTAACAGTTACTGGTAAATGTCAGCAGTCACTGAGGGCCAAACACTGAGGGCCACCACTAGTGTGGTAGACACCGGTTCTTTTCATGTATCTGCCTCATCCATGTATAAAGCATGGGGTGGAGGTCTAAGGAGCACATGGGGATGAAGTGCTGATCTAAACTTCTTCCAAATGCTTTACCTTTCCATAGTCCAGCCTTCCCTAAACTGGCTTCAGATATTTTGGACTACAACCCCCATCAGCCCCAGACAGCATGGCCAGTGGCCAGAGATGACAGAGCTCTAGTCCAAAAACATCTAGGGGAGCACTAGGTTTGGGAAGCCTGCTATAGTCTGTATATAGTCCATACAAGAGCTGGAAGCAGAGAAAAGAGGCTGAAACAACTATTTATTTATTTATTTATTTATTTATTCTATTTTTGAATCGCCCATCTGGCCAGTCATCTGGCCACTCTGAGCGATGTACAGTCTAATTAAATACAAACAAACAAACAAACAGAGCGTCAGTTAGCCCGGGGGGGGGGAGTTGAAACAACCAGTTGTGGAGAAGGCATGGGATGGGGGAAGCTTTAAAACAAGGGTGTCGAACCTCTTTCTGCCCACGGACAATGCATTCTGGAGAAGCTCTTGGGGTCCAGTGGTGGGTGGGGCCAAAATATTTTTAAAATACCAGCATAATACCAGCTTAAAGCTCTTACTGCCAGTAACAAAGCCTGAGGAAGGCATTTCAATCTTTTAGAATGGGTCGAAATGGCCAATCTGAACTGCACAAAGGCCAGGAAATCACCAGACTATCAGCTGTTGGAGGAAAGGGGTGGAGCCAAGGGAAAGGGTGCCTATGCCCATGTACTCCAGTTGCCGGGTGACCGGCCAGATGGGCGATTAATAAATATAAGAAATAAATAAATAAAAATGGGCAGGAGGGTGCTGTTGCACTCATGTCCTACTTGTGGGCTTCCCAGAGGCAGCTGGTTGGCCACTGTGTGAACAGAATGCTGGACTAGATGGACCCTTGGTCTGATCCAGCATGGCTCTTCTTATGTTCTTACGTTTATGTTCATAAGCGGTATGGCCATATGGGGAACCCCAGGGTCCCAGACTGGGGCCTGCACCCCCTTTTTAAAGTAAGACATATGCAATGCTTCATGTAGGAGTGGGGTGGAATTGTGAATGACAGCCCCCATCACATCTAGTACTAGTTTGGCCTGGAGTTTCTGGCATTTACCATAACATTCTTATACAATATCTACAGTATATGCATTCATTCGTGATATTGTCTGAAGTTGCGTACACACCCACACACATTGCCTATTGTACACCATAGCACACTTGAGATTCCTGCTTTGAAAAGTTTGCACTCCACCATCTGACTCACTCCACTTTGAGAGTCATGTGAATAAATCTCCACGTTGACCAAGGCTGAACAGCCAAGCAAGTGGGCATCTGCATTATCTGCTGGATGGTTTAATGCAGTGTTCTCCAACCTTGGGTCCCCAGATGTTTTTGGCCTACAACTCCCAGCATGCCCCAGCCAGCGTAGCTGGCTGGGGCATGCTGGGAGTTGTAGGCCAAAAACATCTGGGGACCCAAGGTTGGAGAACACTGGTTTAATGAGAGGCATAAGATGAATCATTTTCATCTGAATAGAATGGGGATGGGCAATCCTTTTGCCCTTGAGGGATGCATGTGGCAGTGGGTGGTGTGTCAGGGGCCACATGCCACTGGTGGCCAAAGGCAGGGAGGGCAAGTCCTGGGCTGGCCGTGGGCATGGCCATAATCTCTCCCCTCTCCCTCACACACATACAACACAACCTCCCTGCTTACTGTCACTCATGCACACTGTTTCTGCACACCCAGACACACACGTCACCCCCAATTCAACATGCAGTGATGGGAAAGTTTAAACCTCCTCTCCTGCATGCTGAGATGCCATTGCACCTTCCCTCTCCCGGCTGCCCAGCCGATTGGTGCTGGGAAAAATTAAAGACTGCGCCAGTCAGAGCCAGCTATATCTAGTCCATCACTGCATCAAGACATCATCTATACCCATATGAGCACTACTGCGAAGTAAGGCAGCATTATTTATTTATTTAAAATAGTTTTAGCCCACTCTTCAGCCAAAAAAAGTCTCCTGACGTCTCTTACAAGCAAAAAAGACAATCCCTGCCCACAGGCCTATCATCTAAAAAGACTCAGTGCACAAAGAAAAAGGGATGGGAAGGAAAGAATCAAGTCCACTGTCAGCAGGGCTAGTGGAATGGCCCTACTTCCCCTCTCATCTCCCGGAACGGGGCAATCCAACTAGGGCAGGTCCTGATTTTCCCTTTGCTTGCTCCTGTCTCCCTTGCTTCTTCTTCCTTCCCACAGGGCAGTTGCTGTCGATGATTATGAAGATGATGATGATGATGATGATGATGATGATGATGATCAGACACAGTGGCTTCCCTAAGGTCCACCTGATGAGTTCTTGACTGAAGGGACATTCTGTCTCCCAGCTTATATACTTCCTTATACAATCTAATCAAATATGATTACTATACATGGCATAAAAGAAAATCAAAACATCAACATACTCCTCTTTCTCACTCACCCTTCCCAAGGAGCTCTTTCAGCTGTTTGGAATGGAGATTCTTGGCTTTGATGAGCACTACAAGCAGACGGTTTGCTGCAGGCAGATAGCTGATGGAAAGGAGAACTTCTCCGTAACCTGCATCTGGCTCCTGCAATTCAATGAGGCAAATAAGAAAGAAATGCACAGTGCATTTTCTACTTTTGTCCATACAAAGGAGACAACTGAGCAATTGTAGAGTGTGCGGGAATAAAGAAGACTCAAAAGAACCTACAGTATAACAAATCACCATGAGCTTGCCACTCCCTTGTTTTGCTACAGAAACCAATTCACAAAACTGCTTTCTTGCACCACACTGTGTGTTGTCAGACATTATTAAAGATGATGATGAAATAAACATACCGCTCTCGTGGCTCCAAAAAGATTTAAAATGTACCATAGTCTTTCAATGAAATATTACCCTCTGCTTCCTTGCTAGCTGATCATGGTGTATTGTGAACTGTTACAGTTACGGTACTAGCATTAGGATGAAGGGATACGGTAACTCATCTCCTCGATGTGGTGACACAGCAACTAAAAGCAGCATCTGCATGGCAACCATAACAGTGCTGGCTAGAATTGAGAACAAGAAGGGAGAAGAGGAAGCCTTTTGGGCAAGTAAACCAAGCGCAGGGGCATTTTTGGGTTGTCAAAGCTTAAAATCATTCACATGATCAAGCAGTAACTTCTAAGGGTGTACATTTATTTAGTTATGAATAGGACCCACTCAATCCAACTTTCATTCACTACAAAACAAATGCTGTCTCTAAAGAATGGATACTTTCATTATACCATTCATACCCATTTGTCACTCATTTGGGCTGCCATCTGCCATTTTATTTTCCCAGAATGCTCCAGATATCTCATTGTTCTTTGGTACTCCCTGTGGGAAATGGCAACAACTAGTGAGGGCCACCACATTTTCCCTCAGAATGATCCAAAATGATGCAATGTCTGGGGCATTAGAGGGAAATAAAAATGGCAGCTGCCAGGAGGTGACCACCAAAATAAGCTCCACTGCTGTCACCGTCATTGTCACAGGTGACAGAAAAACACACACAGTAAAAAGGAAAGAAAGGGAAGTGAATGTGATTTTAACAAATTAATAATGAAATGAATTAAGCTTTTAATAAGAAAAACAAATAGAATAACAAAAAGAAAGAAAATCTTAGGCACACCTTTTTGCTTACACCTTTGGTTAGGAAATTCAATCTAAGTTGAATCATTTCCCTGTGTTAGTAAGGAAGATACAGGATGCCTCGAGTTGGTATGAGATTAGACTGAACTGGTATACTGAAATGAACTACACACTATCACTTATGATTAGTGTTTTTTTAAAAAAAAAACTTGAACCTCTACTTGTGCTCTTTGCTTTTGGTTCCTACTTGGAAATTTCTACACAGGCTATTTCTTCAGCTTCTTGGAACTGTGGCAGGAATAATCTCATAGTGCTGTTGATTATTTTTAATTCTCCTTTGCCCCTTACTGATTGACCTTGTGGACTTCTGACCTCTCTCATATGATCTCTCTCTCTCTCTCTCTCTCTCTCTCTCTCTCTCTCTCTCTCATTTTGTCTGGCTCTCCACAACTGTGTGAACAGAATACTGGACTAAATGGACCTTGGTCTGATCTATCATGGCTCTTCTTACGTTCTTAATGTAGAGAATACATGCACCCCTGAAGCTGGAGCCAGTGTGGCGTAGTGGTAAGAGTAATGGACTGGGACTTGGGAGATCCGGGTTCTAGTCCCCGTTCAGCCATGAAACTCACTGGGTGACTTTGGGCCAGTCACTGACTCTCAGCCTAACCTACCTCACAGGGTTGTTGTGAGGATAAAATGGAGAGGAGGAGGAGGATTATGTAAGCGGCCTTGGGTTCCTTGCAGGAAAAAAGGTGGGATATAAATATAATAAATAAATAAATAAATGGGAGAGAGAGCTAGTAGGAGAGAGGGTGGGTAGAAGGGAAGAGTGAGCATGTGTGCTTTTAAAAGGCCCAGAGAGGAACAGCAAGAAAGAGAGAGAGAGAGAGAGAGAGAGAGAAAGAAAATGGGGGAATACAGTTATTCACTCCAGTAATCCTATATACTAATAACTCATTCTCCAAACTGGCACAATCCACACAGAAGAGGGAAGTATCAGCAGTGTTGGGTAAACCCCAAGGTTTGCATAAGTATGAAGAAAAAAACTTTATGGGGGGGAGGAACTCTAAGGAAAAAACCAAAACAAACAAACAAAAAATCCCACTGAGAACAAAGCATGATCAATGGCCACAGAACACCCGTTGTCTACTAGAGAAGAAATGGAATTCAGAAGGGGAGGAGGAATGGGATGGAGTATCCTGGGAAAGGGCATGGCGGGATGACTTGGACTCTGAACAGCAGTACTCCACACTGTGACATTTGGTTGCAGGTCCCATTCTTATTTTTGCTTGTTTGTTTTAGAATATTTCTATACTGTCCTCATCAAAATTGATTCCATGGTGGCTGTGTTCCTGACTACATCAGAATGGTCACCGAAGTGTTCAACATATGAGCTTTTATTTGAAAAGACCAATGATCTCAGAGGACATGGGGACAGGACCCCTCCATGTAATCCCCACATAGAAATAAGATGGATTCCCATTGTTTTTACCTTAAGGGCAAAACTAGGCACTATGGAAAGCACAGGACTGCTGCAGAAAGTGGCTTCCCCATGTCCAGCTCTCCTCTCTGCTCAGTAACACAGGTGAAACTGATCATGTGAAATGCCCCCTGCCCTCTCCATGTGATTGGCTGCTGCTTGTGGGGCCAGGGAAACTCACTGCATGACAATGGCCTGCCACAATGGCCTGCTGAGCTTGGTTCATGAAATCAGCCATGGGGATGCTGTTTTCAGTAGGGCTGTGCCCCTCCGATCTGATTCCGATTCCGATCTGTGTAATCGGGATCAGGCCCGATTATGATTCCGTCCGATCTGTATCTATCCTGATCCGATTATGATTACGATTATGTGGAATCGATTACGGTAACGGAATCAATTCCGTCCAGTTTTTCCATAGACTTGCATTGGGGGGAAAATGTCTTTCACTTCTTCATTTTAAAAGATTGAAACATGAAACCTGGTGAGATTGCAGATGTCCTCGAGCTGCTTATGCCCCCCCCCATTTCAGACACATGGGTCTTGTGGTTCCCCTGCAGCCCTCTCCCCCAAAACAGGAGATCTTTCACAGGGAACTTTTTTGGACTCTCTCTGTCCGCAGCTATACTAAGCCGCTGCACTAATCCTTTCTTTTGGCATGCAAATTTCCCCAGCCACCTAGAGAACACATCCCAGGTTTATTAAAAGAAGGGGTGCCCCTGTTGCTGCTAACCTGACTGCCTGTACAGCGTGGAGCCACAAACAGCAAGGATGTAGGAAAGCTGACAATAGGGGGGGAATAACCCTTTCTTCAGGGCAGTCACCCTAGCCCCCCAGTGGGGACTGGAGACACAACTTGCTGCTAGCCTAGACTACTGGCAGGACTTTGTGTCAGATTTATTATTATTATTTGTGGAGGAAGGGGGGGCTGGCTGACCCGCCACACCCCCACCCTTTCCTACCCAAAGGACCCAAGACCCCCAGAGATCTCAAGGTACCAGAATGCCAAGCAATCCTACTTGAATCTCTGTTCAGGGACTTGCCTTTATGACTGTAACCTGGATTTAGTTGCTGGAACCACCGAGCAATCCACAAACACCATGTGGGGTAAAAAACCAAAGAAGGTTTATTCTGGTAGCATTTTACAACAAGAATAGGGAAATAAGAGAAGCACACAAAAATGAGAGAGAGACACTTTGGTACAAAGTAATAGAGCTGCAAAAATAACAAAACCTGATTCTTTATATCTCCCAGGCACACACTCTGTTACCTGGGGGTCAGTTCTCTTCCAGGTTTGGATCCAGCACAGCCTTGCCGCCCGGGGGGACTACTTCACCTACCCAAAGGTCCGAGATGGGTAGCCCTCCACAAGGCCTGCCTTTACCAAAGCAGGCCTGTGGCTTATGCTGGCTCAGCTTGCCTGAGCGTGGAAAGCTAAGCAGGGTCAAGCCTGGTTATTACTTGGATGGGAGACCCCTCATCTAGTTTCCTGCATTGGGCAGGGGGTTGGACTCGATAGCCTTGTAGGCTCCTTCCAACTCTATTTATGAAAGCTAATTTCACCAGGAGCTACCTGGGGTCGGATCCTGAGGCCGCCCGAAGGCTTGGGCCTCTGCTTGGCTTGCTGCCATTACTCCACAGCCAGCAACCACGCGACGGAACAAAGACAAAGAACAAAACCCACACGTTGGGAAATATACCTTTTCCCCCCTCCCCTCCTTTCTGTAGCTTTGCTGCTTCTTAGCCAATCAGGATGAACTTCACCTGGCCAGGCAGGGAGGGGAACTCATGACTCATGACATTTGCATCTGAAAAGCCGTAGACCCAGGCGCCATGTCTCATCCAATACTTTATGCACATTTCGCCTCCTCCCAGCCCCCAACCGGCCTTACTTGTTTTTCACATGAGGAGGCATGTGCGTGTGTGTGTGTGTGTGTGTGTGTGTAGGAACCCCCAAAGGCTCTTTTCTTCACATTATTATTATTATTATTATTATTATTATTATTATTATTATCATCATCATCATCATCATCAATAATAATTAATACCTGTTTCTAATATTTCTCAAAGTGGCCAGACCAAGACTTAGAGAGCACTGCTTGGGCCCCCAAAAGCCACTGGTGCTGAGCACTGGTGTGCAGAAAGAATTGCTTTTGAACTGAAATGCAACTTCCAAACAAATGATATCTGGCTTGGTTGGGATGCCCAGCGAGCCAAATCTGGAAAGTTAGAAAATTTCACGGCTCTGTTTTCCAACCGCCCAAGTAGAACCTCCGTGGTTCAGCACTCGATTCTGGCAGGGGATAGTCATCCCATTCTGTCCTTGCCCTATAGGGCAGAAGAGCCTAGCTCTGCAAGATTTTGATTTTTCTGTTGTGCACATTCAGGGCAAGGAAAACGTGTTGGCTGGTGGGCAAGTTGTCCCAAGCTTTACTTCAGGGTAAAAGTAGATGAAAAGCAAGGGATTTAAAACCCCAGATTTCATCTTCTCAAAGGCTGGAATGTGAAGAAAAGCACTGCACCTATGTTCTCCCTAACAAAGCAAATGTAAATAAGTTCAGCCTCAGCCAGAGGCTGAGAATCTCCTGTAAATGTCTCCTGTAAATGTACATAGTTTCTCCTGGGGGCCCTGTGTCGCCTCAGAGTCTGCTACACATTAGTATGCAAATGTCCACCAAGCACTCTAGGTTCCATTCCATTCAGAAAGGGGGGGGGAGGAGCTGCTGACCCAGATCGGAGGTAACCGCCTGTAATCAAATGGAACCAATGACAGGCGATTACATCCGATCTGGGTCAGGGTCGATCCAATTTGAACATAATCAACTGTAACCCGGATCAGGCCAATCCGATTCCGGTTCGGGTTCGAAACACGATTACGTGCACAGCCCTAGTTTCAGCAGGAGGCCCACGTCTTCTGTGATGACTAGTCCACTGTAGTTTTTTGTGTTTTTTTAGAATGATGACTAGAATGAACAACATTTAAATCAAGTGAATGAACTACAAAGGCAAGTTGAATGATCTGACTTCTCTTTCAAACTGCCCCCATGCCTAAAAATGAATCTTTCGAACACAGACTATTTTATCCAAGGTTGTGACTTGCCATCCACATTCAGAGAGCTATAAATATTTCAGAATAATCTTTGTTTCACTTGGCTGGATGGTACAGATGGGGACAGTCATGTTTCATCCACTGAGAGAGTCGATGCCTTCTCTTCAAAATCTCAGCTGCCAACCTTATCTGACTGGAATAATTCCTGCTTCACACATTTTTTTAAAAGCCTAGCTTCCTAGGGATACTCAAAATGAATGTTCATGTTGAGGCTTTTCATCTCTTCAGCAAGAGTTCTGAATGCTGTTGACAGGTCCATCTTCCCCAAACCTATATAACTTGCATAAGAAATATTTCCTCTCAGCAGTTGTCTAGAGAGCCTCACTTTGTAGGGGGAGGCACTTTTGTTGTAGCAGGAGATGGAAGACATTTCTCTTCAATTATTTATTGCATATGGGGGCATTTTTTGTTTTTGTACTGAGTAAAGTAAGAGCCAGACTATGAGAGCCAAAGACTTAAAAGATGTCCCAAGAAGTTTTCTTCTTCTTTTCTTCTTTTTCTTTTTTTGTCAGCGTGGGAAGCAGAGGAGGGAATCAAAGATTAACAATGCAACTCTATGCATGAATAATCAGAACTGGGGCCTAAATTAAGATGAGTGGATGAACGGTAGTAGTTTATAGAGACTTTTGGCCCAGGAGACCCCCATCTTATTTCTGCCCATCTAATGGGGTTAGTGTTGTGCCTCCGTTTGGAAGACGTGGGGCAGCCGTGCCAGAGTGTGTTTGGGGTGGGGCCAGGCACATGCCATCTGCAGCCTGGCCCAGCCCAGCTGTGCTGCCTTGCTAATCAGTGCCTGTGTAAAAGACAGGCCCCCAAACACACTTCAGACGCTGGAAGCAATTGTCATTGTAAGCAGGGCCGGCGCTACCGCTAGGCAGACCCAGGCGGCTGCCTAGGGTGCGTGGCGGGAGAGGGCGCAGAAATGCTGCGCTCTTTCCTCGCTGCCGGCACGCTCCTGCCCCGCCTGCCCGCCTCGCCGACAAAGGCACCGGTCCGCAACCACCAGGTCTGTGCGGGGGGGGGGGTTGCGAGCGCCAGGCAGGCTCACGCTCGGCTTTCCTCTGCGCCCGGAGCTAGGCCGGGCCAGGAGTGCGTGCGGCGGCGGCGGCGGGGGCGGCAACCGGTAGGCAGCGGGGAAAGTGGCTGCTGGAGGAGGCGGCGGGCGGGCGGGGGGGGCGCTGGGCAAGCAGGCATTTCCCGGCTGCTTTGCTCCGGAGCCCTCCCCCCGCCGCACGAGAGGGGGGGCGCTAAATATAAGCCAGCCTAGGGCGCCAAACTGCCCTGCACCGGTCCTGATTGCAAGTAACTCGACCATAGCCAGATACTCCCGCCAGCCCCTGGACTGAGCCTCATGCTTTCTTGACTTCGGAACACCCCTGACCACGCTTCAGCCTGCTCCTATACTGTTTCGTTTTATTTTGGTTTCGGATATCTCTCTTGGCTTTCAACCTTGGACTGTGTTAACGACAGCGGCTTATCTGTGAACCGGACTGATTTATGACAGTTAGCCCATTAATAAATCACAATGAAAGTGGGGTGGATGAAGAAGGGGCACAAGATCCTGGAGATTCACACTGGTCATGGATGCAATGGTGCAGAATGACTGGCAAAATGCTTCCAGCAGGCCCTGCCCAAATCAAATGATTTGTCAGGAAGGCAACAGGGAGAGGGCTTCACCATCCATTCTAATATGTGCTTCAGCCTCTCCTCAGTGCTCACCTGAGGAAGCCATTGCCAAGGACATTGGACTAATGGCAAGACTGAGCCCAGACATTTTGGTGCCTGAGGGGGAGAATCCAAATTCCCTTTCCCTCTAATTAATTCAAAGCACACAACCTTCCATTAAGTTCTCCCGCACACACTCCACTGAAGTAATGTGCTCTTCTGCAACTAACTCCCATTCATTCTAATAGGTCTGGGGCAGGGTGGCCGCTGAATGCATCACCAAAAGAGGGGACAAAAGAGGGCACCGGCCTGCATAAAATTGCCATGTGCTCATTTATATGTAGAGATGCAAATTTAGAAATCATTACTATAATTTAAAAAGAAATACAATACATCTCACCATCCAGGTTTGTCAGGGCCCTTGGGCAAGACGCCCTCAGTGAGCCCCCCTCCCTCAGTGAGCCTCCCTTCTCACCACCACGGCTGCTGTTGCTCCTCGTCCTCTTTCTCCTCATTGCTACCACTTGCCTGCTTGACAGGCAGGGAGAGCGCCAGTGGGCACGTCGACACAGGCATCTCCTGCTCCTCCTCCCCCTCACCACCACCGTTGTCTGAGCCAGAGTGAACAAGCAGGTTGCGACAGTGAAGAGGAGGAGCAAGTCCAGGGGGCTCTAGTCAGTGGGCCCCCGCTGGGGTGTGGGCCCTCTGCAGGTGCCCGGCCATTCCTACCCTTGATGTCGGCCAGGCTCACCATAGTGGGGGGGGGGGAGACTGTGACCAGCTGACCTGTGCACCTGCCTACTCAAGTCTGTTATACAGGTGTTAACCAGGGATGGGCAAGTTCAAGGTCCCTGCTCTGCATTCTTATGGTCATTTGTCATCCAACCAGACTTGGACTGGACAGCCCTTCAAAGAGAGGACTGTCCTCTGTAAAGCAGGGTCAGATCAATCTGTCTCCCACTCTGCTGCCTTGAAGGCATCCAAAAGCTGCTTGCTGCTTTTGGCACAGCCACAATTTCAGTTAAAATAATGAGACTCCAGCCCTGTGCCTGATCCACCAGTGAGCCGTCCTCGTGATGAGTGACATAAGCCTTTTTAGGTGATGGCACAAATACTATTGTTTCATTTATTTTTTTTACATAAGCCAGCAGGTAGAAATGCAGGAGGAACCTTGCACTTTTGTGATGCCTACGTTTTTTGTTGTTTTTTTATGACGCAGTGAGTGTTGTTCTGAACCAGCCCAGCTCCAGTCAATGGCTTTACTGGGTTAGCTATGAGGTCACCTCGAGGCTTCTACAGGAAATTTGTGAAGGAGAGGAGACAGATCCGGCATTTTTTCAGTCACACCATTGCAAGGACACACAAGGCTTTAAATAAATCCTAACCAGCTGGTTCTTGGAAATGTACTGACAAAAACAGTGCCTCTCTCTCTCTCTCTCTCTCTCTCTCTCTCCCGCTCTGATCATCTCTCTCTTGCTCCCTCCTACTCTTGATTAATGATTCAGGAAGACTTCAGTTGAAGCTTGCTGTGTAATGGCTGCCTTTCTGAGGTCCCTAGTGACGCAAGCCCAGCTTTCTTTGCATATCTTCCGCAGCAAAAAAAACTGGGGCACACAACTCAGTCTGTTAACCTGCTCCTTTCAGGTTTGGAGGAGAATGTCTGCCTTGCTGCCATTGTGTGGGTGGCTGTGAGGAAGGCCGAGAGCATGAGAAACATTGCAGTCGGCTTCGAGATATAATTGGATATTATCTCCTGTACTAACTACGCACCGACAGTTTCTTGGCACTCTTGGTGTTAGATGTTCCTGGAGACCATCTGCTCAATGGACCATCTGTTTCTGGGGTGCCATTAGCAACCTGCTAGATCTCTCTCCCATGCTGGGGAGCCATTGACCCAGGATGACTCGGCAAGTGGCAGCATCTCATTGTGGCAACTCCCAACAATCTTTTGCCAGGCTGGAAAAAGCACCCTGGAACTGCCATAGATCCCTGCCATGCTGCTTATTTATTTTATTCATTACATTTATGTATCCACTCAGTCATGAAGCTCGCTGGATAACCCTGGGCCACTCACTATCTCTCAATCTCTACTTCACAAGGGACAAAATGGGAGGAGATCCATGTATGCCACCTTTGGCATATTTATTCATATTTTTTAAGTTATTACCATTACATCCCACCTTTCCTCCAGGGAACTTAAGGCAGCATACATGTATTTTATTGTATTTTAATGATTGTACATCGCCCAGGGTGACCGGGTGGCCGGCCAGATGGGCGATTTAAAAATATAATATAATAATTCTCCCACTGCCCATTTTATCTTCACAGCAGCCCTGTGAGGAAGTTTAAGCTGAGAAAGTTTAAGGCAGCATACATGGTTCTCCCACTGCTCATTTTATCTTCACAACAACCCCATGAGGTAGCTTAAGCTGTGAGGTAGTTTAAGCTGATTGGCCCATGGTTATCATGTGGGAGGGGCTCAGTGGAAGAGCACCTGCTTTGCATGCAGAAGGTCCCAAGTTCAATCCCCGGCATCTCCAGGTCGGCCAGGAAAATGCCTGCCTGAAACCCTGGAGAGCTGCTGCCAGTCAGTGTCGACAATACTGGGCTAGATGGACCCATGGTCTGACTCAAATAAAGCAGCTTCCTATGTTCCTACCCAGTGAGCTTCACGGATGAGTGGGGATTTGAACCTGGGTTTCCCTAATCCTAGTCTGGCACTGTGACCACTCTACACTGGCTCTCCTATCTTGTGGACAGGAGAGGCAGCATACAGCCATGGCAGAGAAAATGCTGTTTCCCAGGGCTGTGAAGAGAACACTGACACTTATCCTGTCAGTCTCCCCACGTCTTCTCTCTCTGCTAGGTATAAAGCATGGTGAAAGGAAAAGAAAGAACGGGGCATGGACAAGTGTGAAGGGACAGAACTGTCTTCCATTTTGTATTTAGCTTGATTTTTTTATATTATGGGGTTAAATCGTGTGTGTGTGTGTGTGTGTGTGTGTGTGTATGTTTACTGGTCAGTTTCAGCCAGAAGGTCAAAAGTTTAGTTAGATTATAGAGACAGTGGGAGTGTGACCTTGTTGCTTCTCCTTCATCTCTCAGTGGCTTTCAGAACCATCAACCATGGTATCTGTCTGGGACGATTGTCTGAGTTGCGAGTGAGGGGTACTGCATTGCAGTGGTTTCATTTACTACTTGGATGGTTGGCTCCAGAAGGAGGTGCTTGGGGAATATTGCTCAAGCCTGTGGATTCTCCAGTATGGGGTTCTGCAGGGGGCAGTTTTGTCCCCCATGCTATTTAACATCTACATGAAACCATTGAGTGGGGTCATCTTGAGTTTTGGAGTGCATTGCCATCAGTGCGCTGATAACATGCAATTCTCCTTCTCCTTTTCATCTTCATCAGGTGAGGTTGTGGATGTGCTAGAATGGTGCCTGGCTGCAACAATGGTCTGGATGAGGGCTAATAAATTGAAACTCAGTCCAGACAAGACCGAGATGCTGCTGGTGGATAGTTCTTCTGACTGGATGGAGGGTGCTCAACCTTTTCTGGATGGGTTGCACTCCCCCTGAAGGAGCAGATTCATAGCTTGGGGGTCCTCCTGAAGCCATCTTTGCCATTTGAGGCTCAGGTGGCAAGGATTACCTTCTACCAGCTTTGGTTGGTGACCCAGCTATGCCCCTATCTAGACAGGGATAACTTGGCTTCAGTTATCTATACTCTGGTAACCTCCAAGTTAGATTACAGCAATGCACTTTACATGGAGCTGCCTTTGAAGATGGTACAGAAGCTGCAGCTCGTGCAGAATGTGGCAGCCAGATTGATAACAGGGAGAAGAAAGTCTGGACATGTAACACTGATTACGGCCTGCTTGCACTGGCTGCCTGTATGTTTCCAAGCCCAATTCAGGGTGCTGGTTTTGACCTATAAAGCTTTACATGGCTCAGGACCACAATACCTGATGGAGCCCCTCTCCTGGGATGAACCTACCTGTACACTATGTTCATCAGCTAAGGCCCTCGTCCAGATGCCTCCTCCAAGGGAGGCTTGGAAGGTGGCAACAAGGGAGAGGGCCTTCTTGGTGGTGGCCCCCCAATTTTGGAATCACCTCCCTGACAAGGCTCGCCTGGCACCAACATTGCTATCTTTTTGGTGCCAGGTTAAGACCTTCCTCTTCTCTCAGGCATTTGGCAGCATATGATGAGGTTTTAATTGGGTCCTGGATTTTTCTTATTGTTGATTGTTTAAAATTGTTTTAGATATATGTGTGTCTCTGTGTGCGCTGTCTGCTTATATGTTTGTATGTAAATGGTTTTTATAATGTAATTTAAAGGTTTTATGTATATGTATATGTATATGTTTCTGAGCCTGGTTCAAGGTGCTGGTTTGGATCTATAAAGCCTTATATGGCTTGGGACTGCAATACCTGATGGAGTCTCTCTCCCAGCATGAACCTACCCAAATACCTTTTTTTAAAAAAATGTGTTTTACACTCTGTTTTTTCTTGTATTTTATTGTACTGTACATCGCTCAGAGTGGCTGGATGACTGGCCAGATGGACAATTCAAAAATATAATAAATAAATAAAATATACTACCTTCATCATCTAAGGCCCTCTTCCAGGTGCCTCCTCGGAGGGAGGCTTGGAAGGTGGCAAAGAGTGTGAGGGCCTTCTTGGTGGTGGCCCTCCCAATTATGGAATGAGCTTCCCAACGAGGGCTGCCTGCCACCAACATTGTTATCTTTTTGGCACCAGGTTAAAACCTTTCTCTTCTCTCAGGCATTTGGCAGCATATGATGAGGTTTTAATTGGGTCCTGGATTTTTCTTATTGTTGATTGTTTAAAATTGTTTTAGATATATGTGTGTCTCTGTGTGCGCTGTCTGCTTATATGTTTGTACGTAAATGGTTTTTATAATGTAATTTAAAGGTTTTAATCTTTATAAACTGCCCAGAGAGCTTCAGCTATTGGGCAGTATAGAAATGCAATAAATGAAATGAAAAATAAAATATAGGAGCATTCTGTCTGCTCAGAAAGCTAAATATTTGCAGAAAGCTCAAGACAAATTTTAAGTAGATTATAGGCATCAGGATGTCTTCAGAGGAAGAAGAAGAAGAAAAGGTTTTCAGCAGACTCACTTGAAGGTCAGAGGCAGAGCTTAGGGAAAGGAATTTAGGATAAAGGTGAACATGAAACTCCCCTCCTGCTTGGTTGGAGTTGTGGAGGGAACATAACGATTTTTTAAATAAAAAGCCTAAGGCAGAAATAGGCAAAAACAGAGATACACAAAGAGAAGAAGAGAGAACTAAGGAATGAAGGCCAGAAAGAGTCAGAGTTGATGGAACTGGTTGAGAGACTATTGGACCTTTGACAGTAAGATATTGCTTGGATAAGGAACTTCGATATAATAGGGTCACAGTCTAGTTAGGTTAGTTGGATCGTAGGGATGTCGGAGAAATCTGCAACAGACTCAAATGAGTTCGAATTTCTAAGAATCTGACCCACAGATTCCTCAGTGTACTGGCTTTCTCCAAGTTGTGCAGTTTCTGCAGATTTGTGGACCATTTTTGTATGTTACATAATTTTATGCACAATACGCATTTTGCTGAGATTTGCATGTTTTTTTGGGGTTGCGTATTTTTGGGAGTGCAAATTTGCACAACTCCGAATCTGCGCAAATGCGCATGAACACATTTGCACAAAATCCGATTCCGTCAATGAATGGACAATGGAATGAAAGTTGCTGGACAATCTGTGAAACATAGACGGGATGGATTACAGTGTCCACACATCCATAGCTGGATGTGTTTATCCCTGGTTGTTTTATTACCCTACTAGCTTTTTTTACCCGGCATTGCACAGGTCGTCATTTTCCTATAGGCACTATTTGTTCAAAATCCCCCACCCCCGTGTAGGCCCATGCTGCAGTTCATATGAACATTCTGTTTGGACATAGGAGAGATTTGCCTATCTGCCTCTGATTGGGCCCCTGTGCCAGTGCATACCAACATTCTAAATGCTGTTGGAGCGATTTGCATAACTGCTGCTGTGGCCCCTGCGTGCATTCCAAGTGACGCCATTGGCTCTCATCTATTTTGGGCCGTACAGGTGCAGCGAGGGTTTTTCGGAGATTTGAACCCGCCAGTCTTTGTCCTTGGGTGATGGAGAGTATGCGTGCCAAGTTTGGGGCGGATCCGTCCAACCGGGTAGGAGCCAATGCAACGCACGCGAGCCATTCAGACATACGTACGTACACATGTACAAACATTCACATTTATATACTAGATTGCTCATATGGGTTTGTGTGCATGTGCTCTCTGTCTCTCTGTCTCTCTGTCTCTCTGTCTCTCTCTCTCTCTCTCCATTCAGATTTAAAAACACACACACAAAAAAAACACCCTCCTGTTTACATTTTTTCTCCTTAAACTTTTAAATGTTGTTATTTGAAACCTTATGATCTCTTTTCTTTTAGGTTACCCACCCCATGTCCAACAGCCAACTCTCACATATCTAAAGTAGGTACCTGAGAGCCAGACAGTTTTAAAGCTAGCTTGGTGGAGGCAGCCAGAGGAAGCAAAAAAGATTTCCACCTGGTGGCAGGAGAAAAGGTGACAGGAAGGGGAGGGCTTTTAAAAGGGATTGGAGAAATTCATGGAGAATAAGGCTATCAATGTCTACTAGTTCTGATGGCTGTATGCTACCTCCAGTATCAAAGGCAGTATGCCCTTGTATCATATGCCAGTTGCTGGGGAACATGGGTGGGAGGCTGCTGTACCACTCATGTCTTGCTTGTGTCTTTCCCGTGGGCAGCTGATTGGTCGCTGTGGTCTGATCCAGCATCACTCTCCTTATGTTCATATGTTCTTAAGGGCAAAAAGGAGTCGAGGCACACTATGTTGCCTATTTTCTCTTCCACTCACAGAGTAAGGTGTTGCTGGTGGATGACAAAAAGCAAGTGGACTACAATGTGGAAAATGGCCAGACTGAGTAGCCCACTAGGCAAAGGAGGTGGGCTTAAAAGAATTGCCGAGCTGATTTATCTAATCCTTGTTGCCACTGTTTCTAAGATGACAGTCAGATTTTGTGAACCACCCAGAGAACTTTGGATATTGGGTGGTATAGAATGTAATAAATAAATAAATAAATAAAGCCCTTTACTCATTTGAAGCCCTTTACACATCTTTCACATAAGTGGAGCTGGCAGTGGGTAATAAACTTGTAATAATTAATTATAGTAAGCCAGTGTCTGAACTCTAGCGTGCATCCAGGTTACAACCGTAAATGCTCAATGATCTTTTCATTGTGTGGCCTAATGGAAATATCTATTGGTAACTATGTTCTTTCAGAGGATCCAAGAACAAACTTGTAATTGTCAGGGATGGGGACTCAGACTCGAGGACTCGACCCGTGAGTCGGACTGAGTCCCCCCTCTGACTCGAGTCTGACTCGAGTCCCAATATTTTTAATGGGACTCGAGACTCGACTCGGGACTCGAGACCAAGGACTCATCAACATCCCTGGGCTGTGCCAGAAGGAGTGGAGAGGAGCGCGATCACCGGTGAAGAGCACATGGAAGCGAGGCGCGCCGCTGCTCGGCCACTATGGACAGCGACCAGGAGCGCAGCCCCAACGATGTGTTGAGATTTATTTTGATTGATGTGATGTTGTGGGGGGTTAGGGTTAGGGTCAGACATTTTGGGTTTGGCTGCCTCTGCCTGCCTGCCTGGGGTTCCCTGCCTCCTCTGCCTGCCTGGTCTCTTCTTAACCAGTTCCACAGTTTGAATTGTCCAAGACAAAAGCCTCTTCCTGCCTGCTTTGGGGTTCCCTGCCTCCTCTGCCTGCCTGGTTATTTTGGGTTTGTCTGCCTGGTCTGTTCTTGCCAAAATCAGTTGCAGAGTTTTGAAATAAAAAGGCACACTTGTACCTAGAATTTATTTAAGCCACACATCTGAAGTAGCCTTATTTTGTTGGGGGAAAACCCCACTGATTTTAAAAGGGACTCGTGGAGTCAGTTTTGGGAGTGACTCATGACTCGTGAGTCACCATTTTGGACCAAGGACTCGGACTTGGACTCGGACTTGAGACTTGGGTCCAAAGACTCGTGACTCGAGACCAAGGACTCTCCAACATCCCTGGTAATTGTCTCTGTGAAGTAAAACAGGCTCAGGACTCAAAAGTCCTCAAATGGTGTTCCCATTTTGGTTCAGTGCCATCATACACAGCATATTTAAGCCTGCCTAGGGAGTATAACTTGTGTCACTGACATCTTACTGTATGGATAGGATAGGATAAGATAGAACAGGATAGGGTAAGATACCTTGTCAAGGGTTTTCATCTTCTCACACTGCACTGTTCCATACGGCTCCCCCACATTAGCCAGACTTGGCTTAACTTCCCCAACAATGCTGTGCCTGGAGAACTTGTCACAGTTCCTCAAGGTGAGCGTCAGCATCCCCTCGGGTAGCTCTTCCTCCTTGACTGTAAGCAGCAGCGCTTCCTCCCAGACAACATGGGGCTGCTTCTTCTTCAACACAGTCTGGGCTTCGGTAGTGCCAGACTTGCTCACCAAAGTGCCTAGGATGTAGCAATCACAGCCACTGTTTTGGTCTCCTGTTGCGGTTCCATACGTAACTGTAGAATCAGGAAAGAAGGAAAGAAAGGAAAAGAAGGAGGGGGGGGGGGAAGAAAGGAAGGTTGCACCTACATTTATTTATGTATATTTATTTTTCTCAAAAATTTTCACAAAAATCCAGTACCAAAATACTTCCAAGAGAACGTGGCAATACTTTCAAGAGAACATGTTTTAAATGGGGGGGGGGGGAGAGATTTGTCCTTATGCAAGTATAATGCGTAGTTTTGAAAAATGCTTGCAGTAATTGCTAGCAATCCATGATATTCACATCCCTGATCTTGTATGGTGGTTTGGAATGTCAGTGGCAGTGTGAAAGGGAATGAAAGAGTATAGCCCAGTGAACAGTGTTCAGAATTAAACCCAGGGTTCAGAATTGAAATCCCAGATGAGCTTGGAATTCACTGGCCCAGTTCAGACCTAACAATCCCAGTCCAGTTAACTATGGTTTATTGGACCAGGAATGAATTGTGTGCCCATGTATTTTCTCCACAGTTTCCTGGTATGTCTGGTTTGAACCAGGAAATTTAAGGGCTTTAAGATTTGGTCCTGGTTTAATATCCAGGTTTGTAGGCAGCCCTTAAATCAGACTTCCCCAGTTCAGACATCACAGGCAATTGTGGCTTAAGAACCCATTCTGGCTGGGGCATGCTGGGAGTTGAAGGAGCTTTTTCTGTCTAAGCATGCACAGGATTGCACCTTTAGTAACTTTTCACATGAAAGCTGCCAAACATTACATGCTCTAAAAATAGTAAGAATTCATCTGTCAATTATATATCCAACATCAGGAAAAATTTCCTGACTGTCAGAGCAATAAGACAATGGAACCAACTACCTAGGGAGGTGGTGGGCTCTCCCACTCTGGAGGCATTCAAAGTGCAGCTGGACAGCCATCTGTCAGGGATGCTTTGACCTGGGTTCCTGCATTGAGCAGGGGGTTGGACTCGATGGCCTTGTAGGCCCCTTCCAACTCTACTTTTCTATGATTCTATGATTCTATCTTCTCATAGATAGGTGTAGTAATCAGATATATAATGAATTTAGTATACCACATCTTGTTACCATCTTATTTTATACACAAAAACCCTGCAAGGCATATAATTAAAGTGCTCTTCTTACAGATGGCAAACAGAAGCTGAGATATAATGATCCTCATCCAATAAACCATGGTTTACTGGACCCGAATGAGCTGTGTACCCATGCACCTTCTCCCCTCCCCCTCCCCTTCCGCTTCCCCTTCCTCGCATGCCCGGCTTTTGCAAAGGTTGCACCCTAAGACTGATAACATGCAAAGATATAGGCTTTCCTTACCTTCAAGAAAAGCAACACACAATGCATCTTTCTGTCGGTTGTAGCCAAGAGAATAGCAAAGTTCTGGGACCTGGTTGCAGCCAGCAGCAATCTCAGGACTCAGACGCTCAGTGACACACACATCCTTCACTCCACCTGAAAGTCATACAAATGTGTTAATAAGAGAATGCCCCCCCCCCCCGTAGCAGCCAAGTGGATCATTTAGTTATACAGTCATGCCTTGGATTGAGAGCATAATTCGTTCCGGAAATGTGCTTGTAATCCAAAACACTCTTATATCAAAACGAAATCCCCCCCAAAAAATGTGTACAGAGATTTTTAATTTAAGCCGTACTACAGTACTTGTATTGCAAGACATCGCTTGTATATCAAGTCCAAAAAAATTAAATAAATATTTAAAAATTTGCTTGTCTTGCAAAACGCTCTCAAACCAAGTTACTTGCAATCCAAGGTATTACTGTACTGTTTTATTTTTCCTCATTGATGCCATTACATAAACTTGCCTTGGTGTCCCATCTCTAATACAGAAACTATTGTTTTGTGTCCACCCATATCATTGGACCAATCTTTCTGTTATTAGTACCAAGATCTCTGCTTTGGATCTATCCAAGGCTTTATTTTATTTTATTTAAAGCATTTTTATATCACCCACTAACAGTAAGTTGTCTGGGCTGTCCACAGAACAAACTTTAAAAACCATATACAGTCATGCCTTGGATTGAGAGCATAATTCGTTCCAGAAACGTGCTTGTAATCCAAAACACTCTTATATCAAAACGAAATCCCCCCCAAAAAAATTGTACAGAGATTTTTAATTTAAGCCGTACTGCAGTACTTGTATTGCAAGACGTCGCTTGTATATCAAGTAAAAAAAAAAATTAAATAAATATTTAAAAATTTGCTTGTCTTGCA
This sequence comes from Shinisaurus crocodilurus, assembly GCA_021292165.1. Classification (NCBI taxonomy): domain Eukaryota; kingdom Metazoa; phylum Chordata; class Lepidosauria; order Squamata; family Shinisauridae; genus Shinisaurus; species Shinisaurus crocodilurus. The sequence continues at coordinate 239,851,155 of CM037876.1, forward strand.
AAACGCTCTCAAACCAAGTTACTTGCAATCCAAGGTATTACTGTAATATAAAAAATGCAAAACAAACATAAAATTAAGAACTTTTAGCCTGTATGGAAGTTTGCAATTCAGCTTTTAAAAAAATGTTATTTCTAAAAAGAGGGGGAAATTTCTAATGGAGTACTTAGCCAATTTACCAAAATTTTGACAGTCCATCAACCTAGTTTGGGACCATTTGTGGTTGTTTTTCCCAATGCTTATTGAGAAAATGGTTATTCTTTTTGGTGGTATCCAGTTAACTCCGACACAGCAGCTTCCATCAGCAGAACAGGGAGGTGGTGGGCCCCACTCCCTCTGCATCCCCCTTTTCCCTCAAAATCTGTTCCAGAAAGGTGGGGGGGGGTCTCCAGAGCAGATTGGAGGGCTGCAAGGAAGAGGAAAGGGGGCGAAAGTCCCATTGTACATGTGGAAGCGGTTGTGCAACATTGAATTTTGCCCTTTGTTCTCAGTTCTTCCTCCACCAATTTCACATCCCTTTTCTAAGGCTGAACTTTGAGATTGAAGCCCTCCATTACAATTACTCTTCTCATTGTCAGTTGTGTAGCAGCAGCCAGTCACCTTCATCATACTTCTTAGGCTTGCAGAACTAATTTCATGCCCTACATTTTATATGGATTTTTATTTATTGGGTTGGATCCAATGCTGGTTGCCCACCAGTGAAATGGAAACCACTTAATTTATTTTCCTTCCGCATATAGCCCCCCCATGGGCCCCCAAAATCTCTGGAGGGATGGTGGACCCTCTGGAGCAGATTTGGGTGCACGTGGGGGCCTGCAGGGTGGAAGAGAGCAAGGGGAAGTGCTGTTGTGTGAGCAGAAGTCCAGTCATGCACCACTGGATTTAACCCATTGTTTATTAAATTAGTTAAATAACAAATATTCAGAGATTCACTACACCATACTGAGCTGTCATCATTTGTTATGCACTTAAGGCTCTGGTCCTGTTGTTTTCTCTAGACTGATATCTAAATTTGATCTTCTTGTAGTCCTCTCTGAAACATGTACTATTCTCTTTATTGTTTCATCACTGAGGCAGTAGTAGCGGGAGCAGTGGCACTGTCAAGGCCAGCATCAAGGGTAGGCATGATTGGGCACCTGCTAAGGGATCTGTTGGGAGACTTATTCAGCCAAACATGGCCCCTCCAAGAAATTCCTGAGCTGTGCTGCTGATAACTTCCTCCTACAGAAAGTGGAGGAAGGAACTAGAGGATCGGCTATCCTTGACCTGATTCTAACCAACAGAGACGAGTTAGTGGATAAAGTGGCAGTTTCGGGAACTCTGGGGGAAAGTGACCATGTTATACTTGAGTTCTTGATTCTAACAGAAGCAAAAGCTGAGTGTAGCCAAACACGTACCCTGGATTTTAGGAAAGCCAATTTTAACAAACTCAGAACAATGATTAGTAAGATCCCATGGCAAGTGACTCTCACGAGAAAGGGAGCCCAGGAGGGGTGGGAGTTTTTAAAAAAGGAAATTTTAAAGGCACAATTGCAAACAATTCCCACAAGGAAAAAAGGCAGAGGGCAACAGAAGAAGCCAATGTGGCTTCACAATAAACTCAAAGATGACCTGAAAATAAAAAAGGACACGTATAGGAAGTGGAAGGAAGGACAGGCTACAGGGGAAGAGTACAGGCAGGTAGCACAGAACTGCAGGAATAGTGTCAGGAAGGCTAAAGCTGAGAATGAGCTACGGTTAGCGAGGAATGCTAAAAGCAACAAAAAAGCTTTCTTCAGATACATGCACAGTAAAAGACAGAAGAAAGAACTGGTGGTTCAACTACGCAATGAGGATGGCAAATTGATAACAGAAGACAAAGAAAAGGCAGAAGTGTTCAATTCCTACTTCGGCTCGGTCTTCTCCCAAAAGAGGGTCTATGACCCCCCTGGCAAACCTGAAGTGCAGACTGAAGGGGCAGAATTGCAGCTTGAGATTGATAGGCAAATGGTCAAGGAGCACCTGATTACTCTGAACGAGTTTAAGTCTCCAGGGCCTGATGAGCTGCATCCTAGAGTAATAAAGGAACTGGCAGAAGAACTCTCAGAACCACTGTCTATTATCTTTGAGAAATCATGGAGGACAGGTGAAGTGCCAGACGACTGGAGGAGGGCAAATGTTGTTCCCATCTTCAAAAAGGGCAAGAAGGAGGAACCTGGGAACTATAGGCCAGTCAGTCTGACATCAATCCCCGGGAAGATTTTTGAGCAGATTATAAAGAAGTCAGTCTGCAAGCACCTTGAAAACAATGCAGTGATTACTAGAAGCCAGCATGGATTTGTCAAGAACAAATCCTGTCAGACTAATCTGATCTCATTTTTTGATCGGGTTCCCTTGTGGACTGTTCCCTTGTGGACTGTGGGAATGCTGTGGACATTATATATCTGGACTTCAGCAAAGCTTTCGACAAAGTGCCTCATGATATCCTGATTAGTAAGATAGCTAAGAGTGGGCTAGATGGAACAACTATCAGGTGGATCCACAATTGGCTACAGAATCGGACTCAAAGAGTGCTTATCAATGGTTCCTTCTCAAACTGGGGAGAGGTAACGAGCGGGGTACCACAGGGCTCGGTCCTGGGCCCGGTGCTCTTCAACATTTTTATTAATGACTTGGATCAGGAGGTACAGGGAATGCTTATCAAATTTGCAGATGACACAAAGTTGGGTGGAACAGCTAATACTCTGGAAGAAAGAAACAAAATTCAAAGTGACCTCAATAGGCTGGAGCGCTGGGCCGAAAACAACAGAATGAAATTTAATAGGGATAAATGCCAAGTGCTGCACCTAGGGAGAGGAAACCAAATGCAGTGTTACAGAATGGGGGACACTTGGCTCAACAATACTACAAGTGAGAAGGATCTTGGAATTGTGGTAGATCACAAACTGAATATGAGCCAGCAATGCGACGTGGCTGCAAAGAAGGCAAATGCAATTTTGGGCTGTATTAATAGAAGTATAGCTTCCAAATCGCGGGAAGTGATAATTCCCCTTTACTCGGCACTGGTTAGGCCTCATCTTGAGTACTGCGTCCAGTTCTGGGCACCTCACTTTAAGAAGGACATAGACAAACTGGAGAGGGTTCAGAGGAGGGCAACAAGGATGATAAAGGGACTGGAAACAAGGCCCTATGAAGAGAGACTGAAAGAACTGGGCATGTTTAGCCTTCAGAAGAGGAGACTGAGGGGAGATATGATCGCACTCTTCCAGTATTTGAAGGGATGTCACACAGAGGAGGGCAAAGATCTCTTCTCGTTCATCCCAGTTTGCAGGACACGGAATAATGGGCTTAAGTTACAGGAACCTAGATTCCACCTAAACATCAGGAAAAATTTCCTGACTGTCAGAGCAATAAGACAATGGAATCAACTACCTAGGGAGGTGGTGGGCTCTCCCAGTCTGGAGGCATTCAAGGTGCGGCTGGACAGACATCTGTCAGAGATGCTTTGACCTGGATTCCTGCATTGAGCAGGGGGTTGGACTCGATGGCCTTGTAGGCCCCTTCCAACTCTACTTTTCTATGATTCTATGATTCTATGACCACACCCTAGCATGGGCCAAAAGACTCAGTCCTCTTCTTCACTGTTGCAACTTCGTTGTTCGCCTGCCTCTTGCTCTGGCCCAGACAGCAGTGGTAGTGAGGAGGAGCAGTACATGTCACAGCCAACTTGCTCACTGAGTCTCTGCCAGTCAAGCAAGCAAGTGGGAGCAGTGGTGGGAAAGAGGATGAAGAGCAATAGCAGCTGGTGACAATGGTGGTGAGAAGGTAGACTCACTGAGGGAGGGGGCCCATTGAGGGTGCCTTGCCCAAGGGCCCTCAAAAACCTGGAGCGGGCACAGGGCACTGTACAGTAATACCTTGGATTGCAAGCATAATTCGTTCCGGAACCATGCTTGTAATCCAAAACACTCTTATATCAAAGCGAGTCTCTGGCAGGCATGAGCGGGGCCAATTTTGGCCCGCTACGCCTGCTCAAGGTGAGTGGTTACATCCCTACACTACTTGTATTGCAAGACGTCGCTTGTTTATCAAGTCAAAATTTATAAAAAAATAAATTGCTTGCTCTCAATCCAAGGTATTACTGTACTTGCAATCCAAGGCATTACTGTACTTCCAAGAAACTGGGGGGGTGGGGTGCCAAATGACTTTTCAGGTTAGAAATATTTTTTTCTACAAACCATGTGTATAGCCTACTGGAAAATCCCCTGGAAGACTGAATGATTGGTATTGTCTCAAGAATAAATTGTGCTGTTAAGATGATGGCTGTGGAAGGGGAAAAATCAATAGCGGTGCTGAAAATCAGGATGAAATGTTGCCAGATGTGAACAATTACACAGAGAATTTGCTCAAAGTTACAATAATCTAGATTTACTATTGATTAAAGGTTTGATGGCTTGCACCTTTGCATTGGAGCACTACATGTATATTGTGTTAAGCCCCCACACTTAATTATAACATGTTAAGTAAGTTGCCAGTTGATCATTTTGCTGGGATCCTCAGCCCGAAAGAGGAAACTCAGTGTAGTCACTGATTTGAACTGCAAGCAAAGCCACCATAAGTGGTTTGGCAAAGTGCTCACCATTTTGAGGGAGAAGAAATAACTCTTCATTAACTTGTATGTTCATCCTTTTCTCATCCAGAGCTCCAGGTTTCCCTTTTCTTGGCTCTTTCATTGACTTCGGGGTGTAGTCTGCATAGTTAACAATTTCCGAGGAGGTCACTACAGGCTTTGGGCCATAGATATGGGGAAACTTTAGAATTGTCCTGGGCTGTACAGGTTCTGCTGTCTTCTCAACATTGAACTGAAAAAGAAGATTCCCATCCATTATTCTTATCATATTAAATGAGAATGTATCACAGCAAACATTACGTTTCTTCAACAGGGGACCTGGGCAGATACATCACTCACACAATCCACTGTATCTTTGAAATCAATGCAGTTAGTTTTTAAAGAAATCCACCAATTCCTATTGTTAATTAGTCCTTCCATACTCCCAGTTCTTGCTAGGGGTTTTCTTCTAAGATCCTTTCCTTCCCCTTTCACCCTTCTGTCTAGGCCAAACTACACATTATGTTAATTGCATAGTGTGTGTAGCTGAACTGATTTTCTCTCCTCCTCCTTTTTTTATATGAGAGTAAGTGCGCATGGCCCCAATTTAGATCAGGCCCAGTGCACACTGGGAGAGGAGGATCAAACTTTCCCCCTATCAAAATTCCACCCACCACCACATGGTGATTTTAAAAAAGTCCATTAGAGTCAATGGAGGCTCCCCCCATTTTTAAATCCGCATGTCGGAGGGGGCAGAATTTCAAGAATCAAATGGGGGGGGGGGGAGGTTTAATCCTCCCCTCCCAGTGCATGCTAGTCCCAGTCCAAATTGGGGCCATGGCATGCACACTTACTCTCGAGTAAAAATAATAATAAGCTCAGCTACATGCTACACAATGAACATAAAGTGTAGTTTGACTCTCTGTTACATGGCTTAGAAGCCATTTGGGGAGATGCTTCTATGTCCTGCACAACATCTGACACACCAGGTTGGGGAAGGCTGTCATACAGAATGGTCAAAAAGAAGGGTGTATTTCCATTGGGCAGTCCACCTGATACCCAGAGAACCCGTGACTAAAACCACTCACACAAAACTATCCCAGTTTAGAACAGAAACTTCTACAAACTCTAATCTATGTGCTCCCATGTCTACAAAGCACTCCAGGTGACAAGTCCTCGAAATGTGAACAGTGCTCTTTCACTACAGTTATGCTATGCAGGGGGAAGTTGTGCCCACTCACTTCTAGGGCCTTACAGTTCTCTTTCAAGCTTAAACCGAGAGAATCACAATATCTTCTTAACTGTAATTAATGTTTTTCATTAGTTACTTTCGGTCTTGTTAATAATACATGAAGACAGTGCCCCGGAAGAAACATTCACTGGAGACAGGTCATTTGATTGCCAATCTGGATATCTACTGGAGATCTTCTCAATTCCTAAGGCACTTCACAGAGTCATGCCAGATGAACAGTATAATATTGTGTTTTATTGCCATGCTCCTTCTTACAAGACTCACAGATTGAGAACATCCCAGAATTAGAATGCAAACAATAACAGGCTATTGACTCCACCTTCCCATGAGACCTGACACAGGATTGTACGAAGGCAGTCTATCTGCTAGTATGCTGTGGACTCTTGTGGTTTTTTTTTTTTTTAATCCTATTAATCAATCCTATGATCCATTGGTTGCTTAATGATTCGGGAGTTTGTACTGAAGCTGTTGTTTGGGACACAATGAAGGCAGTGATGAGAGGGATAAGTATCAGGGAGGGTGTGATACTAAGGAAAAAACAAGAACAGTTTACTAAAAAGTTAGAAGGGGAGATTAGGGATTTGGAAATGAAGTTTTTGAAGGAAAGGGAGAACAAGGTCTTTGCTGAATTACAAGCTAAAAGGAAAGAGCTGGAAAAGAAAGATTTGGAAAAAGTTCAGAGAAACTTGATTTATTTGAAAAGAGAGTTTTTTGAAAATAGTAATAAGAATTCGAAAATGTTAGCAAGATCCACACAAAAAAAGAAAGAAAAAAGTATAGTTGGGGCAATTAAAGATAAAAAAGGGAAAGGACATAATTTAATGCAGGATAAATTAAAAATATTTCATGAATTTTATTCAGAATTGTATAAGGCTGGAGACTGTACGGAAGAGAGGATTAATGAGTATATAGGAAAGTTTTTTAAAATTAGACTAGTGGATGAAGATAAAGAAATTATGGAACAACCTTTTTCAGAATTGGAAATAAAATATGCAATAAATAAACTGAAAGAGGGTAAGACCCCTGGACTAGATGGTTTAGGGGCTGAATACTACAAGGTTTTTAAGAAAATGTTGGTTCCAAGACTAAAAAGGTTATTTAATGATATTTTTTTGGAGGGGGGAGAGATCACCTCTTCATGGAAGCAATCGAAGATTATTCTAATCCCGAAGCCAGAGAAGGACTTAACGGAGCCAGGTTCCTATAGACCCATTTCCTTAATAAATCAAGATGCAAAATTGATGACAGCAATATTAGCGAGAAGGATGAACAAGTTTATTACTAAATATGTTGGGATAGACCAATGTGGTTTTATGCAAGGAAGACATAGGTAATAGTCCTAGCCCCAGTACCCAAGTCTTTAGGTGGTGTGTGTGTATGGGATTACGTTGACTGTGATTTTTTTTAAAAAGAAGAAGCATGTTCGGCAGTCACAGATACCCACAGGCAATAAAATCTCCTATGCCATAATAAATATGAGCAGAAGTTCTTCCCCCTCATGAGAAGGGGTCATGAAAGGGTCATATAACAGTAGCAGAGCACATGCTTTGCATGCAGATAGTCCCAGGTTAAATTGCTGGCATCTCAAATTAAAAAGGGTCTAGTAGTAGCAGGTGATGAGAAAGACCTCTGCCTGAGAACCTAGAGCAGAGGCGCACAACCTTTCTGGCATCCAGTGTCAGCTGGGGGGCTGGGGCTGATCAGCCAGGCTACAGGAGAAAGTGGGTGGGTCTGGCCAGCCTCGGGGGCTGCGCAGGGAATGGCCAAGGGTTGCACACTGTGCACCCCTCCCCTAGAGAGTCAGTGCCGGTCAGAGTAGACCGGGGTGGGCAAGTTGTGGCCCTCTAGATGATTTGGCCAACAGCTCTGAGCAGCCCTAGCCAATGGTGAGAGATGACGGGATTTGTAGGCCAAAACATCTAGCGGGTCACAAATTGCCCACCACTGAAGCAGACAATACTGGCTAAATGGACAAATACTGTGACTCGGTACAAGGCAGGTTCAGGTGTGTGTGTGTGTGTGTGTGTGTGTGTGTGTGAACCTTTTGGGATCTTAGCTTTCAACTGGACCAAACATAATGTTTTAAAAAGGCCTTCCTACTTGTTTTAAGATGTGTGTGTGGGGGGGGAGACTGCTGTAAATGGACAAAATCTTATCACTGTTGTGCATCGTTGTGTTTACACAAATATAATGACCAATGCCCACATGGATGTTTTTGGCCATAGCAGAAATCAGTGCATTTCCAGATGGTTGTGTCGTAGAATAGTTTAGATCATGCAAGTAACCATGAAGTCATTTTGAACTGAACAAGAACGCTATATAAATATGAGCTATTCTTATAGCCATCATTTCTTGCCAAAAGCCAGACACTCCACCAGGCAATACATCATCACGTAACAATTGACAGCCCCCACAGGAGACATGGGTAAGCACAGTGGGCCCAATCCACTCCTTCTCCAGATGGATCTGTTTCTCTTTGTTGTGAATACTACCGTATGTTTGTGAATCTGCTTCCCAAATTGTGGCAGCCGATGACTTAAAAGAGAACTCCACCTCCTTTGTACATGGAAATGCGGCCATCATTTAATTTATAAAATTTCATAAATGCATTTCATAAATTAAATGATTTGTACAGAAATATGGAGAAACCTGTCAAGCACCAGGGCTTTAAATAACCCTTCTGCTTTCTTCTCTAGCATTGGTAAAAAAAAAAAATGCTGGTGGACTGGTTGCTAGGCTGAACAAACATCAGCTGTCTTATAGTAGAAGATTCCATTGTAAGACATACCCATTTCAAAATAAAAATACAAATGAAAAATGCATTTTTGTTCAGTAGACAGGGTTGTTGTTTTTTTAGATCTAAACAAGCTGCATTTATTATTTCAGATTTCTTTTGGAATCTATGACATTTCTTGTAGTACTGAAAGGCAATTATGCATAAAACCATAGTCTAGCTTCCCCACTTCCCCCCTTTTGTCAGTATGACAATTCCCCTATATTGACAAGCTTCAGAAACTGTGTTCCAAACCTTTTTCACTGGTGCAAAACAACTATAATAGAGTACATGTGTCAAGCAATTGATATAAATGGATCTGGATAAAATACACTTCCCACACAAACAAATCCATTTAAGGCTCAGATTTGGAACACACATGTACGTCTTCTAAAACAGACATTTGGAAAGGAAGGGCTGTTCTTGGCAAGAGAAGCCTTTTTAGTTTGGAAAGCAGAAGCAAATCTCAGAATTGGACAGGCAAGTTATCTACGGATATTTCCCACTTTCTATGACACTTTAATCATGCAATTGCAGTGCCGATTCACACATGCATTTTCCCTGCCAGTTGACTGTAACATCAGGTACTGACTTGCACATGTGAAACAGCCACCACAGTTCTGACATCAGAGACTGAGATTTCATGCCACCCAGTGTCAAAACAGACACAAGGAGTAAAATCAAGAGTAGATATGGTGTGGGGGGGGGGCGACGGCGTGTGGGCCTCCAGATGTTGTTGGACTACAACTCCCATCAGCCCTAGCCAACATAGCCAGTGATGGGGGATGATGGGAGTTGCAGCCCAACATCTGGAGAGCCACACATTCCTCCTGATACAGTAATACCTTGGATTGCAAGCATAATTCGTTCCGGAACTGTGCTTGTAATCCAAAACACTCTTATATCAAAGCAAGTCTCTGGCGGGCATGAGCAGAGCCGATTTCGGCCCGCTACGCCCGCTCGAGGCAAGAGGTTACATCCTTACCTTGTATTGCAAGACATTGCTTGTTTATCAAGTCAAAAATTATTTTAAAAATTGCTTGTCTTGCGAAACGCTCTCAGACCAAGTTACTTGCAATCCAAGGTATTACTGTATATGGGATCTGTGAGTGTGGCAAAACTAGTGTCATGTGTGCCAGGACGTGTGATCAACCCTGCGTTTTGATCTAGCTATGCACCTCTTTGGGAGCAAGCCCTGCCAAAGTCACTGGACGTGCTTCTGAGTAAACATGCAAAGTATTGCCAGTATTAACTTCGAGCACAATCGAAGGGTTAGGAGTTAATCAGGAGAAGTGGTGCTCCTGATATTTGCCTGATGCCATTTAAAACTGAGAACGGCGCATCATGGGGCTTTTAAGGAATATGCTGCTGCATCACAGTGGTGGTTGTGTGCATGGAAATGTGAAATCAGGATTGTCAAGCACTTTGCACATGGAAAGTGCTGTATTGTAATGGCTGCACTCTGACAACAAGTTAAACTGCTTAAAGCTCATGGAATTATAGGAGGAATGGCGGCCCATGCAAGCAGGCAGTGGTCCGTTGAACTAGTACTGTCTACTCTGACTGGCAGCAACCCTCCAAGGACTCCGTGAGAACTGTCCTTCCAAGCCCTGCTATTGGAAATCCCCTTTTAACTGGATATACTAAGGCAGGGGTGCAGAATCCCTTTTGGCTTGAGGGCCAAACTCCACTTTGGAGAAGCTTTTGGGGGCCACATTCCAGTGGTGGGCAGGGCCAAAAGTTCCAGAAATACGAAATAACCCACTATATTTTAGCTTAAAATTCTTACTTCCAGGAACCAAGCCTTAGGAGAAGCATTTCAATCATTTAGAATGGGTTTTGTTTTGTTTTTTACAAAAAAGCCAGGAAGCCACCAGGGGAAAGCAGGTGAGGTCAGGGGACAGGGCCGTGGCCATCTGAGGAACCTCAAAGGGTTGGATTGGGATCCCAGGCCAAAGGTTCTGCACCCCTGTACTAAGGACTGAACTCAGGACCTTCTGCATGTGCTGCACAACCAAACTATGCTCCACCCCTTTAAAAAGTTCTGTAACATCTTCCTGTTCTTCCCCCAGCTCCACCACCCACAAACCAGAGGACTTGTACAGGCAAGAAGAGCAAGGTAATTGTGTACGATAACACTAGACTACACAGTGTGGTGCAGCAGCTACAACAGCATCCAGGTTGATAATCCCACTCAAATTTGGGTCAAAACCCACTCTTGGCTATGAAGATTGTTTGGTGGCCCTGGGTGTGTCACTCTCTTCCAGCCTAACCTGCCCAACCGAGTCCCTGAAATGCGAGGGATGCCCCTAGAATGAACAGATTGCAGCTAGGCTATGCAATTGTGCAATTGGCATGTGGCCAGCTTGCACCGAAATATTGCTTTACATTCAGAGGATACCTGGTGAAAAAAGTCATTGGAAAGAATGGGAAGTGCTATCAGATGCTGGTGGACAGTTTTGTCTATGAAGCTAACAGTTTTGCCGATGAAGGTAATATATATATCATTTTACCCACCACGCTTCACACGTAGCAAAAAAAAGTTCATCGCCAACCGGCTGAGGGTGAGTTCAAGTATTCCATTATTCACGACAAAATGACACTTTGACTCTTATAAGAAAAGTTAAGTGCCCAATTCAGATTTAAGCCAGAATAGCTACATATATGAGTTATTGTTGTTATTATTATTATCATAATCGATTTCTAAAGCAAATCTGACAAAGGCAGATCCTGCCACAGTGATGTATGCATTGGTCACTTCCTGATTATTTTACTACAACATGCCTTTCATAGGACTGCCTTTTAGAAGTGTTTGGAAATTGCAACTGGGGCATGATGCAGCAGCCAGATATCTCTCTGGTGTGTACTTTTTAGACTACAGTACTTCCAATATGTTTCCAGGTCCAAGTCTAGGTGCTCGTGCTTACTTATGAAGTCCTAGACAGTTTATGGCCGGGATATCAGGAGGACTACCTCATCCGATATGAACCTACATATAGGTCATACCTTCCAACATTTCCCAGATGAAAATAGGGACACACATGTGAATTTGTAAGAGGTATGGTTAAGCAACATGAAGGTGTAATCAAGAGGGTGTGGCCAGGCAACATGAGGGTGTGGCCAGGCAACCAAAGTGCATGGTCAAGTACAAAATTTATTAGAGGAAACACACAAAACTGCAGTATTTTAATCACAGAAATCTTTGAATTTATAATAATATTTAACATTTAGATATCTCTGAATGTGCAAAATGGTTCACAGGCCCACCCTGCAAGCTCCTATTTTCTCCACTCAGAAAAAAAATATGTGGGCTCTATTGTACTTTATTTTTTAAAAAACAACAACAACAACAACAACAATGCTGTGATTGAACAATAATGCCAAAATGGAATGATGATGTTTGTTGCTGCTATTTGAGGTAGTTGGGATTTTTTCTTTCTTTCTCTTGAGGAGGGTGTGTTTTCTGCTAGCTCCCTTCTAATGCATTTTTTAAAAAACCAATCCAAAATCCTTGCAGAATAATCCTAATCATTACTGTAGAGAGCTTTCTCCATTGCACTTCAGCATGTGTTAGAAAAAGACTTTCACATGGGGTACACCAGTAGAGCCAAGTAAAATTTACCACTGCTCTGAAAACAGAATAACAGTGCAATCCTATGCATGTGTACTCAGAAGTAAGTCCTATTATGTTCAATGGGACTTACTCACAGGAAAGTGTGTATAGGATTACATCCTAAAGTACAGAAGTCCTTTCCATAAAACTCAAACCGGAACAACACAACACAAGCAAAGGAGTTACTGCCACTTAGTTTCAGTGTCACCAGGGAGCCTGTTTCATGTTTTATACCAAAAGAAAGCACTCTAGCAACATTTAGAATTTGAAATAAAAGTCAAAGATACATAGTGCATCAGTTGTGGATTTGGAAAGAGCAGGAAAAAGATAGGCTCAAAGCAAACTCGTACCTTTTATGGCAGGGGTGAGAATTGTGCAGCCCTCCAGATGTTGTTGGACTGCAACTCCCAGCTGCCCTTGCCAGCAGAGCCAATGGCGAGGAATGCTGGGAGTTGTAGTTCAACAACATCTAGAGGGCCACACAATTCCCACCCCTGTTTTATGTAACCAAATATTGACCACATTTGGCACAGAGAAAAGTGCATGGAGAAACAGAACTGCTTGCAGGGCAATCTCTTTTTGTTTTAAAATTGTCAGGATGGGCACAAATACAACAGGTGAAGCTTACCCACCCACCCCACACCCCCAGACATGGCACTTCAGAGAGAATAGGAAGTGTCTTCCATTTCCTTCTGACATTGTAACCTCACCTGTTAGAGACACAGAGTCAGCTCTGTTAGGAAATAAAATCTTTGGCAATATAAAGATAGGAATCATGTGATAAATTCCCTCATTCACCTCTCCGTTGGTCCAGGCCAGCGGGTGCAGCCTCTACCTCCTTTTCTTTTCACCCAGCTAATCCCTTCCGATGTGCAGCAGAGGCAGCAGGTAGAGCATGCACGCATGCACACACACACATCCTCGCCTGGCCCTCCTAGCTTAGCTGTCTGTTCCCTCCCTGCTTACTGTGGCTGTTCGAGCTGCCATTTTGCCCATAGCCCCTTTAAGAGCACCTTAAAGTAACTTGCAGTTGCAGGAGGCAGGGGAATTCAGGACTCTGCATGGCAAAGTGAGAAGCAGTGATGGCTTAAGGGTTTTCGTGAGGGTCCCACTCCCAGCATTTTCGGGGCAATTGGAGACTATGATAGGTTGAAATCATCTTTGGAGGCCCTGTTGTATGTCTTACCACCAAAAGAAGGTTGGCTGGTGGGAACATGAGACAAGGCCTTTTCTGTGGCAGCACCCTGGTTGTGGAATTCCTTTCCAAAGGAGGGGAGACTAGCGCAGGCAGTGAAAACAGTTTTATCCTGCTTGGCTTTTAATGGTTTTTAATATATGACTGGAAAGTTGTCATTTTTAAGCAGACAAATCAGAAACTTTCTTCACAACAAGATCAAAATGAATAAATAATCCAAACTACAAAAGGGGGGGGGGATATTTACAGGGACTACATTCAGGGGGGGAGGGGGAAAAACGTCATCACATTTCTAAGCAATATTGCAACTAGGATAGATGGCATTTGATTTGTGGAAGGTGATGAATGGTGACCAATTAATTATATAATTATTCAATAGTGCCTGTTTTCTTGTGCTCTGTATAGCTAGTCAGTTTAGCCACTACAGCATAATCCCATAATTTTATAATCCATTCTTTAGTATTAAGTATATTGGATGTCTTCCAGTATCATGTGTGAAGAATGACTGAAGGTTTTAACTCTGCTCCTTTAAGGTTTTTAAGGTCTTAGTTTTCATTTTTGTTATTTGATATTGTTTTATTTCATTTTGTTCTGTTTTGTAAATCACGTGGGGGGGCAAAAAGTGGTATAAAATGCTTTTTTCTAAATAAATATATGAATGAATGAATGAATGAATGAATGAATGAATAAAATAACCTGCATGATAGGCCATGGATACCCATTTTCTGGATCAGCAATTGAGACCAAAGGAGAGAAATTTGCCCAGACCCATTCAACAAGTCAATGGCTAGGATGCAGTTTGAACCCGTTCCTTCAATTCCCAGCTCCCAGTCTCTGTCTGATGGGCCTTCCTCATTCCTCTTCCTGGTCAATTTTTCTTCCACTATTGTCGAGGGGTGCACAACCTTTTTGGCTCCAAGGGCTGCGTGTGAAGCTGGCTCAGGGGCACACACCAATGCACATACACACAAATACCAGTGGTCCTGGTACAGATTGCTCATTCCTTGCTGCTAGCAGTGATGGAGAAAGCGCGCTCAGTTTCAGGATCTCTGGAAGAGGGAATCAAGAGTACAGGCAGGGGGGAAATTGGTGGTGAAGGGGTGGAATTTGTCAGTGGTGGAGGGGTCAGGGCACCCTTGGGGGTGGTGATCATGTTGCCCTCAGACCTCAGGTTGTGCACTCCTGGTATGGTCAAACCCTGAGATGATTCAAAAAGGTCTGGCAATAGCTAAACTTGTATTCATTTAGAGCCAGTGTGGTGTAGCAGTTAGAGTGTTGGACTGGGACTTGGGAGATCCGGGTTCAAGTCCCCACTCAGCCATGAAGCTGACTAGGTGACTTTGGGCAGTCACTGGCTCTCAGCCTATCCTACCTCACAGGGTTGTTGTGAGGATAAAATGGGGAGGAGAAGGACCATGTAAGTTGCCTTGGGTTTGTTGCAAGAGGGAAAAAGCTGGAATATAAATGTAATAATATTTATAATAATATGGACACTCAAGAAAAGTTCACATTACAGTGCAACGGTAGATTCTCTGTAGCTGTCATTACATTTGTCATCATTAGATTTCTATTGCAAGCCAGGTGTGGATGCCTTATCTTAAAATTTCAGCAAACATATATGTTTAGCATAATACAGATAGACAGATATATATATATATATATATATATATATGCGCGCGCACGCACAGAGAGAGAGAGAGAGAAAGATAAACAGACACACACATAGAAGGCTTTGCTCTGTGCAGTGCAAGCATGTGCACATAGATGCATGCAGGGAAAGATCAATGAGCCTTATAAAACATTTAGACACAGTTCGTTATTCCAATCCTTTCTCTGCCTGGAGTCCAGGCTTTGGTTGTATGCAAATGAATCTGGCCCAACCGCCCAGACTGTTTGTGGGGTCGCTGCATCTTTGTCATCCCCGCCTTTCTCTCTTGTCAAACAAAAGCTGGCTGTTGCTTTGGTAATCCCACATGCCACCTGAGCCCCCTCCTCACACCCCCTTCTGCCCTCTTCCCTGCACAAGGCAACACGCTGCACCCAGAAACCCTGCAAATCCTGTCGAGGATGGCAATAAATCACATTATATCACACACCGGGCAACCTCGCTACAAATGGGCACTTCTGGAGCTGCAGCATCTCTGGAAGGAGAGAGTAGAGCAAAAATTATAGACTGTTTTACCTGCTGGACTGTCTGAAGCACGCTGGGCTTGGCATTCTCAGCATCCAGATCTTGCCCCTTGTCTGAGGATCGTTTCCCCACTCGCTTACATTTGCACAAGCAGGTGAGACCACATAAGGCAAGGAGGCTGGTAGCAGCCCCCAAGACAGCTCCCAGAGCAATCACTGGGACAGACAAAACCATTGTCTCAGTCTAGGAAGCCACAACTTTACTCAGCCTGCATGATCCTCTTTCATTCTCCTTGCAGAATTCAGCCTGATCTCCCCTAGCAGTTGATAGAGAAAAGTGATTCAAAAGAAACCATTGGATCGCTCCTGTATTGCTAGATGATCAGGTAACCTCTCCAGCCTTCCTGCTGGTATTTCTGGCTTAATGCTCTTGAGGAAGCAAACGGAAGCCGAGGAAGTAGCGGTTCCAGTGCCTGCAGTCCCTTTTCAGACTGCAAGCAGGCAGCTTTCATTGAAGCTCATTCTCCAGCTCCACTGGGAAAAGTCTGATGTACGATCGAGTCAGACGTCAGCAAGAAGAGGATGGGCCACGCTGGCCAACTCACAGAAAGGGCATCCAAGCCTGGGTGTGACCCTTTAATGGGGCTTGCTGCAAACTGTCTTGAAAAATCTCTAGCAAGAGCAGTGAGTATTTTCCACCCATTCAGAATTGTGTCATTACTAAAAAAATAAATAAATATGAATAATAAAGTCTGTTTGACTGACACCTGCATACAGATGGCCTCCTTTTCAGAGCAGATACAACAGGTGCTTTCACCTGCATTCCTAGCAACGCAGTTCAGCTGACCCAAGTCATACCCAACATGACTATGTATGATACATATAGGAACATGATGTAATAATCAGACTATATGGCATTCAAATTCCTTGACCTAATGGGGAAGCACTGTGTCTACCTATGACTATTCCCATTCCCCCAAATCAGGCCAGACTTGAGGCGGGAAGGATGACAAATCTGTCAAGTTCAATAGTGCTCCGTTTCTCATTTTCCCTACATTGTTCATTCTGTCCCCTTTCTGCATCAGTTTGTGGTTATTATTTCTTAAAGTCCACATAGAAATGTGTATGTCTTTTCGTGTGCGTTTATCCAAATGGCTGCATTTTTGTATGCACTTTCACAAATATACACATTTTGGGACACACGTTTCTAAATATACAGTAATACCTTGGATTGCAAGCATAATTCATTCCGGAACCGTGCTTGCAATCCAAAACACTCTTCTATCAAAGTGAGTCTCTGGCGGGCATGAGTGGGGGTGATTTCGGCCCGCTACGCCCACTCGAGGTGAGCGGTTACATCCCTACGTATTGCAAGACGTTGCTTTGCTTGTTTATCAAGTCAAAATTTATTTTTTTAAAAATTGCTTGTCTTGCAAAACGCTCTCAGACCAAGTTACTTGTAATCCAAGTAACTTGGATGCAATCCAAGTAACACACACAGGGTTTGTGTGTGTGTGTGTGTGTGTGTGTGTGTGTAAGCGATTTCCCCCTAATTATTATGTTCTCATCCTTCCCCAGTTGTCTGTGTCCAGTATTCAGTGGGTTTGCATTTTAATGCAACATTTACCAGATTTGCACTTCCCAGTCCTACGCGTGAACTGGAATGTGGTGATGTGATGTGTGCACTTTCCCAGATTATGCGATTCAGCTTGCAAATGTGATGAAGTCCAATGCAGGGCTGTGTGTGCAGGAGTGGAGTACCGGTATATCCACGTATAGGGAGCTGGCACTCAAGTTTAGGCCAGGGGTGCAGAACTTCAGGCCCAGGGTCCCGTTCTGGACCTTTGGGGTTCCCCAGAAGGCCACCCCCCCTGCCCCCGCCCCCTACTTCCTGACCACTGATCGTTTGGTGGCTTCCCAGCTTTTGTGTGGTTTTTTCCCCATTCTAAAAGTGGAAATGCTTCTCCACAGGCTTAGTTACCAGCATTAAGAGCTTTAAACCAAAACATGCTGGTATTTTGGTTCTGTCCCTTCTGCCTTCCGTCCTGTCCACCACTGGAATGCAGCTCCTGAAAGCTTCTCTGCCATGGAATTTGGCTGAAAGAGGTTCTGCACACCCGGTTTAGGCCAGGATGGGAGATGGGGTCGGAAGAGAAGCAAATAAATCAGATCACAGATAAACAACTGAGGAGATTGTGACGTAATCATAGATAAAGCATCCTGCTGTGCAGACAGGGGAGTGCTACTAATTTTCTGTCTTTATAGGAAAACAGAATCAATCAGTACAGCAGTTACTAGAGATCAATCAGCCATGCCAACCCATGATATTTTGGTGCCCGAAGTGAACCCCAGATTTGATTTTGTTTGTCTGAAGGGGTGGGTGGGTTAGGGTTCAGCACCACAGATAGCTCCTGTAATGTTTAGACTAAAACCTGGATACACCACCAGCCTCCACTGACTTCACCCTTCCACCTCCAACATGTGAGCAAATCTTTCTGTGCCACTCAGATGCCATTTTCTGCCTTCATCTGTCCCTGTCTCATGATGCCACCTGAAGCAAGCCACTTGACCCTGCCACAAGGCCAGGCCAGCCAATCAGCATGGGTTTTGTTCTCCCTTTATTGCAAGGAACCATCTCAACCCTACATTCAAGGTACCTGCTTCTTGTGTAGCTACAACCTGTTCCGTTCCCAGGCCACTGACACAGAAAGAGTCTCTGTCATTTAGGTCCTGGAACTTATTCATATAAAATCAATGACAGGAAAAAGGATCACATGCGACTGATTTGAAGGTCACCTATGTAAATAGTCCACCAGAAACCAGATGATGTTTCTCTGCTCTTTCTGAAAATCCACATCCATTACTTCCTATCAATGTATTACACTAGAATGACATTAATATAGTAATTATGCCCTCTTGCATAGAGCATGGCTAAAAACAAGCTGATAGGTTTCCTTCTCAAACCTGCCCTTCAGTTTCTATTTGCTATTACTAGTCATTCTAGAATTTTAGAATGACTAGTATCATCTAGAATTCTATTACTAGCATTTTATATTTAAATGTCAGATTGTGCAAGCAAGACACCCCAAAATCTGCACTTATTTCAGTTGCAAGAGGTGCCATTTACAGGGTGGCATTTTTTTTTCCTCCAAGGGAGGGATGAATGGATGAATAACTTGCTGGGACAAAATTAAGGAGTTAGAACAGTGAGGCACTCTGTGTGTGCATGAGTCACCACCAAGCATCTCAGTGCCCCTTGAGAATCCTTCCTTTCCAAACCCTTTAAGAATAGTAAATCTATTTTAGATGCCTGCAGGTCTGTGAGTCATGGAAACTTACTTTGCAGTGCAGAATAGAAATGCAAAACATTATTTATTTTTTGCCAAAAACAAAAAAAATGGAAGGGTTCAAATGGTTCTTCCAGAGGTCAGTGGTAAGATGGCTGCATTTGTCACATTTCATTGTCCTCCATGAAGTTTCCCATTACTGCCACCTGGCTGCTGTTGATAGACTTCATACATTAAATGCCAGGTGCATTGAATCTGTCCTTCCACTTCATCTTCCCTAAAGATCTGATTTGCAATTCACAGGGCCAGCAGAAAGATCTCAATAGGGAAGCCCAGGCGGCTGTGAAACTGTTTTGCTCATGCCATGAATTCAGCAGCAGCCTGGAGGAGGTGACCAGGGGGAATACCAGCATTGGTGAGTTAGCTGGGAGGGTATAGGGTTGGCAACACAGAAGCTGCACAGACCAAGGTTGTCATGTCAAGCATGTGAGGCTGCTGAGACCCTGTGACAGTCAGCTGGGATAATGCAGGAGGAGTTCTCTTTGAATAGCATAGCACTAGACTGGGGGGGGGGGTCTCTGACCTTTTCGAGACAGTAAGCACACTTGGAATTTTGAGAGAGTGTCATAGGCACTCTCACAAAATGGCTGCCATGGGGAGGGGTTGCTCATTCTTAAAATGGCTACCATGGTGGGCATGGCCAGTCATAAAACAGCCATTTCCCAGAAGGCAAACTGGTGAGACTAAAAAAAGAAAAGAAAAGAAAAAAAAATTCCTCAAGAACTGAAGTACAAGCCAGAGGTGGGGTCCCAACAAAACACAAAACCACTCTTTTGAATCCAAATAGGGCAGCACTTTGTTTTGCAGCATGCCAGTTTAAAAACATTTTTTTAAAAATAATAATTAGGAATTAAAATAAAAATCAGGAGGGGCAGGGAGACAGATGGGCACCAAGAGAGGTGTCCATGGGCCTACATTTTTCTTATGATATCAGTTTTCATATATATATATATATATATATATATGGTCTATATAGTTCCTGAGGAAGATTATTCCAGTCGAAACGGTAACACACCAGGGTTCCGTTGGACTGTTTGATAGGAGATTGAGATGTTTGATATGCACTGGAAATATTTACTTTTCCTGTAATTTGGTGTGCATAATCCATTGTGCCTTATTTGTTTATACAAATTTTTATAAACCACTATAAATTTACTTCTTTTATACATTGTATTGATTCAGTGCAGTTCTGTAAGGTCCCTTGCACCCTTGAGTGTTTCTCAGCTGAGCTGTAATTGGGGATCCTGTCTTTTCAGTTTGGTAGTGGCTGGCTAGCCCAAGTGAAAGCACGGGAGGTTTCACAGCATCACAATTTGTCCTGTAAACTCTCAAATGTCTTCAGTCTGCACAACCTAAAGCTTTATACTCAGCAATCATTCCAATCATGCCTTGTATGAAGTATTTGAATTAAGCAAAATGTACACAGCTTACCATTTCCTCCTAAATGTGGGTCAGCATTTAAAAAAAAAAAAAATCGGTGGAGAGAGCTTGTCCAGGAAGGTCGCTCCAGATTGTATTCAATGGGAACTTTATGCACTGTGTGCTTTGCTTGACAATGGGGTGGCCGATCTTACCAAGCCTATATATGTGATGATTGATGGTTGGACTACTGCTGCTGTTCTAAGAACATTAACTAGTGATTGCCATGGTTCTAAAGGACAATGGGAGAGCAATTCTCTGAAACACAAAACCTCTGTCGGTATAAATGGATGAATAACTTCCCAGCCAGTATTTCAGCCCCAGTTATGAGTCTGTGCTCATAACTCATCCATATAATAAAACCCAGTTTGTACCAGCATTAAAAATAGACCTGGTAAATAATGCAATTGATCTTCTTTTGGAATGACAACACTAAATCAAAACCGCACCGCACAGGTTTCTTCCACGCTCTGTCAAAATCAAAATGAAGCTCTCAGAAGGATTAAAGTGAATGAAAATAGCACCTGTAAAGGCATCAAGCCTTAATCAACAGAACTTCCATCGGCTGAGCTGGAAAATAATGTTGTTGGTTGCCTTGTATTTTTGTTTGCATTGTATTTTGTTTGCATTGTATTTTTTTTTTTTAAACTGTTCGTATGGCATTTTTGGGTTCAATCCTATGGGTGTTTAGACAGAAATAAGTCCTGCTGGGAATGCTGAGAGTTGGAGGACTTATCTCTGTCTAAACATGCATAGGATTGTGCCCTTCATGGCTTAATTTGTAATGTAAGCAAAATTATAACTTCTCTGTTTTGTACAGTGTATTTCTGGATGGTGGGGCTTGGGATGGGGTGGAGATATGATATCACACACACATACCCCAGAGGCCCCAGTTATGCTTGCGGAAAGCTCCACAAGTGTAAATCTACCATCAGTAGGCCCAGAGATGGGTGTTCTGGGGCCAGGGCAGGGCTGGATCAGGATAGGCTTTGGATCTACTGGATCCAAAGCCGCACCCCCAAACTCCCATTCCCCCTAAGAAGCCCCAGGATCAACACCCTAGACTACTTCATCTGGAGCTGGTGTAGCTAATTCCCCACCCCCAGCCTGGCAGATCTTTATTTTGGGGAATTCCCACCCACCCCACTCCCCACCCCCATTCCCCATTTCAATGAGCAGGGTGGGTGGGAATCCCCCAAAATAAAGATCTGCCAGGCTGGGGAGCCCAGTAAAGTCCCCCACGCACCTCCAAACCCAGCTGGCATGAGCTGGAAGGGCTTTGGAAGTGGTGGCCAATCCTCCACTTTGCTCCCCACCCTACTTTAGGATTGCTCTCTTACCTGCTTATTTACTACATGCTCTCTATTATCCTCTGCCCCCAAACCAAGCCCTAATCTTTATTGTATCCACATAGCTGCATGGTATTTTAGAATTTAGGGATTGACTTGGAATGTGAGTCTGACTCTGAATTACTCCTTTGCCTTGAGCATTAAACTTTTAACCTCAAGGATTCCTCTTGTGGTGTTGAGCTTTTTGATCCCTGAACTATAGTTCCCATCCAGTTATCACCATAAGAATTCAGTGAAACCAGTTGAAGGTATGCAGCTAGTGCTTTGTAAATAATAATCGAACATAATACTTGCATCAATGAAATTAGACACGCACGAGTTGGGGAAATCATTGCTATCGTTGTTGTTGTTGTTATTATTATTATTATTATTATTAAGAATATTTTTTATTGCCCCTCTGCTCAATGAGTGTGTGAGGCGCCATACAAATAAAAACAATAAAAACAATAAACTACATAAACTACAAAAAACCTGAACAATTTTTGTATAATAAAAGCAGAATATATACGGTAATAGAAATAGAGAGCAGCATTAACTATTAAAAGCTCGGTGAAATAATGTTGTCTTCATCGGATGTCTAAAGGATGATAAGGATGTTGCTACCTAACCTACCTGGGGATAGAGATCCACAACCATGGTGCTGCTACGTGAAAGGCCCTGCTTGACATACCTCTCAACCTCACCTTTCTGGGAGGCTAGACATGTAAGGGGGCCTCAGATGATGAATGCAAATTCTGGGCAGGCTCATAGAGGAGGAACCAGTCTTCCAGATACCCTGGCCCCAGCAAGTTAGAGCTATGTAGGTAAGAACCAGCCCCTTAAATGGGGCTTGGAAACAAACCTGAACCCAGTGCAGCTGTTTCAAGACCAGTGTTATATGATCTGCAAAATGCTCAACAGTCTTAATGATCACATTTTGCAATAGCTAAAGTTTCTGGACACTCTTCAAGGGCAGTCCCATATAGAGAGCATTACAGTGATCTAAGCATGAGGTGTTTAAGGCATGGATCACTATGACCAGACCCACTTTCTCCAGAAAGGGATGCAACTGGAGCACCAGCTGATGTTGGGCACTCTTGTTTTCCAACCCCTTTCTTCTGTCTTTTTTCTTTCCATAAAAAATCCATTAAGGAGGAAATAATGCCTTTTGCCTGGCAGAACTAGGAGCCCTCCATCTGGAAACACCCCTTGAATGCCCCTTAGATATGAACAAAGAGGTCATGGGACATGAATGCATTACCATTTACTTTGACACATTATTGGTTAAAAGTAGGATTTCTTCCCCATCAATGTACTAAATTGTAACATCTATTCCCAGACTGTAATTATTACATAAATCTGTGACTGTGTAAACTGGTGTGTTTGTTGAGATGCTTACTATCTAGGAATTTCAATGCTGAAACCTGGTTTCCTCCAATACATTTTGTCCAGTTAATTTAGTAATATTAGGCTGTTCATAGAATCATAGAAAAGTAGAGTTGAAAGGGGCCTATAAGGCCATCGAGTCCAACCCCCTGTGCAACGCAGGAATTCAAGTTAAAGCATCCCTGACAGGGGGCTGTCCGGCTGCATCTTGAATGCCTCCAGTGTGGGAGAGCCTACGAGCTCCCTAGGTAATTGGTTCCATTGTCATATTGCGCTAACAGTTTTTCCTGATGTCTAGGCGGAATCTGGCTTCCTGTAACTTGAGCCCATTATTCCATGTCCTGCACTCTGGGATGGTTGTGAGGAGATCCTGGCCCTCCTCTGTGTGACAACCTTTCAAGTACTTGAAGAGTCCCCTCAGTCTACTCTTCTGAAGGCTAAACATGTCCAGTTCCTTCAGTCTCTCCTCATAGGGCTTTGTTTCCAGTCCCCCCCATCTTTGTTGCCCTCCTCTGAACCTTTCCCAGTTTGCCTGCATCCTTCTTAAAGTGTTGTGCCCAGAACTGGATGCAGTACTCAAGATGAGGCCTAACCAGTGCTGAGTAGCGGGGAATTAGTACTTCACATGATTTGGAAGCTATACTTCTATTAATGTAGCCCAAAATAGCATTTGCCTTTTTTGCAACCACATCACATTGCTGGCTCATATTCAGCTTGTGATCTACAACAATTCCAAGATTCTTCTCACTTGTAGTATTGTTGAGCCAAATATCCCCCATCCTGTAACTGTGCATTTGGTTTCTTTTTCCTAGGTGCAGAACTTGGCATTTATCCCTATTAAATGTCATTCTGTTGTCTTCAGCCCAGCACTCCAGCCTATGCATTACCGAGACCTGGGTGGGGTTACTCTCTCCCAGCTGTGCCCTACTGGGTATTCGGTGCAGCACCAGCATCGACTCGAGGGTCGGGGATGGGGTGTTGCTGTGGTCTATAGGAATTCTATCTAGGCTCTCTAGGCTTCCTGTTCATTTGAGTGCAGGTCTTGAGTGTCTGTATCTTGTGTTGGGTGCCCGGGACAGATTGGGGATTCTGCTGTTGTACCGCCCACCCTGCTGCCCAGCAAAATCCCTGCCTGAGCTGACGGAGGTGGTCTCGGACTTGGTGTTGAGGACCCCTAGGATGATGGTTCTGGGGGACTTCAGTTTCCATGCCCCTGGAGGTTAATGGATTCTGATCAGGAACGGTGCAGGGCTGTTTGGCGCCCTAGGCCAAATTATATTTAGCGCCCCCCCTCTCGTGCCGTGGGGGGGCTCCAGAGCAAAGCAGCCCTGCTCTGCAACCCCCCCTGCGCTGCCGCCGCCGCCGCCGCCACCACCACCACCACCACCACCTACCTTCCCCCCCCCCCATGCTGGCTGCTGGCTGCTGCTGCTGATGCTGCCGCCGCCGCCTCCTCCTCCTCCTCCGACGCCACGGGACCCCCGCGCTTTTTTTTTTTTGCCGGGGAAACCAGGGCAACAGGGCTGTTTAAGCCCTGTTGCCCTGGTTCCTCCCGTCAAAACAACGCCGGCGGAGCTCCGGAAACGACGCGAAGGTAGGTAGGTGGCTGGCGGGCGGGCGCGCGAGCGGGGGGGAGGTGCGGCGGCGGCGGGCAGGCGCGCGGGGAAGCGCGGCGGAGGCGGCAGGTGGGGCAGGAGCATGCCGGAGGCGAGGAAGGAGCGCAGCATTCGCGCCCTCTTCCGCCACGCGCCCTAGCAGCTGCCTGGGTCTGCCTAGCGGTAGCGCTGGCCCTGATTCTGATGGATTCCAGAGGGCTCTGGGGGATTTTCCTGCTGGTATGGCTGATGGTCCTGTTGAAACCCAGGTTGCTCTGTGGAATGCAGAGATGACCCGGGCGGTTGACACGATCATGCCCAAGCGCTCTCTCCCTCTGGGCAGAGCCCGGCCAGCTCCCTGGTACATACCAGAGCTGAGGGTAATGAAGCAAGAGGGAAGATGGCTGGAATGCAGGTGGAGGAGAGAACTCATGCTGAATTTGACGGAACACAGGTTAGAGCTCATTATCAAGCCTACTCTGTGGCGGTGAGGGTGGCAAAGAGAGAATTCTTTTCCACCACCATTGCATCTTCTCAGTGCCGTCCAGTGGCGTTTTCTGAGTGGTCCGTGGCCTTTTACACTCTGGGCCAGTGAGTGAAATGGTAGAACCCTCATTTGCACGCTGTGACGAGTTTGCACAGCACTTTGAAGATAAAGTCTCTCAAATTCGTCATGAATTGGACACCACAATTAGTGCAGCTCCTTTAGTAGAGGTGTCCAGAGCACC
Source organism: Shinisaurus crocodilurus (assembly GCA_021292165.1). Taxonomy (NCBI): domain Eukaryota; kingdom Metazoa; phylum Chordata; class Lepidosauria; order Squamata; family Shinisauridae; genus Shinisaurus; species Shinisaurus crocodilurus. Next base: position 239,876,506 of record CM037876.1, read on the forward strand.
GTCTGGTCCGGTTTTATTGGATGAATTTCAGTTATTGAGGCCCAAGGATGTAGACAAGGTGCTTGGCCAAGTCCGGTCGACCACTTGTGTGCTTGACCCTTGCCAGTCATGGCTTATTACATCAAATAAGGAGAGGATAGCCGGCTGGGTCCAGGAGGTTGTAAATGCCTCCTTGAGAGAGGGAGTGGTGCCGGCCTCTTTGAAAGAGGTGGTGATTAGGCCACTCCTCAAAAAGCCTAACCTGGACCCGGATGATGTTAATAACTACAGGCCAGTAGCTAATATCCCATTCCTGGCAAGGTGCTTGAGCAGGGTAGTTGCTGGTCAACTCCAGGCACTCTTGGATGAAACGGACTATCCAGATCCATTTCAATCTGGATTCAGGCCTGGTTTTGGAACAGAAACTGCCTTGGTTGCCCTGTGGGATGACCTTTGCCGGGAGAAAGACGGGGGAGTGCGACCCTTGATTCTCTTGGACCTCTCAGCAGCTTTCGATACCATCGACCATGGTATCCTTAGGTTGTCTGAGGTTGGGAGTTGGAGGCACTGTGCTCCAGTGGTTCCGATCCTACTTGGGCGGCCAATTCCAGAAGGTGGTGCTGGGGGATTACTTCTCTGTCCCTTGGCAGTTATGCCATGGGGTGCCACAGGGCTCTATTTTATCCCCCATGCTGTTTAACATCTACATGAAACCACTGGGAGAGGTTATCTGGAGGTGTCGGCTGAGGTGTCATCAATATGCAGATGACACCCAGCTCTCTCTCTCCTTCTCATCTTATCCAGGTGAGGCAGTGGCTGTTCTGAATCAGTGCCTGGGCACGGTAATGGACTGGATGAGGGCTAATAAACTGAGATTCAATCCAGACAAGACAGAGGTACTGTTAGTGGGTGGTTCATCTGCCCGACTAAGTGATATTCAACCAGTTCTGGATGGGGTTGCACTCCTCCTGAAGGATCAGGTTCGTAGTTTGGGGGTGCTCTTGGATCCACAACTGTCCCTCGAGGCACAGGTGAACTCGGTGGCACGGAGCACCTTTTATCAGCTTAGGCTGATATACCAACTACGTCCTTATCTGGACAGAGATAGCCTAGCTACATTTATCCATGCTCTGGTAAGCTCTCGTTTGGATTACTGCAATGCGTTATATGTGGGGCTGCCTTTGAAAACAGGTCCAGAAACTTCAGCTGCTCCAAAATAGGGCAGCAAGATTGTTAATGGGGACTGGCCAACGTGATGAACATATTATGCCAGTGGTTTCTCATCTGCACTGGCTGCCAGTCTGTTTCCAGGCCCAATTCAAAGTGCTGGTATTAACATTCAAAGCCCTAAACGGCTTGGGGCCAGGGTATCTGAAGGATGGTCTCCTCCCATATGTACCTGCCCGGACACTAAGATCATCAGCGGTCCTTCTCCGAGAGCCCCTGCCAAAGGAAGTGAGGCAGGTGGCTACCAGGAGGAGGTCCTTTTCTGCTGTGGCACCCTGGTTGTGGAATGAGCTCCCCAAAGGGGCTCGCCTGGCACCCACATAGTACTCTTTCCAGTGCCAGGTTAAGACCTTTTTATTCTCCCAGGCATTTTAATCATCTTAATCATTTTAATCATCTTAATCATTTTTATCTGGTAGTTTTTAACTCTGTTGCTGTAACTTGAACTGCTGCTAGCCTTGCTGTTGGTTTTAATCTGTGGTTTTAAATTTTATAGTTATATTATATTGTATTTTATGGTTTTAACTGTTGTAAACCGCCCAGAGAGCTTCGGCTATTGGGCGGTATAAAAATGTATTAAATAAATAAATAAATATCGAGATCACTTTGAATTTTGTTTCTGTCTTCCAGGGTATTAGCTGTCCCACCCAATTTTGTGTCATCTGCAAATGTGATAAGCATTCCCTGCACCTCTTCATCCAAGTTATTAATAAAAATGTTGAAGAGCAGTGGGCCCAGGACCGAGCCCTGCCGCCGTACCCTGCTCATTACCTCTCCCCAGTTTGAGAAGGTACCATTGATAAGCACTCTTTGAGTCTGATTCTGTAGCCAACTGTAGATCCACCTGACAGCTGTTCCATCTAGCCCACTTTTAGCTAGTTTGCTAATTATGATATCATGGGGCACTTTGTCGAAAGCTTTGCTGAAGTCAAGCTATATTATTATATTATATATTATATTCAGAATCTTATATCACGTAATGCATGGGTCCTACCACTGAACTATAACCCTTCCTCTTCAATTTTTTTCTTGGGAAATTGCCAAGCCTGTCCACAAATATATGGAATATGAGCAGTCCTGATATAGTTATGTTTCTCCAGTAAAATAAATACAAACTAAAATTTTATGTAATCATGAGAAATTTTAGGCTAAATATTTAAAATCATAGTTATAGCTAGTCACAACCCTGAAGCCATTCATATGGGCACTTTCACTATGTGCAAAATTCAGTGTTATTTCTACAGCACCAACCTGTGGGCAATCCTTTTGTCAGTATGTAAATGTATAGAGCAGGTATATATGTAAATATATCGGTTGAGGGGTGCATTCCTTCAGGGGTAATCTGTTGTGGGTGGAACACATATTGATGGTAGGCAGGGCTGAAGCCAGCACTGATCAGGGCCAGAGCCAAAAAGGGTCCCCCCCCCCTCTCTCTTTCTGCCATCCCATTCTCTCTCTCTCTCTCTCTCTCTCTGCCCATCCTTCCTCTCTCTTCCTCCCCACTCACTGGGCTGCCAGAGGAGAAACTAGCCTAAGGGCTGCATGAAATTAGGCCAAAGGCAGCCCATTGGATGCATCCCTGATAGAGGTTGCCCACCCCTGAGAGAGAGAGAGCCAGTAAAGACTCTTCCGCAAAAGGGACACTGCTAAGAGCAGCAAAGACAGACTTGAAGATGCATCTGAAAATTGCTGTTGTCCTCCTTGAATTGCTCTTTTCCTTCACTCAAGGGAATCCTATTCAGGTAAAAGAAACTTGAACCTATTATATTCTTAGCCAGGAGTGATGCTTTGGCTCTGGCTCTTCCCAGGCAGGAGGAAATCAACTAACTTGACAATAGTAATAGATAAGCTAATTATGATTTATCCTACTTGGAACTTAGCTCATCACTAAATAGTAAATGGATGTGTTTGGTTTTATTCATGTTCACCCAGTAAAAGTGTCAAATTAGATGCATTCGACCCATTGCAGCAATTTATGGCATTTATGAGCAGCTGATGGGGAAAGATGTTTGAGATACTAAAGCATTTCTCTGGATTCAAGAGTGGTTGTTTGATTGTCCCTTAGTGAGTGGGGAATTCGAATGCCTGCAGGTGTATTTTTGTCCTATAAATCCTCTTTGTGGTTGTAAGAATATGTATTGGTTTGTCCTTTATTATTATTCTTGCAGATCTCAGAAGAGAAAGGTGAACAATATGGTGAACAATATGAACATGGTATGTATTCTTCATAATAAATTTACAGTAACATTGTTATAAAAAAAACAATGTAGATCAATACACACACACACACTCACATATATCAAATCTATACAATGTTTAATTTTCATTTTTTTAAAATTTTAAATCTAGGACAGCCTCATCCAGTGTGGGGTGCCCATAACCCTCTGAACTTGGAGGGTTATGGACATCCAATGGAAGACGGGAGTGTATAAAATTTATAAACTTGGATGCATTCCTGGTGGTCATTTGTTTTGTCTTGGAGTGCTGTATAATGCTCATCACATCACCTACATATTGGTTGAAAATATGAAAGCTATAAAATATAGGCCATACACCATTTACAAACAAACAAACATTTAAAAATTGTTTTTTTTTTAATAAAATAGGTTTTATATGAACATATAAAATAGCAGCAGATAAAAACAGAAGCAGTATACCAAATTGGCTAGATAAAACCAAGGTACAAAGACTTAAAACCAAGACATTGGCTAGATGACCTTTAGCCTTATCTGGATTAAGTTTCAACCTGTTCATCTCCATCCTCTCCTGGACTGATTCCTGATACTGTCGCCTAGTAGACACTCCTACTATTATGTTTACTATCTAATTATTATTATGTTTACTATACAATAATTACAAAAGATATATATATATATATAGAGATAGATAGATAGATATAGATATATAGATATATACACCCCCTGAACAAAGAAAGCACAATAACATAAAGAACCAAAAGCAGGCTTGTCGTGGCCAATGTCAGTAGAGAGAAATCAATGCTCTCTAGCAGACTGTGGTGACCACCTCAAGCAGCAGGTGCTGGAGGGTGCAGAGTGGCAGCAAGGGGCTGGAGGACATTGCTGTGTGCCATGCGCAGCCTACCCTACACCCCCACCCCACCCCACCCCCACACAAGCCAGCCTGCTACTCCCAGGAGCAGTGGAAGACACTGTCCTTTCACCAGTGATGAAGTAAGATTCAACCACCAGTCTGGTCAGCTTCTGTACGTGTTGGACTACAGCTCCCATCAATGGCCATGCTGTCCGGGGATGATGGAAGCTGGAGTCCAGCACATCTGGAGAGCACCAGGTTGGGGAAGGCTGTTGTAGATATTCACTGAAAACACTGCACCGACCTGGCAACCGTTCATTTCTATGCAGAACTTGAACCAGATGCTGATGTGGATACTGCTTCTGGCCTGATTCTGAAAGCTAATGCAGGTAATTGTGGCAAAACTATTCCTTTATTTATTAATTTTCTGCCAACGCCCCCCCCCCCCAACTATCTTTTTCTGTGTTTGCTCAATTCTGTCACTTACCTGCAACTTATTAATTCCTCTAGGCAAACTCAGAACAAGCAACAAAGATCCTTAGGAGCGTCATGCTCATGCCCATTAAAATCCAAAATGCTTCCAAATACCCATCATGATTTAAATGATAATATTGAGAGCCAGTGTTGTGTAGTGGTTAGAGTGTTGCACTAGGACTCAGGAAATCCAGGTTCTAGTCCCCACTCTGCGATAAAGCTCACTGAGTAACTTTGGGCCAGTCACTGACTCTCAGTGACTCTTAGTCACTGAGCCTAACCTACCTGACAGGGTTGTTGTGAAGATAAAAGGGAGAGGTGGAGGACCATGTAAGCTGCCTTGGGTTCCAATCCTTGCAAGAGGAAAAAAGGCAGGCTATAAATATAATAATAAATAATATTCTGCAGACATTTTAGGATAGCACTTCCAGACATAACTTTGGGTGCCCTTTTATTTATATAGTTCTGTAGAGGGTTTTTTTTTTTTTTTAAGTGGATGCTTTCATTTGAATAATTTGAAACCCATTATTGAAATGCTATGGATTGAACTATAGCCAAGCACATCTTGTAATACATACCGGTACTCAGATTAAGGGCCAAACTAGATGTGATGTTAAATGTGCCACTTTGCATTTCACATACATTTTTTTTTAAAAAAAAATACAAATAGCGGCCAGACAAAAAACAGCCCGAGTGGGGGAGGAACTGATGGGGGGATTTAACCTGTTCCTTCTCTGCTGCAAATTGCTCCCCTGAAAGCTAACAATAGTCTCAGAAGAGGGATTGTCTTCAACACAGCAACAGGAATGGAAAGGGTTAAACCTCTCCCCCCCTTGCATGCCCCCCATTGTTCCTGCTACAATCCCAATGATTATTCCACCCCCACTGTCCAATGGCTGGTATTTGCATTCCCCCTCCCCCCCAAAAACCCTGCACATTAAATGCAAAGACATATTTAACATCACATCTAATTTGGCCCTAAGAATACAGCATTATTCTCCACCTCTTCCCCTTCTGTTTCTTTTTCTGAAGATTAAATACTGTTTCTCCCACTATTTTCTGGTACTCTTGTTGTTTCTTTTCTCTCCATTCTACATCTGCAGACTGCAAAGGACAGTTACCCCAGTATGTATTCCTCTCGCTCACTCTCTTTCTCTCTCTACCCCCTTCCCTCCAGTCTGAGGTCTCTGTCTCTGAGCCCCTTCACTTTCCTTCTCCTCTATTGAATTCTCAATTTCTCTCCTCTCTTGATAGAAAAAATTCTTCTCTGTTTATCCATTTCCCAATCATGTTCTCTGGCTCTTTCTCCTGTGTGCACAGCGAGCCACCCGAACTTCGTAGAAGGTGACATTGCAGTGAAACGCAGCCGCAGTGCAATGGGCTGTTCATCTCCTGCCTGTTTCTGGCCCCAATCTAGCGATGGCATTGTTCGGATCCCCTACTTCATCTCCTCTGATTTTGGTACGTTTGCTAAAAAAGTTTTTCTTTCATACCCCCACCCGTGTCAGAGTATTGCTTCTGGATTTTTCTAGTTAAAACATCTTTGGCCTCAAGTAGTCTTAACATACTTACCCATAAGTAGACTTAGTCATACTTAGAGTCCAGACTTAGTCATACTTAGAGTAGACCTTGTGAAATCCATGGGGTAAGTTAGTCATGGCTAACTTGAGCCCCATTGTTTTCGATGGGTCTGCTCCAAGCATGACTCAGTCATGGGATTGAGGCCATAAAATGTAAAGCAACAGTCTTCACATATGCTTACGGTAATTCACTCAGATATTAGAGTGGCCCGCAGCAGTCTGCAGATTTTTCCTCCCTTTGAAGGAGGGAGTTTCAACAACATGGCCACCAACATGGGGAAGCTGCCTTCACAGAACTGGACTAATCTAAGACATTTTGCTGCCTGAGACAAAGGACAGGATGACACCTCTTCCTCTGAGTAGAGGTCAACCATTGGGAGTCGAATCTTACTTTAACACAGGCAGTGGGACAACGTCCTCCACCGCACCTGAGGGCAGCAGGCTGGCTTAGAAGGCATAGAGCAGGCTGAATGGCACTCATAGCTCTGTCCCCCGTCACCTCACTGCTGCTCACTTCCCCTCAATATCTGCAGTCTGAGGCAGCTGCCTTACTCTGCCTAATGGTAGGGCCAGCCCTACCACTGAATGACGAATGGGGCAGGGTATGTGTGAACCATAATAGATGGTGTCATTCCCCCACCCACTATTCAACTGTAATGTTTGTATATTTTACATATTAATAACTGGTTTAAAACAACAACAACAACAACAACGGAAGGAATCTCTTCCTTGCAGGCATTGTGTGATAGCATTGGAGGCATGGGGCGGCTGACTGGCCAGCTGTGCCCTATGTGGGCACAGCCATGCAGGATGACAGCATCCAGACAACTGCGCAGTGAAGACCAAGACCTCACTACCACCCTGCCTCCCCTTCCCCTCAGTCAGTGCTCAGTGATGGCAGCTGAGTGATGCCAGCAAACCCCAAACCTCACCAACTTTAAAGGAAAAAAAGAGCTTCTGGCAGTACTGTGATTGCCATCAGGCCTAGTTGTTGCTGAGGCGGCAAACATGTATCTGGGATGGCCCACTTCAGTATGTTAGACCAGCAGTCCCCAACCTTTTTAGACCTGTGGGCACATTTGGAAATTTGGGAAATTGCTGTGGGCAACACCACAAAATGGCTCCCATGGAAGATGTGGCTAGTCACATAATGGCTGCTGTGGGGGCCTGGCTAGTTAAAAGAGGCATTGCAGGGAGAGTAATAGAGAGGCTAGAGGCTGGGAGGGAAAGAGAAATAGCAAGGGAAAGGGGTAGAGGGGAGAGGAAGAGTGTGGCTAGAGGCTAGGAGGTGGGAGAAACAAAGAGGTGAAGAGGTGGGAGGAGAGAAAGAGTGAGGGTAGAGGCTGGGAGTGGAGAGAAACAGCAAGATAAAGGGTGAGTGGGAGAGAGAGAGAACCAGGGATGGGGAAGGAAGAGAAATAGCAAGGAAAGGGGTGGGGTGGAGAAAAATAACAAGGGCTAGAGGTTGGGAGTGGAGAGAGAGCGCAAAGGAGAAAGGCCTGTGTGGACAGAAGATTGGGTGCAGCCAAAAAGCAACTCTTTCCTTCTCTCCCTGAAGAACAGATTATCAGTGGCAGCTTCAGGAACAGGAAAGAGAACCTGGCACCATAACATTTTCCAAGTTTTTTATTGAACTGTTTTTTTGTTGGAAAATGCTATGAGAAGATGTCAACTCTGAAAGGAGGGTTTTTAAGATGTCTGCCCATTAAAGGGTTAAAGGCAGACTTGTATAATCTGGTGGAAGGAAAAAGGGCAGGGTTCAGTCGACTGAACCACTTGATTGAATCAGGGGAGGGAATGCTGGATGTTGCTTAGCAACAGGTTTGCATTCCATTCTAACACTCCTCTGACAGATAGACTAGTCTAGTGTTAACAGACTTAACTGACACTTGCCTAGGGTTTAACAATGAAGGAATTGACCCGTGTCTGTTTTCTTTACCTCACAGAGTGAGTGATGTTTAAGAAACTGCACTTCTGTAACCATCAAGCTTTAGTACCTGAGTAATCTTACGTTACAGTTGTTTATCTTTTAAAAAGCATCTACTTACAACCAATCCTGTGTGTGCATGTGTTTGTCCAAGAGAAGTCTGCTGCTGCTTTTGCACACTGCCATCCCCTGATTCAATCAAGCGGTTCAGTCCACTGAACCTTGCCCCCTGCCCTTCAACCAGACTATTCAAGTCTGCCTTTAACCCTAAGCCTCTTAATGCTTTAGTAAGCCTCCTAACTGGAATAATAATGTGTAATATGATTTACCGGTAGTAGCCATATCAGAAATAATTTCTCTTTGCTTAAAACTGTGTCTGGAAGAGATGATTGGGAATGGAGTAGTTCAGCTCCCATATTGCCCAGCAGAAAAAGATGCTGTCAATGTCTTTACTTAGCCAGTGGTCCTGGAAGGAGGATGGGCTTTGTAGGCCTCTTCAGTCTTTGAGGGGGCCTCCCTACCTGGTACCTGATCAACCTCCTTCCTCAAGGTGAGGTGCGTGTGTTTTCCACTTGGAGGACAGACATGAGATCGTCGACAGTGGAGGTAATCAAGGATGTGAGCAGAATAGAGGCAGAGGATGTACAGTCATGTGGAAAAGAAAGTACAGCCTTCTCGAGTTCCATGGTTCCACGTATCAGGACAGAAGAAAAATCATTGGGCCCGTAGCAGGTCTCAAAATTAGGTAAAGACAACCTCAGATGAACAACAACACATGACAGAGTACACTGTGGCATTATTTATTGTACAGAAATACAGCTAAAATGGAGAAGCCATGTGGGAAAAACTAAGTACACCTTATGATTCAATAGCTGGTAGAACCACCTTTAGCAGCAATAAAGTAATCGTTTTCAGTATGACGTGATCAGTCTCTCACATAGTTGTGGAGGAATTTTGGCCCACTCTTCTTTACAACATTGCTTCAGTTCATTGCGGCTTGCTGGCATTTGTTTATTCACAGCTCTCTTAAGGTCCCACCATAGCATTTCAATCGGGTTGAGGTCTGGACTTTGACTGGGACATTGCAGCACCTTGATTCTTTTCTTTGTCAGCCATTCTGTTGTAGATTTGCTAGTGTGCTTGGGATCATTGTCCTGTTGCATGACCCAATTTCAGCCAAGTTTTAGCTGCTGGACAGATGGCCTCACATTCCACTCTAGAATACCTTGGTATACAGAGGAGGTCATGGTCAACTCAATGACTGCAAGGTCCCAGGTCCTCTGGCTGAAAAACAAGCCCAAATCATCACCCCTCCAGCACCGTGCTTGACAGTTGGTCAGAGATGTTTGTGCTGATATGCTGTGTTTGGTTTTTGCCAAACGTGGCACTGTGCATTATGGCCAAACAGCTCCACTTTGGTCTCATCCGTCCAAAGGACATTGCTCCAGAAGGCTTGTGATTTGTTCAGATGCAGCTTTGAAAACCCAAGCCGTGCTGCCATGTTCTTTTTAGAGAGAAGAGGCTTTCTCCTGGCAACCCTTCCATACAAACCATACTTGTTCAGTCTTTTTCTAATTGTACTGTCATGAACTTTAATGTTGCACCTGCTGACTGCGGCCTGTAGCGCCTGAGATGTAACACTTGGATGTTTTGCAATTTCTCTGAGCATTGCACTGTCTGCCCTTGGGGTGAATTTGCTGGGACGTCCACTCCTGGGAAGATTGGCAACTGTTTTGAATGTTTTCCACTTGTGAATAATCTTCCTCACTGTAGAATGATGGACTTTAAATTGTTTGGAAATGGCCTTATAACCCTTCCCAGATTGATGGGCAGCAACAATTGCTTCCCTAAGATCATTGCTGATGTCTTCTCTCCTTGGCACTGTGCTAACACACACCTGACTGCTGGAGACCAGCAAACTCCTGACACTTCAGTTTTTATACAGGTGGTCAGTGGTCACACTTGCTGATGATCAATTCATCAAGGGCATTTGCTTAGCAGCACCTGGCTGCTCCTTAGCCTCTTCATACCTATGGCAGCAGTAAGGGTGTACTTAGTTTTTCCCACATGGCTCCTCCATTTTGGCTGTATTTCTGTACAATAAATAATGCCACAGTGTACTCTGTCATGTGTTGTTGTTCATCTGAGGTTGTCTTTACCTAATTTTGAGACCTGCTACGGGCCTGATGATTTTTCTTCTGTCCTGATATGTGGAACCATGGAACTCGAAGGGTGCACTTTCTTTTTCACATGACTGTATGCCTACCTGCCTGCCTCAATTCTACTTGGAATAATTTACTAGGGTGGTGTCATGGTCTAGTGCAGGTGCCTGCACATTGGGCACCCTGCAGGTGCCCAATGTGGCACCTGCAGGGACCTCCAATGGCAGCTGCAAAGCTCTCCACTCCCTGCTCCCTTCAAAAATGTTGGAATATGCGATGAGAAGATGTCAGCTCTGAAGCTAGGGTTTTTAAGTTGACTGCCTATTAAACTTTAATAGGGCCTAAGTTATATCATCTGAACCCCTAATAGTGCAAGTGTACATTTAAGACTGTACTACTAAGCCAATGTATTAGGAAGGAAGGCCCACTGAACTGCTGAGTAAACATATTTGGGATTGGTAGTCAGGAAAGCTGAAGTAGTTTAACTTTTTTTTCCTCTTTACCTCAGAGGAAAAATACAAAAAAATGATTAAAGAAGCCATGACTGAATTTGAAACATTGACTTGCATTGATTTTGTGGAGCGAAAAGAAGAAAATGACTTTTTATATATTGTCTCCAGTAACGGGTGAGTCCCACTATGGTATTATCTCCTGATATAGATTGCCATAGTTTTCATTCATGGGGGATCCTCTGATGGTTGCTGCTGGATACTGCTTTGATGTGGTGTGGGCTCCGTGCTTATAAATCTAGTTTACTGTATCAATATGCCAAATTGTTCCAGTACTGAACCTTCATGGGGATTGTGGGCTTCCTGAGAAGTCTGGACTTGATTGAATTTATTCTTTACATTACATCAATAAGTTAAAAAACAAACAAACACTATTCACACTCTCATGAAGACTGTGGTTTGAAATGATCTGGAAAGCATCTAATGTTTGTGACTGTGATCATACTTTATAAGTATTTTCCTTACTTTAGCAAATTGTATCTCTTTCAGCTGCTGGTCTTTTTATGGAAAGATTGGAGGTGCCCAAAAGGTGTCTTTGACAAAGCAAGGGTGCACGTATAAGGGAGTCATTCAGCACGAACTGGAACATTCACTGGGTTTCCTTCCATGAGCACACTAGAAGTGACAGAGACAAGTATGTGAAGATCAGGTGGCAATACATTAGTCCTGGTATGTATACCTGAATACCTCAGGACCCACTTCACTTACAATATAACTATTTGCCCAGGCATAGTCAGGGATCATGTATTGTGATTGCCTAACAAATGCCTATTACTTTTCCTTTTCATAGATTCAATAAAATGGCTAAGCTGGGGACCAAGCAGACACCAGTGTGTCTCTGAGATGTGGTATAAGACGTTAGATAGAGCTAGGAGAAAAGGAGAAGTATGGGAGAAAAGGAGGAGCCTGAAGATGTTGCTGAATATCTTTGCCAAAAATCCCATATTTTAATGGAATTCCAATACTGGGGTTTTATTTTCTTCCATCTTCTTCCAATATGGTTTGTTTCCTTCTAATGTGGTTTGTTTACATTTCCTTATACAAAAGAAATGGGACAAGTAAGACACTTTTAGACATTACTGAAAATTAGAAAAGTGTTGGGGTATATCTACACTGTAGGCTTGAACTGGTTTTACAGTAATTTCCTCTCCTCAGAGAAACTTGGGGATTCTGAGGGGGACTAACCAAGTTTCCAGCATTCTTTGGGGCAAAATCTGACCATTCATTTATTCATTACATTTCTATACTGCCCAATAGCCAAAGCTCCCTGAGTGGTTTACAAAGATTAAAACCTTAAAAATACATTATAAAAACCATTTGCATACAAACATATAACAGACAGCACGCAGAGAGACACACATATATCTAAAGCAGTCTTAAACAATCAACAATAAGAAAAATCCAGGACAATTAAATTGATACTATATTTGCAGTGTAGATAAGTCTTCATACTAAATATCTGCTGGAGATGTGATAAGTCCTACCAATGACTTCTGCGGACAGAGGTGTACAAGAACTAATGTCTATTCCTTTTTAGTTCCCCTATAGATGTTCAATTTACTTCCTGTAACCTGAGAAATAGCATGCAAACTATATGCATATAGTATTGGCATGATACACAAAACGTGTGTCCTTTAGTTTAGAATACTGGCTCTTGTGACCCTAGCAGCTGTAGTGTAGGACACCCCAATCCAGGACATTCCTGATCTTCTAACTGGGCTCTGCTTTTGCACAGATGCTAATTTTATAAATGGTAAGAGTTACTGTATCATCATTTGCTCATTGCTCCTGCAAACAGGAGGAAACACCCACCTGCCCCCTCTGAATGTTTAATATTGTACATGACAGGTCTTGTAAATAACTTTCGGATGAGGAACAACTCGAACAACCTGGGTCTTGAATACGACTATGCCTCGATAATGCATTATGGCAGGTAAGTTGCTATGAAACGTTCTTCCTGCAAGCAAAAGCTGTTCATATATCTAGCTGACAATCCTCCTTTTAAAAACTACATTGTTGTAGGTTTGCCATCTGATTACTGTGAATAGGGCTATCATGTTTTGACTTGAAGCAATACTGGATCATAATTTGGGGTTTGAAAATGAGGGTTGTGGGCAAGAATGACTGGTTGATGTTCCTTAGAAGGTGGTTTCACTGTCAAAATCTCTGGAATGTTATGAATGGGGGAAAAAGGAAGGCAACACAGCTTTCCTGAGCCTCCCTGATTTAGGGGCAGTGATGTAGCAGAGCCAGGGATTGCAGGGATGCAGCACCAGCACTTCTTTTGTTAGCAGGGACGCTGACATCATCTGCCACCCCTCTCAGAATTCCAGGTTTTCTCTGAGCTTAGCTGCAATCCTCACAGAAGCTGGGTGGGGAATTAATTTTCCAGGTCTTGAATGGGCAATTAAGACCCATTAGCTTTACAAAAGAACAGCTCCTGGAGATGCAAACTGCTGGAACTGGTTTGCTGATATGGCTCAACACAGCTCCTTGTTTCTTTTAGACTCTGGGGACTGTCATGATGAGTGCCTGCCACTGCACCACTGCTTAGGGGAGGGCCGGGGGGGGGGCAGAGAGAATAAAAAAAAGGTAGACTGCAGTTTTGAGAATGGGAGAGACCGAGACAGACAGAGGCAACTGGGCTGGGGACTGTATGCTAAAAACGTCTGGAGGTATTGGCAGCCAGGCTTATTGCGGAAGGTCCGAGCACATTACACTGGTTCTGGCCCATTTGCACTGGCTGCCAATATGCTTCCGAGCCGAATTCAAGGTGCTGGTTCTAACCTATAAAGCCCTACACGGCTTAGGACCACAATACCTGACGGAACGTCTCTCCCAACCGCAATCTACCTGGACACTACGCTCAACATCTGGGGCCCTCCTCCGACTGCCACCTCCAAGAGAGGCTCGGTTGGTGGCAAGGAGGAGGAGGGCCTTCTCAGTGGTAGCCCCCCAATTATGGAATAAGCTCCCCACTGAGACCAGCCTGGCGCCAACCTTACTATCTTTTCAGCACCAGGTTTCCCTCTATGCCAAGGCATTTCATAGTTAGGAGCTTGGAATAGCACCGAGGGGGGGGGGGGGATTGTCACCTGTAGGCTCAGTTTTATTAGCTTTTGGATTGTTATTTTAAACTGTGTTTTTAAATTTAGTTTTTAATCTTTTAAACTATTTTGTATGCTTTTATTGTTGTTTTTATGTATAAACTATTGTGAACCACCCAGAGAGCTTCGGCTGAGGGGCGGTATAGAAATGAAATGAAATGAAATGAAATGAATGGAGGTGCAGGGGTGCCTCTCTCTGGGAACCTGATGTGGGAGCAGTAAAATTCCTGCTTGTAGACATGCCTGGCCAATGGCCCAGGAGTTTATCCAGATACCAGAAACAACAGCAGCAAGGGAAGGGAATGGGGAAGCAAGCAAACCATAATACCAGCCATGGTTCACACCAGTTATCCTGTAAGAAACCACTGGATTTGAAGAAATGTGTTTTGTGTTTCTGCAGAAAAGATTTATCTAACACCTCTGGTGAGGCCACCATTATTCCAATTCCAGATGAATCTGTACGTATTGGACAGCGTAATGGACTGAGTTCCCTTGATGTGGCCAAAATCAAGAAGCTATATAACTGTAGTAAGTAGTTCAACTTCCACAGGAGTACTTGTTTTCACTGAGAAAAATATTAGAGATGGATGAGCTGTCCCAAGCTCACCTCAGATTAAGGCAGAAATTAGACAATTCCCATCCTGCCCCTGCCACACACCCCCGCCACACACCCCAATCAGAAGATCTTAAGTAACTTTTCCAAACCAGGTGCAGAGGCAGGTACCTCTTGTTTCTGCCAGCCACCTCCCAAAAGTCAGGACTGCTTTCTCTCTCTCTCTCTGGACCAATTGAAGGTGCATAAATTATTCCTTTCAAACCCCACTCAGGCAGGTCACTCTGACACACTCAAGGCCCAGTTGCTGCCCATCACTGTCCCTTGATCAGCATACCCAGTTGTTCACTATCATTAGAAAAAGAGAGGACCCCTTTCCAGGGGATGATTTGCAGACAACGAATGCATATGGGAGGACGCCATCTAGTGTCAGTCCACCCCTACACACATACACTGTGGGGGGTTCAGTGTCAGTCACACAGTGGGCCACCTTCTAGTTCATAAACAGAAACTGGTCAGCAATCATAGATTTCATAGATCATAGAGTTGGAAGGAGCCTACAAGGCCATCAAGTCCAACCCCCTGCTCAATGCAGGAAACTAGAGGAGGGGTCTCCCATCTGAGTAATAACCAGGCCTGACCCTGCTTAGCTTTCCACGCTCAGACAAGCTGAGCCAGCATAAGCCACAGGCCTTAAAAGGATTTAGGGCCTAGTCCATCTGTGGAATGTCAAGACCAGTGTGAGCTTATTAATAGTTCTCAGGAGAAAGCAGATGGAAGTCGACTTGTCTCCCCCTCCCAGCTGCAACTTCAACCTTACAGAGATAGGAGCTGGCAGCCTTCTCTGGGAACTTCAGGAGAGGGGAGGGGTGGTTTGCAGAGGTGTCACTCTGGTTGAAGCCTCACCCCTGAAGGGTAGAAGGGAAACGCCCAGGTGGGATAGGGGCCTTGTGATGGGCAGTTCCCTTGTCAATTAATGGTTTGGAAAGAGGGTTAAGATGGCCACACCTTTAGGTCAGTGCTTAGCCTGCAGAGCTTTGGCTAGGAACATCTCTCTCTAATCTTTCCTGTCTGCATCCTTCTGTTTGGATCTATCACCGACTGAGCTATTGGGAGCACTCTGTGCATAGACTCTACCTAATTTAGACTTTCTTCTCTTTGGACTTTTACTGTCAAGAACCTTCCATGAGAAAGACTGTCATACTTTTCATAGACTGTGCATTCTCGTGGCTATGGATGTGTCTTTGTCGAGGAGCCCAGAGCCCGGCTGCACGCCTAGCGTGTTCTTCTACTTCAAGTACTCTACACTGTGATGTGCCAAGGAATTTGGGGAGGGTGGCTGCTGAAGTAAAGCCCTTTGCGGCAATTGGCAGAAGAGAACAGGTGAACAGCAGAGGGCAGCTGAGCTGAGGGACAGGGAGCCCAGAGTGGCTTGGCTGAAGGAAGTGAATGGAGAAGGGATAGAATCAAGTGGGAGCTGATGGAAGAAAAAAAGCAAAGACACATTTAGGATAGAGCAGTGTTCTCCAAGCTTGGGTCCCCAGATGTTTTTGACCTACAACTCCCAGCATGCCCCAGCCAGCATAGCTGTTGCTGTTGCTGTTGCTGTTGCTGTTGCTGCTGCTGCTGCTGCTGCTGCTTCTTCTTCTTCTTCTTCTTCTTCTTCTTCTTCTGCACAGCAGTCAAAAATCACTGTCCTCATTCTGTGATGAAGCACTGTACTAAGACATGCTACTATCTATCTATATACAGTAATACCTTGGATTGCAAGTAACTTGGTTTGAGAGTGTTTTGCAAGACAAGCAAATTTTAAATATTTATTTAATTTTTTTGACTTGATATACAAGCAACGTCTTGCAATTTAAGCCGTATTGTAGTACGGCTTAAATTAAAAATCTCTCTACAATTTTTTTTGCGGGATTTCATTTTGATATAAGAATGTTTTGGATTACAAGCATGTTTCTGGAATGAATTATGCTCTCAATCCAAGGCATGACTGTATATTATTGCACTTTTCTAAAGAAGAAAAATATATATAAAAAACTAAACAAAACACATTAGTATTAATACATAATCCCTCTCCAATCCCTCCCCCAACTTCATCAGTTCCAAAATTTTCATCTTCCATCCTTTATTTTCTATTTCTATTCCAGGGTAGTATGTTGATTTATCCTATTTCATTCCTTTATAATCTTCTTTTCATGAGTCACTCAGAACTCGACAAGCTTCTACCAAGGTTATTCTGTTCGATTCTTTTTTCATATAATCTATATATTTTTGCCAGTCCTTCCTAAAAGTATCTCTTCTTTATTCCTCTATGCGCTCTTAACTTCTGTATCAACTTTTCATTTATTGCTATGTCCCAGATTTTTTTTTCCACATAGGTAATGTCAACATCTGGACAGTCTTCCAATTACTTGCTACTAATTACCACGTGGCTGTCAACAGAAAAGCAATTGATGTTTTTTCTCTTATCTCTATTTTCTTTTACAAACATATTCAGTAAAGCTAACCCTAGTGTTCTGCAAATCTCGATTGGTAACTTTTTCTATTTCTTGGAATATCTTGTCCCAAAACTTGCTTACCTTCCTACATTCCCACCACATATGTATTTGAGTTCCATTAATTTCACAACCTCTCCAACACAAAGGTGATAAATCCTTATTCATTTTTGCCAACTGCACCAGTGTCAGGTTCTGACCAATTTTAGTGCACCTTCTTTTATTTTAGTAGATATTGTTTGAAAGGGAAATCTGTCAAAAATTTGTCTCCATTCTTCTTCCTGTATCTCCTCTTCAATATCTCTTTCACATATCTGTTTTGTTGTAATACTACCCCTTATTTCCTGTTTTATTAGAAATTTATATATTTGGGATATCTATTATACCCACTGAGAGCCAGTGTGGCGTAGTGGTGAGAGTGTTGGACTGGGACTCGGGAGATCCGGGTTCTAGTCCCCGCTCAGCCATGAAACTCACTGGGTGACTTTGGGCCAGTCACGGACTCAGCCTAACCTACCTCACAGGGTTGTTGTGAGGATAAAATGGAGAGGAGGAGGATTATGTAAGCCGCCTTGGGTTCCTTGCAGGAAAAAAGGTGGGGTATAAATATAATAAATAAATAAATAAAATAAAATCTCTTAATTCATAATTATCTATAATTTTCCCATTCTGTTAAATCTCTTGTACTTTGCCTTATTATCTTTCGAATTCTTATCAATCTGCTGATTTGCATCCATACTAACCATGACATTCCCATATTTTGTACACATTTATTCCATATTTCTGTGATGAGGCATTGTGTTAATACAGCTACTGTTCTCCCTTCAGGTCGCTGTGGTGCTTTGCTGCCTGGTTTGAATGGTTCACTGAGTTCTTCCAACTATCCGGCGAAGTACGAAGATAATTCCAACTGTCTTTGGCTTATTCGGCTCCCAGGAAACTCCAACAAACAGGTGAATTCAAAGGTGCCAATGCTTGCATCCTTGTAATGCATAGTGATGCACCCTTTTCTGGCTATGTATTGGGGATGGGGTTCCCTCAACACCCTAATCAGCTTCTTGTTGGGCAAATCTAAGTAACCACATAGCAGGGAAAGAATATTCCACACCTATTTGCACGCAAGGGGGGGAATCTCAGCACACCCACAACTTTTCAGCTGGTGTTGTGGAAGGCTTCAGACAGAAATCCCTTTTTCAGAGCGAGATGGCCAGGGCTGTGAGAGTCTTCTGCTCCCCAGATTGGAGAGCTCAGTGTGAAGTGGGAGTGTGGCCTCCTGCACAGTTCTCTGGATCAGATCCAATGTATGTAGATGTGTGTAGGTGGGGTAGATATGATTATTACAAACAAATACCATCTGGCAGAGTTCAAACACGTTAAACATCAGATCATTCTTTCAGAACTCAAGGTGGCTTATGCAGGGCTATCCCATTTTATTGTCACAACAAACCTCTGAGGTGGAGCCCAAGGTCAACTAGGAAGTTGGATGGATGGATGGAAATTTGAATCCAACTCTCCCTGGCCCAAATCCAACACTCTATCCACTACACCACACTGTCATCTCAGAGGACAGCTTTATACCCATGGGACCCAAGCAAGTGAGCCAGACTGCACACTACAAGGGGAAGGTGAAAACATTTCCCAGACTCCTCAGATAAGCTAAGTTACCAACCACCTCAAAATGTTGTGACTGATTAGGCCTTATTCTAATGGAAAATATAAGAATCGGAGATTGGTGAAACACATTTGACGGTTCCATTTCCTCTACCTACTAGATGGTTATCTTGACGTTTGATGCATTTGACCTGGAGTCCTCTAACGGCTGTACAGCTGACTATGTGAAGGTATATGACGGGATCAGCAAATCAGACAAGGTACTACTGAACAAGACATGTGGGGAAAAGATACCCCCACCCATAACATCTTCTAAAAACACTATGCTGGTGGAATTTGTCAGTGATCATCGCATGGCAGGCAAAGGCTTCAGGGCCTCTTATCGGCCTAAGACTATATACCGGTAGCCATGTGCCTGGCAGTAAGCCCCATTGAATTCAGTGAGATTGACTTCAGAGTTTCAAATTTCAACTGAAAAGGGCAGCTCCAGATGCATTTTGTAGGTAAGATTTAGGTCTGATTACTTCTAATGTATACCCTATAAATCTGTGTTTCTCAAACCTTTTTTGCCCCATGCACCCTTTTCACCATATGTCAGAATGTCATCCCCCCCCCTTTCCGAGATTGTCTGACTTAATCTGTGCTATACAATAAAGTGTGATGTTCCGTAGATTATGTACAATCTGGAGAATTGTAATTTGTAGAAAGATCAGTATTCCAACAGTTTGAGTCTGTGGTCCCAATTCCCCCACTGAAACCCTAAAACTCCCCCCCCGGTGGGAATTCACCCCTGGTTGACAGCCCCTGCTATAAATGACGTATTTGAAAGAGCATTCTGAGGCCCACTTTGAGCTCTTTTTGAAAATAGTTGCCATGGGCCTTTAATAAAACACAATGGTTCCAGACTGTCAGCTGCTTGGTGAGGGGAATGTTCAATCCAGCCCCCCTGCCCCTGAAGAGTTGATTAAGGCAATTGCAGCTTACTTGGCAACAACAATGCATACACAGCCCACATTGCCTGATTGGGCTGGGGAATCACCTCCACAACATCCATTTGTGTGTCAAGGTAGGAAAATGAGTGAGGAATTCTGCTTCTATATGTGTTTGGCCCCTAGGTGGACTGGGACAAATCTGCATAGGTTCAGGATTTTAAGGAATGTGACATAGATGCTTGGTTCACTGATATTCTTTGGGTTGGCTCAAACACTTCACTGAACAGGCTCTTTGTTCACTTAGTGGAGAAGCATAAAGGTTCCTATGCCTCCACCACACTTACAGTGTTGTGTGCCCTCTGTATGTGTCCTCACTTTTGAGAGAGAAGAGATGTGTGCAGATTATGCACACGTATGGTCTACATCAATACAGATAGGCATGGTTGAGGCATGCAGGAGTCCCTGCTTCTCAATGACACACACAGAGAAGCTGCATTTAGATAATTGTCTGGGCCATCTTTGGCATTTATGGTATTCCCATGTAACCCCATACGGGTTAAATCAGACCCATTGATCCAAACCTCTGGATACCTGGATGGTTGAAAGCCTATTAAAATAAAAGTTTTGTATTCTGTTTCCTGCACAAACACATTTGCCAATGCTAGAAAAGTAAGCTGCTGCCTTGTGAGTCATGTCAAAGGGCCAATGTTTATCTGTTATTCATTGTTACTACATTGTTATTGCCTTCTATTTTGTCCTGGCTGCAAAATAAAGCTGAGTCAAATAGTGATACCATAGAAGTTGGACCATTTGAAGACTGTATGATGCAAAGATATGCAGAGAACTGGCACTACGTACTAAACATTATTTTTTAAAAGCAAGGTACCAAAATCTAAGAAACCCAATGCCTGAATAAGAATGGAATGACTACCTATCCAATCTTACCTAGGTTTTTTCTGTGTTACTTTCTTGTGATCATTGAGAAACTATGTATGGTGTGATAGTCCCAAGAAACTTAACTTAATGTGCATCTTGAGCATCAGTAGTTTTAGGAGGAGGTCAAAATACCTTCATGTACTATATACCAGAAACCTTTTACAGTACTATAGTTAAACTGTGAAAAGAAGTGATACTGTAATAACTGATGCTATCATTAGTCAATCACCCACAGGTACATTTTAAATAGGAATGGAATAAGCTTTGCATCCATGTCTGGCTTGTCAAAATGCAAATCATGCTGTCAAGCTCTCTACAGAAAACTGACATAATAAACCTACAATGATTCTCCCTTTATTTGACCATTATTTTATTATATTTAGGAATCAGCAGTAAGATGTTGGTATGCATGTTCAATATAAGACAGCATCAGACATACATCAAGAGGTGGGCAGGGCTAAATTTGAGATAGGTCTTACCCTGGCTGACCTTGAGAACAGTTTCTATTAATGCTAAAGGCCTAGGTTTCAAAAATATAAGCAAATGTTAAAGAAGGTGGCTTATGCTGGCTCAGCTTGTCTGAGTGTGGAAAGCTAAGCAGGGTCAGGCCTGGTTATTACTTGGATTGGAGACCCCTCCTCTAGTTTCCTGCATTGAGCAGGGGGTTGGACTCTATAGCCTTGTAGGCTCTTTCCAACTCTATAATCTATGAAATCTATGAAAAGGTATTATCCTTCTTTAAAATGACTCTCTTGTTATTTGTACTGGGTTAATAAAATTTACAAGTGATGTATTTGTGACCAAAATACACTGAAGCCACTTGTGAAAATGCCTAACACAACCTCAAGTTCCAAAATACCATAGACATAAAGGATCTGCAGAACACTAGCTTTAACCTTGAGTCTTACAGCTACAATATTTGAGTTGATTAGGATGCAATCCTATGGCCATCAAGGTAGCATCTAGTGGCTAGATGCTGTCTAGATGGCCATAGGATACATTCGGATTCCCAGCTCCGAGCTTGGAAACTTGCTCTGAGGTTGGAGCTGGGACTCCGAATTCGGAGTGCTCTGCCCCCTGCCCTTGCAGCTGGCATGGAAAGAATTGCACCAGCTGTGGCTCCAAGGGCACAAGACCAACCTCAGAGCAGGCACTGGGTGGGCATTCTGGGGATGGAAAGGGGAGGAGTGAGGCTCCGCCAGGATACAATGTATCCTGGCGGCTCCTAAACCTATCCTCCTCAGGAGCAGGTGCAAAAGACGTAGATGGATGAAATTGGCCATCTAAGTCTTTTGCAGGGTGGGAGAAGTGCAGAGGTGACCTTCGCCGCCACACTCCTTCCATCCTCCGTAATCCTCTGAATTCGGAGGGTTATGGGCAGCCACATTGGATTGCGCTGTGCATCAGTTAGATTACTCAAAGCAGCAACCCTATGCACACTTACTAGGGAGAAGTAAGCCTCATTGATTATAGCTGGGTCATACTTTCAAGTAAACATGCATAGGATGTGTAAAATGTTTGATCAATTACAGCAATTTTTAAAGAATTTTTTAAAAAAATACAAGTTCTTTCAAAAACAACTGAGAGAAAACACTCCCCCCCTTCTCTCACATAGAAGACAAAATCCCCTTCTGATGATGTCTGCGGTGATAACTGAGTGCACCAGCTAATATGAGGCAGTATCCAGTGTTGCCCACTGTGCTAGTGGGAACATCTGCTGGTGCAATGGGAAACTAGTGCTGGCTAGTGCAACTGGAAACTGGCCCAAACTACCACTTCCAGAATGGGACAAGTCAGCAGAGCTCGTGGAAGGGAGTTCTGCTCACTTGTCCCATTCTGAAAGTGATCGTTCTGGCTTGTTTCCTGGATTGCTCCAGCAAGCACTGGGTTCCAGTTGTGCTAGGGGCCATTCCCACTAGCATAACATGTTTAGAGCTGATGGACCACCAGCATTGGATACTGCCTATTACCGGTATATGCTTCCCCCACTTCAGAACAATTGCTTTTCACATGCAAATGTATACAAACTTAATAAATTAATCAATTAACCAATTAAAACTCCATTAATAGATTCAGATTTCTATAACTGGACAGTGATCCTAATTTTAACAGAATGCTGATTGTATTATTGGTAAATACCTGAAATTAGGCCCCTATGCTGCTGAGTCCAATGAAGCCAATGGAGTCTGACAAGCTTGCTATCTCATTTGTTTAACAAAGTTTCAGTACACAATACATCCTTCTGAGCTTGAAAAACAGCGACATGGGCACTTGCTATGTATAAAGCCACTGGACTTACAAGGGTACTGATGGAAACCTTCTATTGGAAAAGGCCTGTGCACCTAAATGAGGAATACATGTCATGCACACTGGAAATGTCAGCAGAGCAAAACAATCTGAATGTGAAGTACTGTGTAAAGCAAGAATGAAGAGAATTTTAAGCTTTACTTTTAGGGGTGGGCAACTTGTGGCCCTCCAGATGTTGGACTACAAGTCCCATCCACCCTAGCCAGCATAACCAGTGGTGAAGGATGATGGGAGCTGCAGTCCCACAAGATCTGGAGTCCCACAAGTTGCCCACTTCTGCTTTACTTACACATCTTCTCGTTCTATAGTCCATTCAAAGTTGGTGTCACCAGACGACTTGTAAAAATAGTGCTCAAAGAGATGCAGCATCAAATTCTTTCCTTTGCCTGATTCAGCTGCTCAGATTCTGCATTTATATTAATATCATTACCGGGAGAAATGGATCAGTCTTTAAAAACAAATGCAGCACAATGTCAGCAGGAGGCCATGGGAAGCTGGTGTCAGAGTTCCAGTCCTTTCTTGTCGGCAATTCAGGATGAAGGCAATTCCCATGTAGGCTGTTCTTCACGATGGCAAAACTGCAATGACAGATACAGTTGTTTCATCTGTTCATGCTCTGGAAAACTAGGCTGATGGATTAAAATGGTCTATGCTTGAGACACCGCACATAGGATCAGCACTGCTTACCACCCTACCACATGAAGAATCCAATTATGGCTCAGCTCTGAAGTCATCACCAAATTGTAAATGTTGGCAATACTTTGACAATCCAAATCTTTTTGGTGTATTGGTGCACAACACAAAACTCAGTAAAGTACAATGAGGGACCTTGAGAGAAATATTGGGCCTAAGCAAAGACCCAAGAGAGCATGGTTTAATTTCTCAGCCAAGCCCTGCCGGTTACAGGAATGTTCCTCAGGGAGAATTTTGCATGTTCTAAATTCAACAGTAGGGAATAAGGCAGGGGGACACAACCTGCATTCCCCCAAGCCTTAATTGCTTCCCTCCAGAGGAATATGTTCATGTTGCCATGGCCACGGGTGTGGGTGCATGTTGTCTGGAGACATGGCATCACCCCAAAGAGGACTCTGAGCCCAATGAGATTCTGGTCAACCCACTCCAGGGAAGACCCTCAGAAACCTCTGATCCCCCAGGCCCAAGGACTCATCCTTGCCATCCACTTCACCCTCCAAGAATAGGTCTCCCAAAGCCTCTCAGATCCTTCAGCTGCATAGGAGCTTAAGGCTACAGAAAGGAGCATAGGCCCTGCAGTCAGTATCCTGAGGGAGGTGGAGCTTCTGAGGGACCTGAGCTGACCAGCCTACTTAAGTTGTCAGCTGCTGCTAGTTCCTTGCTGGAATAACAGCTCCTTCATGAGGACCTACCCCAGCCTAGCCGCTTCTGTGGAGTGCTGTCCAAGGTGCTATCAGTCTCTGCCTTGTTATGCTCTGGTTTACTCAGCATAGCGGCCTACCTATCGTGACCCTTGCCTTGCCAGACATAGCTTCCTTTTATCAGAGCCTCCTTGAGTGCCTGCCTGACTAGTGACTTTCCCTGGAGCCCAGCCCTAGCCAGGATGCCTGTGTGCCCGTGTGCATGCATGCGCAGCCCTCAAGCCAGCATTTATGGCCCTCGGGGGCCAAAAAGGTTGTACACTCCTGATACAAGGGAAAGCCATAGTTCAGAAGCAGAGCACATGCTTTGCATTTTGTAGGTTCCTAGTTAAGTCTCTCACATCTCAGGTGGTATGGCTATGTAAGACCTTTGCCTGAGATTTTAGAGAGGTTCTGCCACTCAGAATAGAAGATTCTGTGCTAGATACAAGTCAATGCCATTAGCGTAGCATCCTTAAATGAGCAGAGTTGGCATATTCTTATATAAAAGATGGGGTATGTGGCAGACAGCAAAAATAAAAGGTGGAGAGAAATTCTGCTGTCTATCAAGTTATACAGTAGTGCTGATACTGGTAGCTACTGCTCCTCCTCCTCCTCCTCAGCACCACCATTGACTGGGCCAGAGTGGGAGAATGTTGAACAGGCAGTTTGCAAGCGGAGGAGCAAATTCAGGGGTCTCTTGTCAGTGGGCCCTGACTGAGATGCGGGGCTTTGGCAGGTGTCTGACCATGCCTATTGCTCTGTGCATCATGTCAATGTAACTAGATTACTAGAGTATTTCCATTTAACTAAACTGGTTACACAAATGACCCAGGTATCCCTCAGTCAAGGCAATGATGCTGTAATGCCCACAACTCAATGGGATGGATCCAGATTAAAGCTGGATCAGCTGTGCAGGTGGAAGTAGACTTCCCTGCCCTGTCTCTCCCACAGCAGCCTCTCCAGCCCCCTGAAAATACCACGCAGAGAGTCAAGAGACCCTGCTGAATGGGGTGGGCTGCGGTGCATGTGAAAGGAGAGGGTTCCCCGAAAAATGAGCAGAGGAACCTTCCACAAGGGAAATCTTTCCTCTCGTGGAAGTTCCTACCCTCTTGCGGAAGGCAGATCCTGGATCCAGCCCATTGTTTTTTCACTTTGATCAACAGAAAAAAATTGCCATTTGCCACCCAGATGATCTAGGAACGGCACTTAACTGATTGAGTAGTCCAGCCTGAATCCAAAAAATTCAAAAGCAATGTCAGTGTAAAATTCTATACGTAAAAAGCTCCCCGTAGAATTGAAAGCTGGGACCTCCATTTTCCCACAGAATGTGCCGACAAGCGGAGAACTGTGTTGGCCACCATCACGAAGGACAAGTCTATCAAATCTGCATTCATCAACATCCTCCAGTTCAAAAGAGGCCATTGTTAGGGATATCTGAGGAAATCATAAAAAGGGAACAGATTTCTATGGATAGCATTTTCAAGAAAGATACTGATATAAGTTCGGCACTAAAGGATGTGTTAAAACCAGTAAGCATTTGGATTTCATAGAATTATAGAACTGGAAGGGACTGCAAAGGTTGTTTGCAGGAAATCCACTGTCATCCTCATACTGTAACAAGGCAGATCTCAAGCAGGCTGGATTTTGTGATCTAAGACCCCTTTCCAAAGAGGATCAGGTGCAAACTCTTAACAGTTCTATAAACAATCAGGAGTCGACTTTTCAATGCACCTGAGAAACAGCTTCTCATCTGTATGCTCCTAAGGAATTCCACTGGGCATTAGGTCACCCAGGAATTATTTTGTGCTATCAGGCTGTTACAAATACGGTACATTCTTTAAGGTGCAATCCTATGCATGTTTAGATAGAAAAAAGCCCTACAACTCCCAGCATTCCCCAGCCAGCATGGGGAATGCCAGGAGTTGTTGCAGGACTTTTTTTCCGTCTAAACATGCATATAGGATTGCACCCTAAAAGAGATAACAGTCAGCCCTAAATACTTTTTATTCAATCTCCCCTTGGGTGAAATGTGTAATTTCATTTAAAATAATAGATCTACCTGCATCTGATTTCCCCTCTTAATATGGGGTTGATATTTAATTCCTTTAAATGTCTTGGTAAAAGTACTTATTTCCCCTATGGGTTGGGTTGGAGGTTTGAAATGGTCACTTGTTTTCTCTCTCCCTGCAAGCCTTCCTTGGGTGCATGTGCAGACAAGATGACACTCTCACAGTCAGTCTCAGAGTTCATGGGAGGACGCAGTAGCAATTCAGACATTCGAAGAAGTGCTCCCCACCCCCAGTCACTACAGTTCATTGTAGAAATGGCTCTTCACCATGGCAGACTGTGGACATATATAGTCCAATTTACACAGGCAGTTTTCTATGCAATCCAGTGTATTGAGAAATCATGAGATTATTTATATGCCTGAACTAGCTCTGTCCTCCCGTGAATTCTGAGACTGGGCTTACAATCCTAAACACACTTACCTGGGAGTAAGTCCATTGAACTCAGCAGAATTTAGTTCTGAGTAAAAATTCGTAGGATTGTACCAGGGATGGGGACTCGGACTCGAGGACTCGACTCGTGAGTCGGACTGAGTCCCCCCTCTGACT
The DNA here is from genome assembly GCA_021292165.1 of Shinisaurus crocodilurus. Taxonomy (NCBI): domain Eukaryota; kingdom Metazoa; phylum Chordata; class Lepidosauria; order Squamata; family Shinisauridae; genus Shinisaurus; species Shinisaurus crocodilurus. Next base: position 239,903,353 of record CM037876.1, read on the forward strand.
CGACTCGGACTCGAGTCCCAATATTTTTAATGGGACTCGAGACTCGACTCGGGACTCGAGACCAAGGACTCGTCAACATCCCTGGGCTGTTGACGAGTCTTCTGGCTGTGCCAGAAGGAGCGCAATCACCGGTGAAGAGTGCATGGAAGCGAGGTGCGCCGCTGCTCTGCCACTATGGACAGCTACCAGGAGTGCAGCCCCAACGATGTGTTGAGATTTATTTTGATTGATGTGTTGTTGTGGGGGGTTTGGGTTAGGGTCAGACATTTTGGGTTTGGCTGCCTCTGCCTGCCTGTTTGGGGTTCCCAGCCTCCTCTGCCTGCCTGGTCTCTTCTTGACCTGTTCAACAGTTGAATTGTCCAAGACAAAGGCCTCTGCCTGCCTGCTTTGGGGTTCCTTGCCTCCTCTGCCTGCCTGGTTATTTTGGGTTTGTCTGCCTGGTCTGTTCTTGTCAAAATCAGTGGCAGAGTTTTGAGATAAAAAGGCACACTTGTGCCTAGAATTTATTTAAGCCACACATCTGAAGTAGCCTTATTTTGTTGGGGGGAAACCCCATTGATTTTAATAGGGACTCGTGGAGTCAGCTTTGGGAGTGACTCGTGACTCGTGACTCGTGAGTCACCATTTTGGACCAAGGACTCGGACTCGGACTCGAGACTCGGGTCCAAAGACTCGTGACTCGACTCGTGACTCGAGACCAAGGACTCTTCAACATCCCTGGATTGTACTGTGGAATTTTGTTTGCAAGCAGGACCTGCAGCAAACGTTACAGTGTGGGGTGCTCCTGTTCAGGGTTTCAGCCAGCCAGCCATGCCCTCTTCAAAGAGTTTCCATTCCATTCCCCTTGCCCCCTAGTTTTCTGTCGCCCACCTCAACAGTCAGCCAGCATTCCATGGACACGGAGTATGCTGTCTTCACTAGGCCATTTTTCAGGTTTCCTTCCTCCCACTTCAGCTTTCCCACCCCCTAATAATTTTTTGTACTTTTGCAAACCTTGGTGAGATTCCCCCAAACCTGCTCATGCTTCCCCCTTAGGCATGGATGGTGCTGTTTTGGCCAAAGATCCACACTTGGAGAATGAGTTTGCTGTCAGTATATATCAGGGGTGGGCAACTTCCAAGGGTCCAGTGGGCAATTTCTGCCTCCCCCCCACCCCCCGCTGGAACCCTTCAGGGGCCGCACACACCCCACTGCTGAAATTGCTGCCGAATTTCGGCAGCAATTCAGCAGCGAGGGGGAAAAGCTGCATTTTCCCCATTTAAAACCAGGTGCAGCGGGAGCTTTGGGGCAGCACAACATTGCATTCAAACAAGTCTCATGCTCCCTGCGCACCTTGTTTTAAAAGGGGAAAATGCACCTTTCTTTCTTGCCACTGCATAACACCAAAATTCAGTGGTAGTTCGATGGTGGGGCAGCAATCCGGGTACCACAGAAAAGGACAGAGGGAGTAGGCGGGCTACATGTTGCCCATCCCTGGCATATAGGATGCCAGCTGTGCTCAATGATCTTTTGAGAGTCATGGCTGCTGAATAATGATGAACTATGGGACTAATTTGCCCAAGATATTGCTGAGATTTGGGGCAAGGTCCAGTTTCACAGTTTGATGACACTTGTCTTGACATATAGGGGAAAAGTTATGGACTCTAGCCAATTTAAAGTACAGTAATACCTTGGATTGCAAGTAACTTGGTCTGAGAGCATTTTGCAAGACAAGCATTTTTTAAAATAAATTTTGACTTGATAAACGAGAAAGGTCTTGCGAGACAAGTCGTAGGGATGTAATTGCTCGCCTCGAGTGGGCGTAGCGGGCCGAAATAGGCCCCGCTCATGCTCGCCAGAGACTCGCTTTGATATAAGAGTGTTTTGGATTACAAGCACTGGTTCCGGAACAAATTATGCTTGCAATCCAAGGTATTACTGTAATTAGGTTGTGAACCTTTAATGTCTCTTCCTGTCCCTGGTCCCTTACCCTGCTTCCTACTGGAGCACCGATAATCCACAGGCAGGCTTGGTTTGGGGGGTATCTTCTAGGGAAGTTTGGGGAAACGACTGCTCCAGAAGTGTCAGTGAAAGTTCCCCCACATTTCACTGTGAGGAGAAGAAAGAAAAGCTTCATAGGAATAAAAGAAAAATCACTGTGATAAAAAAAAATAATAACACACGTACCTGTACATGAAGGAAATCCTGCAATTGGATGCTCTTCTGGTGTGGGGCTGCCCAGGTGACTGCCCCATCTCTGCTGAGAGAGTGATGCCAGCATGGTGTAACTGCTAGAGCATTGGGGCTGGATGTGGGGAACCCAAGTTCAATAATCCCTCACTCAAGCATGAAGCTCACTGTGTGCCTTGAAGCTGTTTCTTAGCTTAACCTCACACAGCATTGTTGTGAGGCTGCTCTGAGCATCTTGGAGGAAAGGCAGGATGCAAACGTAACAAGTACATAAACTCTCTATTTTGCCTAGATAGGAACAGAAGTGGGAAAGCCAAGAGCTCTAGCAAAGGTGGCTCTTGACTTGGGAGAGCTAAACCAGTTCTGCGACTGACCCATGTGATGCCCCATGACTCGTAGGGAGATGCAATCTCAGGAATCACACCCCACTGGGACAGAAATGCAGATGCTGAGAAACGGCAACAGGATGAGGGGAGAACTTCACCTCAACTCTGCTATCTTTCTCATGAGTGGTGATGGCGTTGGAATTTTGGCTACTTCAAACACTGAGAGCCAGTGTGGCATAGTGGTGAGAGTGTTGGACTGGGACTCGGGAGATCCGGGTTCTATTCCCCGCTTGGCCATGAAACTCACTGGGTGACTTTGGGCCAGTCACTGACTCTCAGCCTAACCTACCTCACAGGGTTGTTGTGAGGATAAAATGGAGGAGGAGGAGCAGGAGGAGGAGCAGGAGGAGGAGGAGGCTTATGTAAGCCGCCTTGGGTTCCTTGCAGGAAAAAAGGCGGGGTTATAAATATAATTAATAAATAAATAAAATAAACACATCAGGATTTACTTTTGAGCATGTCTGAGATGCAAAAATGAGCACCCAGTTAGAGATCCATAGACTTTTTGGAGGGATCTGAGAGCAAATGGGCTGAAAGAACTGGAATAATACAAGAAACTTGGAAGAATGGCCTAAATTAAAATACACTAGGGATGATTTTGCAAAAAACTGTTCTACCAAAGCTTCATTTTACACGTGTTGCTTTCCACCCCAAACTCTGACAATTTCAGTGAGCAATGAGGCATGGAAGCTGTTCATACCATGTGTATAGGAGGCTGAAAAACCTGCTGCTGCGGTATCCGCATCACTCACAAACTCCACAAGCAACGTGCTCCCAGAAGCCACCACTGAGGGCAATTGCCCTACTCCACAAAACTTGTCAATGAGGACATGGGCATTTCTGCTGATACCATCATAAACTCGGATGTAGTCAGAGGCACAGTTTGCGGAGGGCTGGAGATCCATAACATGAAAATTCAGAAAGACCTAAAGCAGAAAAAATATATATATTAAACCTGGTTTGGTCCTGATTCTTATTAGTTGTGTGCACTTCCATTCTTACCTGACCTTAAGCCAAAAGATGTCACACGTGCTACATTTGCCACATGGATGCTGCTGAAAAAGAGCTCCATGGCATCTAATCCCCATCCTGGCTGTAATAAGTAGAAGTGCTACATGGAATTCATATCATGTTCCTATCTGCAGACACCAGTATCTGTCACCAGTAGTGACAGAGATGCTTAACACAATGGGTCCAGTCTATGCGAAAAGTAATTCTATACATTACAGTGCAATGGGGATCACTCACCATGTGGAAGCAATTTCCTGCCACATCATCCTGATAGATGTAATGTGTACTCTGGGCCAAATGTGCATACATATGCATGTGGGTGTGCAATTCTATAAAGAGGAGATTCCATGTTCTAAATGCGCTTCTCCACTTTTCCACTCTGCATTTCATCAAAATGCCTCACTCCATCTCAACGTAAACTCATGTTCTGGTTGGCCACAAAGAATTGCATCCCTTTTGTTCATATTCACAGCATACGCACTTCAAACAATGTTTCAGTGCTGTCTACTGTTTTCTAGTGCATTAGTGGCCAGTCACACACAGGACTGCAATAATAAAATTAATTCAGCTATTTTTTGGTAATGAGTCATATCAAGAGATGCTGAAATAACTGAACGAAGCGCCAAAACAGCAATACGCTGTTGACTGCAAAGGCTACATCAAAATTAGCAGCAAATATGCAATTACTTCCACGCACAGAATATACAGAGCACAGCACTCTGTCAATAACTGTTGTCAGCAAGAGCTGATGTATCAGGTAATTCAAAACAGAAACAACAAACTTCAAACGGGCAAATACGGTAAGAACATGGAAGAATGTTAAATGCAATTTAGAGTGGAAATTAATTCTGGAAAAGGAACTCTAGCACAAATTTGCTTGGGGGGAAAAAGGTGTGCATTATCCTTATTTGATTTTGTTTTCAATAGTCCCAATTATGGACACTCTTGGAATTAGATTCTAACAAAGGCTGGTATCCGAAGAGCCCTGAGCACATCCACAAACACATCCACATTGCTCACAAAATGTAGGCGGAGGTTTCCAAGCTGTTCATTCCAAAACTGAGGAATAGCTTGTTGGGCCTTGTAGAAGGCTCTAATGCAAAGTGGAATGAAAGTGCTCACAACTGCAACACAAGTGAGCCCAAGAATTACATTTCACAAGCTCATAAGCCCAAGATGGTAAATAAAAATTGGATAAATGATCCATGTGTCCCAATGCTAAAATGTATTTCTTCAGTGTTTCAAGAAGTAGACTTTTTACCTTAGTTAGTTTCTTTCTTTATCTGGAGGGCACCAGCTTTCCCCAACCTGGTGCCCTCCAGATATGTTGGACTACAACTCCCAGCATCCCCACCAGGCAGACTGTCTTGGGTTGATACTGACGATGCTTACAGTGTAGCTAGAAACCTCCATTCTCTTGGTTCTCTCAAATGTGGCTCCGCAGGGGAGATGAAGTGAAGCCAGCAAAAAGGTACATTTTGTAAAAAGAAAATCTCATCCTCTTATATAACTCTCTTTTGACTCTACAGCCTCCTCCTTCTTCTTGTTCCTCTCCTACCGGAGTTTGGACATCATCATGGCTAAACAGTCTTTAGATATAGCCACTCTAAACAATGATGTTGTATTGCCCCAAACCATTCTTTAAGATTTTTCAGCCAAGAGCTCCTTCTTCTTCCTACACTTCTTTTCCCACTTCTTTCCCCTTGTATAATCAGCTGCAACAGTCTATATTTTTCATTTCTCATTATATGACCAAAATATTCTAGTTTTCTGCATTTTATGTGTTTTATAATTTCTTGATCTTTATACATTCTTTAATACTTCTTTGTTGGTCACCCTCTAGGTCCATGATATTCGTAACATCCTGAGATAAATCCTCCAGTCTACTTGAAAATACCGTGGCCTACTTGCTCTTGGTCAGATAGCACTTCAGAATGACAATGGCCAAGACATGGACAACTGGGGTTGGGACTCAGCCTGCAGCCCATGGGGCTTCCCAATCCAGCTCATGGCTCCTTCTTCTAGTCCTGCTGCTCCTCTCCTAGCCCTACCCAGGTACAGCAATCAGCCTTGGTTTTTTGTTTTTTTGTTTTTGAAAAACTTCCATTAATGCCAATGGAAGCCCCCCCCCCCTCTCTCTCTCTCTCTCCACCCCCCACCCACCCCTCAAAGCCTAATACCTGCATGGCAGGATTTTTTTAGGGAGAGGTGCAGCTGGGGGGAGAGAATTAATGCCCCACATGCACCGTGACCCCCTTGGAAAATGCATCCTTGCAACAATTAGGCTGCAAAATAATTTTTAAAGAAGGCTGCAAAAAGACTCCCATTGACTCCAGTGGGAGGCTATCTTCCAGTCTAATTACCATGCAGGGCCTTTTGGGGCGGGGCGGGAGGGGGAACAGCATCTGAGCTGGGAAGGGTACATTTTCTCCACACACTGCAACCCTCCTTAAAAATCACCCTGCCCCACCATGTGACAATTAGGCTTGGAAAAGCCTCTCTTTGGCTCTTTTCCAAGCAATGGGAGGCCTTTCCCAAGCATAATTGGCGTGTGTGTGTGTGTGTGTGTGCGCGCGCGCGCGCGCGTGTGTGCATGTGTGTTTGTGGAGCTGCAGATGAAGGATTGTCCCTCACCTCTCTACATGCTGCAATCTCAATAAAGATTGCCTACCACACCCAGCAATTATGCTTGATAAAAGCCTCCTGTTTGCTTCAGTGGGAAGCTTTTGTCAAGCCTAGTTGTTAATGGGCAGGAGTGTGAGAGTGAGAATCTGGATGTGTGTGTGAATGAATGAATGAATGAATGTGTGTGCGTATAGTGTGGAAGTGGATGACTGTGCATGTGCGTGCATGTGTGTGTGCAGGGGAGGCTGGTGGTGACTCCTGTGTCAGTGGGGCTCCTTATCCAGTGCATCTTTTTGTTAGCGCTTTATAGGAGCTATCCATGATACTCCATCCCCAAAATAGGTTCACCACAATGGAGCACCGGCTTCGTGTGTGTGTGTGTGTGTGTGTGTGTGTGTGTGTGTGAAAAAGAGTGTGTGTATGAGAAAGAATGTGGTGAGTGGTGTGATCCTGCCCACTTTTTGCTTTGGCCCTGCCCACTGCTGTCATGTGGCCCCCAGAAGGTTAGCCACAAGAGAATGTGGCCCTCAGCATGTTCTCTGCTCCTGGTTTACTTAAAGAGGTTTCTTGTTTGTGCTCTCGGCTGAAGAGGTCACTTGAATCTAAGTCACCTGGAACGAATTTGAAGATGAGTGTTGTGTAAACTAGTTTCAGAGTATAAGCAGAAAGTTTCAGAGCATAGACAAAAAGTGTACAAGTAGCACTAAGAAAATGTTTTTCCATTACCTGTGGGTGCATTTGATGACATCTGGGTTCTACTGTATAATGTTGATACATCAACTCAAGACCTGATTTGAACATCCTTACCTTTTCTTGTGGGATTCGGATCAGCCATAGGCATGTGACATCATTGGGGTATGAATGTGGGTAATTGTTTGAGGAGAAATTGCCGCTTGGACTACATAGCACGGTGCTACAATTGTCTAGAGAACAGAACAAAACAGGGGTGAGATATGCAAAGGGAAAATTCAGACACAACCTCCTGTTTATCTTTGGCTTCTATATTCATGAGACACAAATGGTTCATTAAATATGTCACTGTTCAGTTGTTCTTTGTAAGGAAGAGAATGAAGCAACTAAAACCACTGGCACCAAACATACCTGTTAACAATATCCCCACCCCTGTGTCCCAGGTAAACAGTGCATCAATTGCAATTCAGGATGCTTAGGTCAGTTAAAACTGACAGACATATTTCTAGCAAAATGTTGAACATGATGATGAGTGGAGTGGATATGGAAGGATACCTTGCATATATGGTATAGTGGTTAGAGTGTTGGACTAGGACTCAAAAGATCCAGGTTTAAGTCCCCAGTCAGCCATGAAGCTCACTGGGTGTCCGGTTTAAGGCTGGCCGGCAGCCAGCAGCTGTCTTGGCTTCTGGGAGCGTTGCCAAGTCCGACTGAGATAAGATAAGGACTTCTCACAAGGAGCGGCGTAGTAAAACAGTCCGGGGATTTTAGCCAGTAAAGTTCTTACGAAAGTCAAAGGATCAAGCAAAGCCGTCGTCAGGGTCAGTCCGAGTAAAGTCCAAGAGTCCAGGGTCCAAGGCAAGGTTCAGGAGCAGGGTCCGGGATCAGGAACAAGAGTCATGGAGGACGTTGTTTCCCAATACCCATGCTCTAGTGAGTGAGTGCTTTTCTACAGCCTGCTGCCGGCCACGCCCCTCCCACAGCTGGAGCTCTTCAGCAGCAGGCTGATTATAAAAGCCTCACAAGGCCGACGTTCTGGTTTGCAGCCGGACGCTGCGTCGAGGGGCCTGCATCTGTTCCTGCCTTTTCATCACCCGCCTTTGTCTGGGAGTTGGGGCCTGCGCTATCTCCGGCTCTGATTCTGACTCTTCTCGGGCTGGGAAACTCCCACGGGTCATGCCAGAGGGGCCTGCCAGCTCTTCAGCTGCCCGGTCGGCCCCGTCTGGAACAGCAGTGTCTGCACTCTGCTCCTGAGGAGCGTCCAGGGCCCTGGGTGAGTCACCCTCGTCTTCAGAGGAGGATTCCTGGAGGGGGGTCATGACACTGGGTGTCTTTGAGCCAGTTGCTGACTCTCAGCCTAACCTACCTCACAGGGCTTTTGAACACAAAAGAGCAAGAAGCTCCTATTCTCCTCCCACATCTATTCACCTTCCTCTAGCCTAGTGCAAACCCCTGATGCCAAGGTGGACCATGGCATGCACCCACCAGAATCTAGCCACATAGGTCATGCAAAACACATGTGCACTCGAGAAAGATGGTTTCAGAGCCAAGGAGCTCCAGACACATTCAAGCCAGCCAGCAAACTGTACACTCAAACATTACCTTGCCCCAAATTCAGACACTGCTGCTCATTCGAACCCTTTTTGCAAGTCAGCCCCCTTCTGTTTCCCCCAAGGTAAGGGGCTTGGGCTAGCTTGGAGGAAGCAACAGATGAGGAAGGCCTCTGGGCAGCCAGTGTGCCTGCTCTTCCTCTTGTCAAGGCCTCACTGCCTACAATGGTCCAGGGCACAAGTGCAATCGCCCAGTTGCAATTGGCTGGGCAGGTCTCTGCAGAGTCAGGCACACTTCAAAGAAGCTGCTGACAGTGGTGCTGTTAGGCAATTTTGGACTCTGGACAATGAAAATAATGAGCAGACTGTGAGAGGAAAGGTGGCAGTTTCTCCTCTAGTTTAAAAGGCTGGTGCTTTCATGCTGCACTACCTAATAGTGTGCTAAGGGAGTGAGTCCTAAGGTCTCCTAGTAACTGCAAGGCCACTGAGTTCAGAGGGAAGAAGCAGGCTTGTATTCAGGCAGGTGATGGCAATTGGGGCAGCTCTAAAGATTCAGGACACAACTCAGAAGATCCAGGGCCCATGCCCAGATGGTCTCTTCTAACACCTCCCATGGTAGGGATGTCCATTTATATGCACAGTAAATCCTTTGCTGTTTTTAAGGCATAGCTTTTGGAAAAGAAAGCATGCTGAGTGAGGTGTCAGGTAAGGCCCAACTATCTCACTAGTGCTAATTTGGGATTAGCATTAGCTGACCCAAATGTTACGTACTTTAAAAAATCACTGTATCAAATGGAAAATGAACCATGAAGCATTTTTACTACTCACTGCAGCTGTAGAGCTTGTTGATTTTTTTCACATCTAGGTTGCTCAGCCCTTCTCTCTGCCCAATTGGTACAGATGCGTTAGGGATAGGGACGATGGTTGCTTTTCCAGCAGCGTTAGAAAAATCGTATCTACAGGAAACAGGAACAGATGTGCTCATTAAATCCCATCCAGTAATTCTATTATAATGCAATATTTTAAATCATATCTGCATGGCAATCAACCTGGAAAGCAATTACTTACTGGGAAAACACAGCAAGAAAAACAACAAAACTTCACAGACAGCAAGTTGACTGTATATAAGCAAGAGCAGCTAGACTGGTGGGGACGAGGAAGAGGGCCTTTTCTGTGGCGGCCCCCGTACTGTGGAACTCTCTCCCGAGTGACCTCCGCCATGCCCCCTCTCTGCTGAGCTTCCGCCGTTCATTAAAAACCTGGCTGTTCAGGCGGGAATATGGGGTGGGTTAAGATTTTTTAAAAAAATTTATAATGTTTTAATTGTATTTTATCTTGTTTTTAGCCTATGTACATCACCAAGGGTGGCTGGTTGCCGGCCAGATGGGCGATTAATAAATGTAAATAATAATAATAATAATAATAATAATAATAATAATAATAATAATAGATGTTTAGCAACAAAAATTTACAAATGTGACAATGAGAAAATTATCCATTTGTATCAAGACTAAAGTCTATTTCCTAATAAGAATGTCCCAATAATAATGTGCAAGGAAGTGGCAAATCAGAGATAAACACTGATCAGCTATCCTTACAAACATTTTTTGTATTAGATCAGAAATTGCTGGTTGTTGTTCCTGGTCTCTAGTTTGATGAGTCTTTTCCTTAATTTAGGGCAGTTTCCAAAGTGTATTTACAATGTAGAATGTCTGCAATTTTCTGTATGCATGGTAGTTCCTGACCACGCATTACAATTGCACGTCCAAAGTGTTCATTTCCAGTAATAAAGTAATATTTTTGCAAGACATGCAGCTGTTTTTGAATGGCATGCTAGTTTATGTATGTTACCAGAAACAGCATGCTACCAGGCTAGAATTAAGCACTTCAAATGTACACTTGTATGCACAAAATGCACTCTGAGCATGAGGTGTGTACATTACAGTAAAAATGTGGAGGAAGACTTCCAGAGTATTGAAGTGGATAGAATCCACTTGTCATCCCTTCAAACCTTGGCCACTAAATGAATTACCGGTAACGATCTTCTTAATAGCATCAGTACTACTCTAAGGGCTTCTCTACATGAGGCGTTTAACCTGGAGCTTCACTGAGGCTTCTTCTTCCATTTTCTTTGTGAGAGTAAGAGCACATCATTTGCAAGAGAGTTTTTTCCAAGGGTTTTTCTTTCTCTGCTTGTCTATACATTCTATTACACAATCACAAGGTGGTGATGTGGTATAGCCCTATTCCGGAAATACACAGGCTTTTTTTAGTGCGATAGCTAAAAGATAGCTGATTATCCTCATTCTAAAAAACAGCGCAAAAATGACCGAAAAATATGGGTGAGGCCTTGGAGGATGACAACATCTTGTAAAGCCCCTGCAAACTTCCGTGAGTAAAGAATAATGAGCGCACAATACTGTAAATGCCTTGTGTAGATAAGCCCTAAGACTCAACAGGACACACAACAGAGAAGAGTGTCAGAGACCAGATGAGAGTACGTTGCTAAGATATCCCTAGAAGAAGGATCTCTCTCACATAAATCCAGAGTGGACAACGCAAGTAGTTGTCTTATTAACATCTCATTCATTCATTGGCATATAACTGCCTCTTGCAACAAGAATAGTCTGCTTACGTAAGCTCCTTGACCATTTCTAGTGGGATAGATGTGTTGCCGGCACCAAAAAGGTGTCCTCTCCCGGCAAAGTGATTCGGGCCTCAGTGTGTATGCCCTGCCCAATAAACACACTGATTTGGAGAAGGGAAACCAACTTTATTTAAGGCCTTAGATAGGCTCTAGGAGTCTGTGACTCAAATCAAGAGCCCCCTTTCAAGTTTTTGCTGGATCTTTTATACAGCATGGAATCAGATACAGGTTTGCATCACATACAGTCATTTTACATACAGTTGCGTAGAAAAACATTCTTATCATGACCTCTTTCACATACATTCAACAACTTTCTTTGCCCTTCTTTGGTACATACATTTCCTCCTGTTCCTTGTCTATCAGCACAATTTCATTTTGTCTTGTTCCTTGGAAAGTACACGCATCAGTCTGATGCTAGCACCTCCCCTTCCCCCTTTCTTTTCGCCTTTCTCTGTCTTTTTACTTACTGCATACACACACACATTTTATTTTGCTTTTCCCTTATTAGTGCCCTCTGTACACACTTTGCCATTCTCCGGCCTCTTCCCCCTCCCATCTACCAAGGCTGCCTGCAACTTTACTTGACCTCTTTCTTACATTTCAATTCAGATTTCTTTGCAACTTTAGCAAGCAGTTTCACAGAACAGCAAGAAAGCAAGAAACAATTTTACAGAAAGCAGAAAACAAGAATGCAAGATTCTCTAGTCAGGCCTAGCTAAACATTAGAACAGGAGTACAAATTCACATGGTCCCCAACAGATGGAAAGGGCAACCATTGCTGGGATTTAATTGAACGTATGGGTGTTGCTTGAGTTAGAGAGAGAAAGAAATCCTTCTTAATCCATAGATTGCAACTATACTTCCAATGCCATTTGATCCCTATATTGTAGATCCTGTAGGGTCACATGCACACTTGTACTTTGAGAAAGGTCTCTGGGTATGTCCTACTAGCTGGCTGATCAGCTAGTACAAGGAAGTATTGACACCAATGCCTCCTGGTAGATGCCTGATACTGGTTGATACCAAATGCTGGTTGATACCAAATGCCTGGTAGCTTCCCAGTCTACACCTTAGAAGAAGATTCACAGGAGATATTGAACTCACAAGTTACCAAACAGTTTCAGAAGATTTATGGTTACCATAATTTTCTTCCATCTACTTTATACCCTTCCAGTTAAAGAAAGAAAATATACACAAAACTTTACATTCATATGGTCCCAAAGTGCCTGGCCTTATACTGATACACCCATTTATTCCTAAAGCTATGCACATTATATGACAGTGGCTGAAAAGGACTATCATTTGGTCTTTGCTTTTCAGCCAAAAGCCCTGTGGAGGATAATTGTGAGATCTGGAGCACACAAACTTTGCAGAGAGTGTACATTGTTCCCAAAAAATTAGGATAGAGAGGAGAATGGTGTCAATACTTCCTTGTACTAGCTGATCAGCCAGCTAGAAGGACATACCCAGAGACCTTTCTCAATGTACAAGTGTGCATGTGTCCCTACAGGATCTACAGTATAGGGATCAAATGGCTTTGGAAGTGTAGCTGCAATCTATGGATTAAGAAGGATTTCTTTCTCTCTCTAACTCAAGGAACCTCAGAGAAAATGGGTTCTAATTTTAAAAGATGGATCCTAATTTGAAAACAATTATGGATCATTCCTTACTGTTATTAGCAATTCTGCCTGAAAAGGGAAGATGCTGCCAAACACAACTTACGCGCCATAGTGCATCACTGAACTATAGTCATATGGAAGACCCAGATTGGTGGAATTCACTTTCTCAAAATTCCCCTGTTCGCCTGTAAAATATGAAAGTAAATGCATCAGAAACCAACAAAAACATAGGGAGAGAAGAGAAGGGAAGGCTCATTTTCATTGGCACGAATCTTTTGAAAATAAAACAGTTGCAAATATAGCAACAGTTTAGGGTGCAATCCTATGCATGCTTAGACAGAAAACAGTCCTGGGAGTTGTAGGACTTTTTCTATCTAAACATGCATAGGATTGTGCCCTTAATTGCCAAACTGCTTGTGAATTTCTGACTCATTTTGAGCTTTAACCTGCAAGAGGCAGGGTCCAAAGAAAGAAAGGCTGTGGAAGGATATCACACTCATACAGTTGGACCTGTGTGTTCTGTGGACAAACAAAGGAGCTCCAGAAGCTAGTGGACTATGGGGAGGAGAGCAAGCTACATTATTGTGAAGAAGGACTGCCAACCGGTCCTTTATTCAAGACTAGAGATTAAAGGTGCAAAACTGCCAGCCTTAGCTCTGCCGTCTTGACACTGATTCTCTCAGGGCCTTGCCCTTGTCTATACTCTGGATTTAGCGCTGAACCACAGAGGAACCACACACGCTGTGTGGGGTAAAACCATGAAAGTTTATTTCAGGTAAACAGATTACAACAAAAGGTGGGAAATGAGGGAAGGAGACAAGGCGGGGAGACACTTTAGTATACACAGTAGAGCTATAAAACAACAAAGCTAGTTCCTTTACTACATCACTACCCAGGCTTTACTCTCTTTACCTGGGGGTTGTTTGGTCCTCTCCAGGGCTTGCCTCAGCAAAAAGCCCTACCCCGTGGTTCTTCACGTGCAGACCCCAACACAGGTTGGTGGTCCCCTTGACGGCTTGCCTCAGCAACAGCAACTAGCTCAGCTAGTTTCACTGAGAGCTACTCGGGGCTGGATCCTGAGGTCAGACCGAAGCCCTGGACCTCCGCGCAGCTTGCTGCCCATGATCAACAACGAACCCCAAAAGCCTCAGCAGCAGTATAGATTCTTCCCCCCATACCCCTCCTTTCAGTAGCTCAGTGTCTTTAGCCAATCAGGATGAACTTCCTCTGGCTAGGCAGGGTGGTGGTGGTTCTTTCCTCATGACTGGGGGGCTTGAGAACATTTGCATATGAATATCTGAGGCACAGGGGCATCAAAGGGGCATCAAAGGGGCAGGGGAGACTCTGTGGCGTCAGGCCCCATCAGATAACCTATGTACATTTGCATGACTTTCCCAGCCCCCAGGTGGGATTATCCCATTTACAGGTGTGGAGGTGTGCACGTGTGTGTGTGTGTGTGTGTGTGTGTGTGTGTGTGTGTTGCAGGAAACTCAGTCTCTGAGGCTTTTTCCTTCACAATTATGAATATTAATTTGAAACAACAAACCAATTCCTTGGCTGCAGGTCTGTAGTTAGCAGTCAAATATACATACAACATACGTACAACATTATAAGTGGAGGTACAAGCAAATCCTAATGCCAGTGTATAAGCATGTGCTTAAGAAAAGAGTAGAGAGATGAAAAGCTTGGGGGAAATGAAAAGGTCTTCGATGGGCACCTAAAAGACATTTGCATAGATGGCAGAGCCTCCCTGGGGAAAGTATTTCACAATTGGGGAACTACAAGTGAAAAGCCCTCTTCCCTGGTTGATACCCTGAGATGGTAGGGACATCATCTGAGCAGAGCCCCCAAAGAAGATCTTAGCGTGCCATCCTATGCCAGTTTAGATAGAAAAAAGGCCTACAACTCCCAGCATGCCCCAGCCAGCATAGCCTTTTTTCTGTCTAAACTGGCATAGGATGGCACTTTTAGTGTATGAACAGGCTGTGTAGGGCTTTCAAGGTAAACACTAGCACTTTGAATTGTGCTCAGAAAAAAGGGATCGGAAGCAGAACATCCTCATGGGTCCACCATCCCTGCAGAACGGAATGGCTGCTTGAAGAGCTGGGGTCCCCAGTGCTGTTTAGCCATTATTGTAGCTTTGAAAATACTATGACCCTGGTTTTCCTGTTGACGTCTTCTGGACGCTGCCTTGCTGCAGGGGCCAGGAAGACTTTCATCAGCTCTGTACATGAGCTTATCCTTGAAGGCACTCTGAAAGCTGCACTTGGTATAGAATGTAGCTGCCTGCCTGGTGGAAGGGAGAGTTGGGACAGAATGCGTATCGCCAATATTGTATTGTTTCAGGGCCAAACTAAACATTCCTGTAATCACACTTAGTGAAGCTATGTGTGCTAGGTTGTTTTTTCTTTTCTAACTCCAGCATAAGTTTGCATAGACCCAGTTCAAATCAAGACTGCAGTGTTCTGAGATGGGGGGTTTAATGTACCTCCCACCACCATTTTCATCCTGAAATTGGTGTTAAAAACAAAAAAGTCTCCACTGACTCCAATTGAGCCTTTTTATTTTGTTTGGTTTGGTTTAAAAAACAACGTGTGTGTGTGTGTGTGTGTGTGTGTGTGTGTGTGTGTGTGTAATTTTGGAACAAAAAAGGGGGGCAAGGTTTAAAACCCCCTCCTGGAGCACTGTGGACTGGTTCCAATCTGAACTGGGGTCACACACAGTTACACTGGGGTAAAACAATCCCTACCACACTACACACGATTATAAGAAAGTTTAGTTTGACCCTCATATGCACTGGCTGCCACCAGTGGCTTTCCCAGCTGAATTCAAAGCCCTGGTTCTAACCTATAGAAAAGAAGTTAACTCCTGGTGCTTTGGACTACAATTCCCATATGCCCCAGGCAGCAGCATGGCCACTGGTGGGAGATTATGGGAGTTGCCATCCAAAACATCTGGAAGACATCAGGTTGTGTACCCTGTTCTATAGGTTAAAACCAGGGCTTTGAATTTGGCCTGAAAAAACACTGGCGGCAACAGTGCATCTGAGGATGATAGAACACCACCTTGCCTGTGCTCACAGTACCTCTGGTAGTTTCTCTCCCCTTCCTGTCCATTAACATCTGAAAAGATAATCCTGTTCAAGCTCCTTTTGTTGTGTGAATTGAAATCTGGAGGACCCTGAGCAGGGAATTCTTAGCTGTGGGCTCAGTGCTCTGGAATGCATTGCCTAAAGGAATCTGACCCATTTCACTCTTATCTGCATGTATTTAGAAAAAAGATGCAAAAACTTTTAATTTATGCATAATTACTAAATCCCAACAAAGTTAGTATATTATTAGACATCTCTATTTAAGGCTATCCCTTTACTGTCACCAAATTGCTTTATGTTGTCTGCTGTTTGTTTTATTTATTTTATTTTATTTATTTTATTATATTTATACCCTGCCTTTTTTCCTGCAAGGAACCCAAGGTGGCTTACATAATCCTCCTCCTCCTCTCCATTTTATCCTCACAACAACCCTGTGAGGTAGGTTAGGCTGAGAGTCAGTGACTGGCCCAAAGTCACCCAGTGAGTTTCATGGCGGAGTGGGGACTAGAACCCGGATCTCCCGGAGTTCCAGCCCTACACTCTCACCACTACACCACACTGGCTCTCACTTTTCTTCAGTTGTTTATTTTTATATTGCTTTAATGCATATGCTGTTCAGAATGCTTTGACAGATAGACTATAAAAGATGGAAATAAATAAATAACAATTTGAGGACAGAATTCCATTTTGGAAAAGCTCGGGGGGGGACACGACATTCTGGTAGTGGGCAGGGGTGAAAGCAAAAGGGTCACAGCCAAAGACAAAGCGGGCAGGACTAAAAATACCAGCATATTTTAGCTTCAAGTTCTTACTGCCAGTAACTAAGATTTAGGAGAGGCATTCCAACCTTTTAGAATGGGAGAGTGGGGGGGGACCCACACACATAAGAGGTGGTTGGGGGAAAGCGGGTGGGGCCAGGGGAGACAGCATGGCCTTCTGGGGAATCTCAGAGGGCTAGACTGGGACCCCAGGTGGGCTGGGTTTAGCTCCTAGGCCTGAGATTTTGTTCCCCTGATCTACGCCAAGCAAGAGCTAAAATAGTTACTTGAGAGCTAGTGGATGCATACCTGCTGCAACATACTCCAAGTTGATTTTAACATACTCATCTCGGTCACTCCGGGCCTGTTCGTGTAGGAAACCCAGTGCATGGTTGAGCTCATGCTGAATTAATCCTTTATATATGCACCCATATTTCAACAAGCCCAGTTGCTGCCTGCCTCCAATCTTCCCAAAGTAAGACCAGCATCTGAGAACACAGAAAGCCAGACAGCAGTGTCATCACATAAAGTATATATGACATATTCTTTAGAAGTAATCAAACCTTCTAACATGAGCTTAACTGAAAATAATAGCAAATACAAGATTAACGGTGCCATCCTGTGCATGTTTACTCAGAAATAACTTCCACAGTATTCAATGGGGCATACTTCCAAGTCAGTGTGCATAGGATTGTAGCTGGAAGGAGCAATCCTATGGCCCCTAGACAGCATCTGGGGGGGGGGGGGGGATAGGATATTTCAGATTCCCAGATCCGAGGTCAGAGACAATGCTCCAACCAAGCTGGGAATTGGAGCTCCAACCCACTCTCCCCTTCCACTTCACAGCTGGTGTGGAAAGAACAATGGGTCTGCAAAACCTGAAGTCAGTAGGAGCTACCTCCCAGTAGTATTCTCAGATATCGTCAGGTGAGATGAAGCTTACTTATCTCCAGGGATAATATTTATGTAGTCACGTTCTCTCGTGCGGCTGATAAACCGGACACAGGTCAGTGTGACAAATTCTTGCATGGCTTCGGTGATCACAAGCCTCTGATCTACAGCTAAAAAGAAAGGTTAGAAGGAGTTGATGGAATACACTGAAATATCCCGCATCGTGTAAAATATTATCCCATATTATGTGTGTTAGGTTCAAAGAGAAATTTTTTTGCCAACGTGGAAAAACTCCCTGCATTCCTGGATTTACCATTATGGTAAATAACATGCAGAACAGACAGAGCTCCTGCCCTGGCAAAGTCTCTCTCTGTGTGTGGTGGTGGTAGTTGTTTTAATACAGTAATTTATTTATTTTTAAAAATCACCCACCATTTCAAACTTTAGCTATGCTCCATTTATTCCATAACGGTGGAGTAGTGGCCAAGGTCCCAGTTGCCACTGCCAGGCCCTTTAGAGCAGTGTTCTCCAACCTTGGGTCCCCAGATGTTTTTGGCCTACAACTCCCAGCATGCTCCAGCCAGCATAGCTGGCTGGGGCACGCTGGGAGTTGTAGGCCAAAAACATCTGGGGACCCAAGGTTGGAGAACACTGCTTTAGAGCATGAGAAACCAGGGAAAGCAGCTGAGGATATCTGTGCTTTCTCTTGTTGGGAAAGGCTAGGGGAGGGGAAGCATCTCTTTGCTTCTGTTTGAGACGTGCATGTGGGGCAAAATCCCGAAGTAATTAAGAACAATTTCTGATGGATGGATGGATGGATGGATGGATGGGCTGTGTGTGTGAATGGGTGTGCATCTGTGTATGTGTGCAGCACCAGCTCCAGGTTTTGGAGGGCCCTTGGGCAAGACACCCTCAATAGGCCACCTTCCTCAGTGAGTCTACCTTCTCACCAACATTGTCACCAGTTGCTATTGCTCCCTGTCCTCTCTCTCATAATTGCTACCATTTGCATGCTCGACAGGCAGAGCGCCTGTAGCAAGCACACAGCGGCTTCAACTCTTCTGCTTCTCACCACCACCACCACTGCTGTCGGAGCTAGAGCGAGAGGCAGGAGAACAAGCAGACTGCAATGAGGAAGAGAAGGAGCAAATCCAGGGGGCTCTTGCCAGGGGGCCCCTGCTGGGACGTGGGCCCTCAGCACGTACCCAACCATGCCTACCCTTGGCACCACCGTGTGTGTGTGTGTGTGTGTGTGTAAAAGAGAAGGGGGAGGCTGGTGACTCCTATATCAGTGGGGCTCCTTATCAACTGCAGCCTTTTGTTTGCGCTTTATAGGAGCTATCCATGGTGCTGATCTCCACCCCCAAAATAGGTTCACCACCATGCAGCACCATGGATAGTTCCTATAAAGCTCAAAGTAAAAGATGCAATGGATAAAGAGCCCCACTGACATAGGAGTCACCAGCCTCCCCTGGAGAAAGAGGATGAAAGAATGCAGACTGTGAATGGATGTGTGCGTGTGTGTGTGTGTGTGTGTATGAATGGGTGAGGGGTGGGTGAGAAAGAGATAGTGTGGGTGGCTGGCTCGGGCTCTGTGGGTGAGAAAGAGCCAGAAAGAGTGGTGCAGTGGTGATCTTAAATTAATATTATCACCACCAGGACCCTTTCTCTCACACTCTCTAAATGTGTGGGTGACTCCGGACCCACCTACCAAGAGCTCTAGCTCTGTCCACAGCTGGCATGCAGCCCCTAAAACAGTGTTCTCCAACCTTGGGTCCCCAGATGTTTTTGGCCTACAACTCCCAGCATGCCCCAGCCAGCGATGCTGGCTGGGGCATGCTGGGAGTTGTACGCCAAAAACATCTGGAGACCCAAGGTTGGAGAACACTGCCCTAAAACATTATCCCCAAGGGAATTCGGCCCTAGAGGAATGAACATTCCCTACCCCCCTGGCCTACACAGACCACTTTAGCATTTTGATATCTGTTTTAAACTTCGGTATGAGCTCTTCGTTCTGGTATTTTTTTTTGCACTTGAGCAAAGATACCCAGGTACAAAATACACACCGCTGGCTTAGATATGTTATACACACCTTTGCTGTCTGCTTCAGTATTGCAATCTTGCCTACGAAAGCTTGGGCCACAAGCCTTTAAGGGGCTGTCTGGCTCTTTGTTTGTTTGTCACAATTCATCTTAAACATCTCGAGCCCCAGATGGATCCTTCTGAGGATGAGTTTTCTGGTAATGACCTCAAGCCAACATCATCTGCTCAGGAGGTGCCATGGACCCTAAATCTGCCTCATATAGAGTCACTGCACAGGTCGCTTGGAGAAGAAGGAGGGGGAGAAGTTGCCATACTCCAGACCTCAAGGATGCTGCTGCTTAGACCTTGCAGAGGAATTTGAATAATCTTGCCAGTATAAAATCAATCAATCAATCAACAAATATTCATTCGTGCTGCAGTGCATGGCTCCATGTCAGAGTGCCACCTAAACCCTTGCAGCCTCACTTGAGGGCAGGGCTCTGGCAATCATCAAGACACTCTTGGGGCTATAAGGACCCCCTTGAGCTTTGGACTGGATCACCTGTTACTTGGGAGCTCCTGGGGTCTGCAGGACCTCAGTCTGACTGTAAGCTGCTCCCTACTCCAGTACTATGGTGTCTGTGATGATTGCCCTCTGTTCACAGGCAGATCTTCCCAGACTGTGCTCAGGAGGAACACGACTCCTAGCCAGATTAAAATGTGGATATACTATTTTGTTCATTGATATCTATGGAAAACAGCTCTCTGGTTTTATCTGTATGTCATTCTTGCACCTCACCTTTCCTCTCAAAAGAGCCCAGGCCAGCTGACAATCTCAACAGAAAACATGAAAACCAATCCTAAAAACACAGATAAAATCACAGAACAACTACATATACAATAACATTAACCAGAAGTGGAATTAAATAGCTATGAGCTACTGTGGTCCAAAAGCCAGCACAAACAAGTACATCTTTAACTGACATCTAAATGCAAATAGTGCAGGGGCCAATCAAATCACTACAGGGAGAGAGTTCCATAGCCTGACTTTTGTATGGTGAATTTTAATTATCTATAATAAGGATGTGCAGTGTAAATGTACAAATTGTCTAGTGTGAAGTTTAGAAGTGACATACAAAATTCTGTAGAGATATTAACTGGAATGTTGACCACTCCATTTTCTGATCTGGGCCAATAGCAGCTCCGACTGCAGCTCATGGCACTGCGCGATGTTCTTCTTCTATAGACAATGTCATCCTGGTGCAAGTCAGCTTCTCCTGCAAGTATAAAGTGGCAATGGGAGAGAAGAGACTGAAAGCAGGTGGCGTCAAGAGCACATAATGCAGGCCACATGCTGAAGCTAAGCAGGTATGAGCCGGGTCAGTGCTTGGATGGGTGACTGCCTGGGCTGCCCACATCTGTTCTCCTGCATTGAGCAGGGGGTTGGACTCGACGGCCTTATAGGCCCCTTCCAGCTCTATGATTCTATTAAATATTAACAGGTGTTGGGCAATGAAATGGGTCTCCTGGTGGGACCTCGTTTGGGCAACAGAACAATTAGGGTTACATCTTCCTTTAACCTATTGAACATGGGTTGATCAATCTGATCAGAGATTAATACTCTGTGATCAATGTGATGTGATACTCTGAATCAAGATATACATTCATGAGAGCATGGAACTAGGCAAACATTAACCCCAGGGATATGCCCACCCACTTTGAAAAGAGTTCAGGTTTTCAAAAAGCAGGCAAAGGGGGTCATTTCTCTTCTTCAATTATAAATGGTTTTGCTACATTTAAGGTGCAATCCTATGCACGTTTAGGCAGAAAAAAAGTCCTACAACTCCCAGCATTTCCCATCCAACAGCACGGCTGACTGGGGAATGCTGGGAGTTGTAGGACTTTTTTTCTGTCTAAACATGCATAGGATTGTGCCCTTAATGTGGTAATATCAGGCTCCCAATCACAATATGCCCGTAGAGAGGTTACTGGCTGTACATTAGATGTAGCAACTAAAGCAGGGGTGCAGATCCTCAAGCCCAGGGGCCGAATCCATCCCTCTGGGGTTCCCCAGATGGCCATGCCCTCCCCTTTCCCCCAACTACCGATCGTTTGCTGGTTTCTCAGCTTTTGTGTCCTTTCCTCCTAAGCCAAAAGGTTGAAATGCCTCTCATAAGGCCTAGTTGCTGTCACTAAGAGCTTTAAGCTAAAATATGCTGGTATTTTTGGCCCTGCCTCTTTGCCTGTGGTCCCACCCTTTCTGCTTTTGGCCTTGCCCACTACTGGAATGCAGCCCCCGAAAGCTTAGCTGAAATAGAATTTGGCTCTCAGGCTGAAAGAGGTTCTGCACCCCTGATCTACAGAAAACATTTACAAGTTATACAGGCAGTGTTTTACCCCCACTAGACTGTCACACATGTACAGGAATGTCTCCCTGATCTGAGTTATGTTAGAGATCTGGTGTTCTAAAAGGTTCATTCTCCCATATTGGGTGTGATTGCAGTCTGGTAATAAGATTATTGGAAGCATATACAGGTGCCCATAAAAGACACAAGAGGCTCTGAAACATCATTTGACACTCTCATAATTTTGCTGGGATGTCTGCAAGGATTTGTAAAGAAAGAACACAGGACTAAGGTGTGCCGTATGTTAACTGGAGCTTGCATATTTCTAGCAAAGATGGGGCATACTAAACAGATGGTTCCAATGTGCAAAGCCTGGAAAAGGAAAGCATGCTGATGAATAAATGATAAAGGACTTTAGGAAGCAAAAATACTGACAATAGAGACTTTTAACAAGGGAATGAAGTTTATTTATTGAATACTGGAAATGGAATCAGACTAGACCACAAGAAACAAGATCTATTTGATGTACTAGCTATGGCATGAAATCTGGATATTTCAGTTTTGCCTTTTGAATGGTCATAACTAAGCTATTGTTTGGCTGATTTATTTCATAGGAGTTTATATTTTGAATGATATATATGTAGACTTTTTAATATAACACACGCACACACACACACACACATGAGAGCCAGTGTGGCGTAGTGGTTAGAGTGTTGGATTGGGGTTTGGGAGATCTGGGTTCAAGTCCCCATTCAGTCATGAAACTTACTGGGTGACTTTGAACCAGTCACTGACTCTCAGCCTAACCTACCTCGCAGGGTTGTTGTGAGGATAAAATGGGGAGGAGGAGAATAATGTAAGCTGCCTTGGAGGAAAAAAGGAGGGATATAAATGTAATAATAAAAAATAATAAAATATATATTCTTTGATGGCCCAGAATCTGTCTCCTCATCTTTCAGAAGACAGGAGAGGGACTGAGAGCTAGCTGCTGTTGTGTTATGAATTTAAATACAGACAGAGGTCAGCATTCAAAATGCTGCTCCTGAGCTTTCTCTCATCCCGTGGCACCAGTGGGACCTACTGCTAGTGCAACAGGGAGTTACTGCTGCCAAAAGCAAGCACGGAAAGGCTCATTTCCAGATCAGGACAGATCAGTGGCACTCCCTTCTGCAAGCTCCACTGACCTGACCTGTTCTGGATCTGGAAACAAGTGTTTCCGCTCCTTTCCAGTTGCTTTAAGAACTGCTAGCTCTCCATTGTGCTGCTGTGCTTGTATGTATATAAATATATGAAGCAGATAAGGGTTCCACCCTTAAAGGCAGCCTAGAAATAATTTTAAGGCTGCAATCCTATGCATGTTTAGACAGAAAAAAAGTCCTACGACTCTCAGCATTCCCCATCCAGCCATGGCTGGCTTGGGAATGCTGGGAGCTGTAGGGCTTTTCTCTGTCTAAACATGCACAGGATTGCACCTGAAATAAATTAAAATATTGCAAAAGCACCTTAGGTTCCCAACGTGCTCTTGTTCATATGGAATGAAATCCCATAGCACTGTCCTGCACTTCTCACTGCTCGGAGCTGTAGGAGATGCTTAACAATATCCATTGCTAGGTTGGGAAAAATGTTGGGGCTGATTGTTACCAGGCTGCCTTTTAAAATGTGATTCAAAGGGTTAAAAGAAAATTACATTTCAGGCATAGTTTACTAGAACGTCATAAAAATACTATGACAATTCTTCAATGACTACATTATTTCCTTAGCATGCTAGCTAAATTTGTCAAGATTCTAGTGGCGGCTGGGCCCGAGGGCAAAATACGGTGGGGAACCAAGATACCAAAAGCACCAGCATACCTTAGCTTACTGCCAGTAGCTAAACCTTAGGAGCGACATTTCATACTTTTACAATAGGAAAAAATGTGCCAAAAAAGCCAGGAAACTACCTAATGATTGGCAGTCAGAGGAAAGGAAGTGGGATCAGGGGAAGGGGGCGTGGTAATCTGGCGAACCCCAGAAAACCAGATTGCGACTGACACACATCCTCTCAGTAACAGGAGCATAAAACAGAAGCAAGCTACTATAGTTTGGGGGATACTAATATGGCATTAGCACAGAACTGAGAACCTAACATCTTGTAAAATAGTTATAAATCAAGCTCACCTGTGTCATTGTTTTCCTGGATTCCCTGCAAAAGAATCAGCATCTTGTTAGTGTGTAATATGGAGAAATAATCATTGATATGTGCAATCACAACAGGCACGTGGAAAGTTAGTTCTTCAAGAGACAGGTCTAGGTAGCATCTTTACTTGAGCCAAGGACACACCTGGATAGGTTTACCTAGTGTCAGCCTGTGAAAGGACAGGAATAAAGTGGTTGACAGTGCTAGAAGATTCATCTCTGGGTTTCTTCACAGGTTCTGGTAGGTTCTCAGGAGCTCTGCTTGTTCAGCCTTATCTAGCATATTTGCTACTTGGATGACGGTTTTTCGATGAAAAGTCCTGGCCTTAATCTGTGTAGAACAGCTAGATAACAAGATGTTTTTGTTTTAACAGAAACAAACAAGCAGTGATAATTCCCTGCAGAGCTGGCCGAGTATCATTTCATGCTACTATTATCATTAGAAAACCAAGGAAATGTTGCAATATGAGCACAGCTAACTCTTGGGTGACTGGAAATGAACTTTGAGAGAAATCTAAAAACAGGCGAGGATTTTTAAAAATGCTTTGAGTATTAGGATCATGAGCCCAGTCATTGGGCATGTGTGCACAGCTGTTTGTTTGAACTCGTCTTAGGAGGAAAAGGCACTTGCCTACTTTCCCTGAGATTCCCGTTTGCTGACAGCAGGAAGTCGTCCTGTCCCTGCAGGTTCCACAACCCAGTCTCTTCTTACTAAGACCTATAGTGACCCAGTTTACAGGCAGGAGGATGAAGGCTTGCAGATGAATGCAAGAGCTGTATCCATTGAAAGGTATTGTGTTGGGCTCAGAGGTAAAACGAGGTGATACGGAAGCTTTTCGACAAGAGATGCATGTGAGTCATATGCCACAGACGGCCTTCTCCTGGTCCCTTCTGCCAGAGCAGCTAGACTGGTGGGGACTAGGAAGAGGGCCTTTTCTGTGGCGGCCCCCGTACTGTGGAACTCTCTCCCGAGTGACCTCCGCCATGCCCCCTCTCTGCTGAGCTTCCGCCGCTTACTAAAAATATGGCTGTTCAGGCGGGAATATGGGGTGGGCTAAGATTTTAAAATGTTATACTCTTTTAAATGTATGTTATTCTGTTTTTATTTGATGTACATCACCCAGGGTGGCTGGTTGCCGGCCAGATGGGTGATAAATAAATGTAAATAAATAAATATACATATATATCACTGTGGTCATCAAGTGAACATGCATGTGTGAACACCTGTTAAGTGGGAACCAATGTGGTATAGTGGTTAGAGAGTGTTGGATGGACTGGGACTGGGGAGACCTGGGTTCAAGTCTCCACTCAGTCATGAAGCTCACGGGGTGACTTTGGGCCACTCACTGACTCTCAGCCTAACTCCATTGTATCCTCACAAGGTTGTTGTGAGGATAAAATGGAGAGGAGGAGGACCATGTAAGCCGCCTTGGGTTATAAATGTAATAATAAATAAAAACAATAAAAATAATTACATAAATAAATGTATGTGATGGCTTCCAGAGCCAAATTGCAGCCTCAGAGCAGTCGCCATTGTCAGGCATCTGCTGATCCTCACTGTGCCATTACGGTAACTATTGGTGCCAGCCCTGTGCTGCTGCTCCTCTTCCTCACCACTGAGCTGACTGGCTGGGCCTTCTTCTTCTCCTTTCTCTGGAGACAGTACTGGCAGTGATGGAGAGAGGTTTGACTCCCCCACACCTCATTCAGCCTGCTACAGCAAAGAGAAGCAGCAGCAGTGATGGGCTATTGGGCTATGCCATTGCAACTCTCTTGCCCGGGGCACACAAAAACCTGAAACTGGATTTGGTAAAGTCATTCCTTGCCATTGCAAGGTCAGGGGCCTCACTCGCTCCCTCAGTCACTGTGGCAACTTGCAAGCCACAGTATGCCACACGTGGCTGGGGATTAATACTGCAGGTTCCAGCTCAGATCCCACTCCCACAAGGAGCTGGTAGGGTCCCATCTGACCTTGAAGAAGCTGGCTCTTCCACCTCAGAAATGTTTTCCTTAGGAGCAGGCAGACATGCTTCTTTGCCTGCCTACCTGCTCTGGTGCCTGCTTGCCGCTACCCATCTGCTGGCCACCAGCCCTGATGGCTTCTTTCATGTTCCTTCACTTGTTTATTTTCCTTGTCAGTCCTTCCAGTCTGCTGAAGCCCATCTCCTGTTAGGACTCTTTTTTTCCTCCCGCTCCCATGTTTGTGCATTCTTGTAACAGGTTGTTCCCTTTGCCTGAAACAATTTCCCCATCAGGTTTACTTCCTTTCCTCTTTCAGTCTCGCTTCTAGATCCAGTCGTATAGTATTTTTTTTTCTTCTATGACCCTTGTCTCATCTTATCTCACCTTATTTATTTAAAGTATTTTTGTCCTGCTCCTCAGCCAAAAAGGTTCCCGGAGCAGTTCACATACAGTCAGTAAAAGAAGTCAGTCCATGACCACAGGTTTACAATCTAAAAAGACATGACACACAAGGCAAAAAGGAATAGGGAAGGAAGAATAAAAATAAAATCAGCAGGACTGGTGGAATGGCCCCACTTTCCCCTCTGATATTAACTTTTGATTTAATGTTAGGATTGCCCCCACCCACACACTGTGCTGCAGTTAATCCCCATCTTGTTCATGTATTGTAAAATATAAAACCCCTGGGGCAAGAATGACCCTTCTGTGTGCTGTACAGCACCTAGCACACTATTGATGCTGGGTAGCAGTAGTTATAGATCCCCCCTTGCAGGTTAAGGATCTTCAGTTTGCAATTAAACCGACACATTTCTGTTTAAGATTAGAAAGGAAGAATTTTTTAATGTGTGCTTTATTGTAGCAACATCGATCTAGTACTTTTAAACTTACAAGAACTATATAGTAAGCATTTATTTACTTTGCTAACCATACATAACTATAGGGGAGCCCCGGGTGATGACCAGGAATTAATACCCTTCTTATTATGGTAGCTATGAGGACATGTGGCTCAAATTCAGACTCTGCAAATCACATCCAAAGGAGACAGAGAATCATATTTCTGCAGCTGCATGTTATAAAACATCAGGCCAGCCAATTTTAAATGGCTAGGCAAGAAAAACAGAAGAAAGGAAAAAAGGTCACTCAATTGAACACAACATGGGTCACCCTCACAGCTGAGGGCTGGGGGTGGAAAGAAGAATTTCAGAGCTCTGCCTTGGACTTTAGCCAGATGAGTCTGTGGAATGCAATTCTTAATCTATGATTGACTCTACTTGACTGGGGCTGGACTGGATGCCGAAATTAAGAATTGGAATTACATAAGTCATTTATTATATTTGTGGAAGCATTTCAAAACATTAGAAACCTGTCCAACTAATGAGTGATCTGTAACCCAGAGCTACATAAACAAATGTCTCTCTCCAAAAGGACAATCCTTGTGCAACCTTCTGCCCATCTGCTTTAATATTATGGGTAATTTTCAGGAATAAGTTTCAATATTTGTCAAAACAATGCAGCTTCAAAGCTGCAGTTTACAGTCTAGGCCCCTTCTCGGACTCCGATTTTGATCTACCATTCTCATTTTTTCCCCATTTGGCCATATTGTACTTGACCTATCATGTTGATTTACTGAAGTTATTTCTTAGTACCTTTAATATGATCTTTTAAGATGTCTTTTAGGAACTCAAAATAAAATTGTGCTTTATTGATGGGAGGGATCCTGAGGTGGCTTACCAAAGAGGCAGCCCAATGGGGTGAGAAATTCTGAAGCAAGTCATTTTATCCTTCCTGTACTCCTGTTGCACAAGTCACTGAGCAGCAACAGCAAGGTGAGAAGAGAGAGCAAGCATGTAGTCAATATTTTTCCAGTTGCTTGCTGCTAAGCTTTAATGGGACTATTCTTGGCTTGGATCCAGGCTCTTTTCTGCCCACAGGAACATTGCCTAAGTGGAGTCCTGCTCAGAATGCTCCCGCTGGTGGAAAGGGTGTGGATCGGTGTCATGTCCCTGGTTCTAACTCTCCCCCACTATCCCAAGGAAGACTCTGATGGGTCATTGGCCACACCACTTCAGGGGGAGCCCTCAGCACCTGCATCCATACCTTCCCAGCCTGAGGATGTAGTTCTCCCATCATCTGACTCTGAGGATGACTTCCCCTGCAGCTTCTCCTGTCCCTCAGCCACGCAGGAGCATGAGACAGCAGAAACAAGCACTTTAAGTACTACAGTCAGCATCCAGCAGGGGTGGAGCCACTGAAAGACCAGGCTCTGCCAGCCTTCTAATGGCCTCAGTGTGTTGCAGTCCTTTGCTGGGACAATAGCTCCTTATGGGAGAGTGCTCCAGCCAGCACTTCATACAGTGTGCTCTCCAAGGTCCTGCCTTGCTTAGTATGACCCAGAACAAACAGAGTGCTGTTGTGCAGTCTACTTCCCCTGAGCCTCACGCCTAGCCAGGCCAGTGGGAGGCAATTTTTGCTAATTCTGCTCTCTTTGCAGCATCCAGTGCCACCACCTTCACCATGTTCTGGAGGGTCAGCAAACCTTCTAGATCAGATTTTCAGTGGGGACTGCACATTGTCTCCTCTTGTTCCATCAAAAGGAATGCCAGATGGGAAGCCTTCTGTGGAAGAAGCAGCCCTTCTGTTTATGGAGTGACGATCATGGATCCAACCTATTGGGTTCATAAAAACGTACCATTGACAGTTAATTATTTCTGTCTGCAGTGGCAAAATCTACTACATTTCAAACCATTCCTGATAGATGCTCAAATGATGACAGAAGAAAATTCTGGTCCAGTCAGGACACTGTATTAGGTTATGCTTCTGGTTTTCTATTGACAGTAACAGACTTGAGTGTTCTGAGGGGAAGTCTTTGAGTCCCTGTTCTTTTCCCCAACACACACAGCATGCCTTCATCCTATTGGGAAGGTAGGTAAATAGAGAGGCAGGAAAGGGATTTGATAACAGTGTTTGATTCAATTTAATTTATCTAAGTAAATGGGTCTGTGTTAATTTTAATCTAAACCAAAAGCAAAGCTTTCTATGCACGCTCTTTTCTCATAATGAAAAAAAGCAAGACTAGACTGGCAATTTGAAGGTCAATTCACCCTCTTGACCTAAATGGTGTAGAGCAGGGCTCTCCAACCTTGGGTCCCCAGATGTTGCTGGACTACAGCTCCCAGAATCCCTTGCCATTAGCCATGCTGGCTGGGTATGCTGGGAGCTGTAGGCCAGCAAAATCTGGGAACCCAAGGTTGGAGAGCCCTGGTATAGAGGGATTGCTGCTAAAATAGTAGCAGTTCTGGTTTGTTTCAGCTCCAGATGGTTTGGTACAAATCTGATTCATGTATCTAACCAACCCAATATATATAATATCCAAAAGTAACATGGCAATAGATCCTTTGTAAAGTGGAGCTAAAAACAACTCTAGCAAATATTATTCAGTTTAGTCTGATTTCATCCTAGTAGGCAGAAGTGTGATGGACAAAGTGCCAATGCTAAATCAAACAAACTGACAGAGACATATTTATTATTTATTATGGACATTTGAATTCTAACCTTCAATCAAATTCCTAGGGAGGATTACATAAAAAGAAAACATACCACAAAAAAAGTTAAAACTACAAATACCAATACAACAAAAAAAAATTACATTGGTGTAGGATGTTGGCCCTTTAGCAGAGTGCAAGAGACAAGGCCACCTGTTTCTGGTTATCTTCCCTCTAGGTGGGAACAGTTCAGAAAAAGGTGACTGGCTGCCTAAAATTGCAACCTTACAGACTGTTCAAGATTTTGGTTTCTTAAGATTACTAAGAAGTACTTACATGCAAGTTTCAGCATTTGTTCAATGAGAAGTGGTATATAAATATAGTTGATGATACTAATAATACTAATAACTGTGACCCCTCCTGAACAGAGATAGTCTGGCCAGTTATCTGTGCCCTGGTAACTTTTAGACTACGGTGGAGCTGCCATTGAAGGCAGTTCAGAAACGACAGCTAGTCAAGAACACTGTGGCGAGATTGCTAATGGGGACCAGTTGAAGTGATCATTTATTTATTTATTTTCTATATCATCCGATAGCTGAAGCTCTCTTATAGCTCCCTTCTTGTTTTACTCATGTGAAGGAGCATCACATGGTAAAAGGGGCTGTGGTGCCGTGCCTCTGGCTTGCCCCCACCCCCGGCAACTTGTAGCTCCACCCAGTCCCACTCCCCCATCCACACATTAGCATGGACATCTGAAGTGGGGAAGTTTATGCACGTAGACCACAACATGTGTAGGCTTCCCCAGATCTTGGAACCCTGATTGTTCAAGCACCTGGAAAAGCTTATATGTGTAAGCATGTCATCTTCCCTGCCATAGACAGTCACACACAAAAGGCAAGCTCAGGAGTTGTGTCATCAGGGTTAGGATCAAAGGAGGAGCCCCACAGCCCCTTTAATCAGATGATAATCCTTCACATGAGCCATGTATGAAGGGGGCTCATATCTCCTCACTGTTTTGAAAGAACTCTAGTGGTTCCCTGTAACTTTCCAAGTTCAAAATGTTGTTCTCAACCTTTAAAAACCCTGAGGGGTGCAATCCTATGTATGTTTAGACATGGTGGGGCATGCTGGGATTTGTAGGACTCCCCCCCCCATCTGAACATGCATAGGATTGTGTCCAAAAGACTCAGGACCCAAAAGCCTGTTTTTCCCTCAGGCCTGTAAGAGCTGGTAATGTTAATTAGCATTTGTAACTCAGTTTTGATTTTACTGTTTATTTGAATGGATTTTTGCTGTTGCATATTAGTTTGTATGCCTGGTTTTATTTTATTTTTCTACTTTTAAAATTGTATTGTATTGTTTTTTACTACTCTGTTAGCTGCCATGGGAACATAAATTGAAGGTGTGGGATATAAATTATGTAAATAAATTTAAAAATCAGCCGGGCTTTTGGTCTCCTACTCAGGTTGCCTCAGTGAAAGTGACTCCCTTATCCTCCAGTAATGTACTTCCAGCAATTGGTTCATCATGTAACAGCAACCCAAAACATAGTCTCCTGTTGCACTCTAGTGGCATATTGTGCAAGTTGCACTGTACATTTCTTCAATTTTTAAAAGAGTGCAGGGGATTTTAAAGAACAAAACGAACACTAGGCTCAGACTTGCCAGTCACAGTCTCATAATGTACAAGAAATAGCAGATTAATGAGCAGACACATATTCTGGGGATCCACACATCTCAAACGTTTAGATGCAAACATATGAATATGTGTCTCTTCCCACGTACATGCTCAAAAATTCTGATTTTGCAGGCTGGGCTGTCGAGGGTTGATGTTAGTATCGTTTCCTATATGCTGAATGTTAAACTAGTCAGCATATAGAATATTACATATTACATGTTCATTTATTTAAAAACAGAAATCAACAGGAGCAGTTTTCCCTGGCATGGAGAGGCAGCGATGAGGAAAACGTGCTTCTGTTCATTTTCTGGGTACCACGCAGGTGTAGCCCGGTAGCCTTGCCCCCGCCGGCGACTCTCTCCACTCTATGAAGTCCTCTGCTGCTATCCCCTTCGAAGATGGCGACCACCAGAGGCATTCCTCCTGACCCAATCGCTCATTCCTCTTCCGGCTTGGGTCTCCATGGCGCCGAGTCGTCCCCCCCCCCCCCCGTCGTCCTTCCCTTGTTCTGTGTTTATATCCAGAGGAGGGAGGAGCCGTGGCCGGGAAAAGCCTGGGCGGCTGGTTGCGACCTTGTGCTGCCGCTCCTCCTCTTGAGCAAGCTACTACCAGTCCTCTTGAGCTGCGGCGGGGGAACCAGGGAGCGCCGGCATGAAGGTGAGCGGGGCGTCCGCCGCCGCCGCCTCCTGACCAAGGAGCGCGGGGCATGCAAGTTCCGCCGGAGCTTGGGAGGGCGGCGAAGAGGGGGACTCCTGGAGGAAAGCGATCACCTTACTTAACCCAGGGGGTGCTTGACCTCTCTCGCCCCCAAAGAGTGAGCAGCAGATGGTCTCTCTCTCTCTCTCTCTCTCTCTCTCACACACACACACACACACACACGTGGTGTTTAAAAAACAAACAAACAAACAAAATCAAGAGAACTTAGTTCTGTTATCCTTTGAAAGAAAGGATGGTCCAGTGAGGGACAGTCACTCCTCAAAGCATGTGGTACAAGTTCCGCTTCTATTAAGAATATAGCTCAGGCACTCATACAACCCACAGAATTCCATCAGCTCTTCTGTTTCTAGATTTTTCTGTGTCCCATACGGTTTGAAACACACACCCCGACACACACACATACAAGATAGTTTCAGAATGATACTCATGTGCTCTGGGCAAATTCCATGTTACCTTTTGAATTCTATTGGTATAGATTTAATTGAGTTTCCCTATGCCAAGTGAACTGTAAGTCGCTGTTAATTTGGGATAGGGTTCAGTTCAGCTTGACACCCCCACCCCGCGGCTGGGATTCTCTTGCATTTAGTTGATTAATTATATCGGGAACCAATCAGGCAGGAGTTGGTGTGAGTAACTCCGAATGAAAAAAAAACCCAATCTTGGCTGGGAAATATCTTTGCGAAGCAGTCACAGTACCTTGTTCCAAGAAGTTTGCAAAAGGTTACAGTTTCCTCCCCTTTCATTGCTTTTACTTCATGCATTTCTTTTCCACAGACTGGAAAAGAAATTTGTTTGTTTTTTGGATAGCAGCTATATGAGTTTGTGTTTTATCTGGTGAACTTAGCAGACACTGCATGCTGTATATAGTCAATAGACTATTGCCTACATCTGTGACAATGGAATATAGTCCTCTTAACACCATCCATTCTACTGCATGTTCTGTGCACTCCTGCTTTTATATTAAACTCCTGTGCAGATCCTCCAATGAATATACTTGCATTGAAATGCTTTTCCTTCCTTAGTTGGAGGGTGCTTCCATAGGAACATAGGAAGCTGCCATTTACTGCGTCAGACTGTGGGTTCATCTAGCCCAGTATTGTCAACACTGACTGGCAGCGGCTCTCCAGGGTTTCAGACAGGAGTATTTCCAGCCCTACCTGGAGATGCCAGGGATTGAACCTGGGACTTTCTGCATGCAAAGCATGTGCTCTTCCACCGAACCACAGCCTCTTCAGAGGGTGCTTTCAGACAAGGCTCATGTCTCATACGTGGAATTTTATGGGGGATCCAGACAGTGTTGTCACCATTTGTAATCATCCTGTGTTTTCTCACTGCTGCATCCATCTTCCCCCCCACCAAATAAAATCTGCTAAGGAGGGGGGGCGGGAACCCTGAATAGCTGCACAATGTGTTTTTGATAGATAGCACTAGGAGCTGTCCTTCAGGAAGCACCCTGGAGTTGGAGGTGAACCTAGGCAGTCTTTGCATGTCTAATAAAGCTTCTTCTGGACTCTTTTAGAAGTGTGGTGCATTTAATTTTCTCCACATAGTCTTTTTGTGCCTTTTTAGTCATGGCTCTTAGAGAGTACTTTTTCTCGATAGCCCTATTTGGGCATTACCAGTCACACATTTTCCATTGAGGAAGAGGGGAGAGCAGGGATGTGCTCATTGCACTCTTCCGTTGCGTTCCTGGCTGCCTGGCCCCCATGTCCCTCCACGCGTTGGGGCTGAAGTGCAACACTGAGCCTGCTGTGCTTGTGTAGGCTTGCCACGTGATTTAGAACCCTAAGCATGTTGACTGCTATTTCCTTAAGAGGGTGCGGATTTACAGTGTGTAAATCCTTGTGTTGTTATGGAAATAGAAATCAACATACTAGTTGCATTTTAATTTAGCAAGCCTTCCTCACCTTTTATTAATGTGCTATTAAATTTATAGATTTATACAAGCAAAACAGAGGAGCCCAAAACAGCTATGTGTACAGTATTGCACATTTCTATTTATTCGATATAAACCTTAATTTGAATTCTCAGTTCAGTACTTATTTTTCACCCTACATGTCTATGTCAGCCTTCTCCAACCTGGTGCCCTCCAGGTGTTTTTGATGACAACCTCTGGAATTCCAGAGGGTTAACTATGCTGGCGGTGCTGATGGGAGTCAACATCCAAAGCATTTTGGGGGTACCAGATTAGGGAAGGCTACTCTATATTTTCTGTTATTCTAGGCAGCAGCATCTTGGGAACAAGTGAGGCATAAGAATAGAAGGTTCAAGAGGTGCTGGAGCTTTAGGGGATGCACTGGGGCAAGTAAGGCTGTGTTGTGCATTTGTGGTTGTTGATTGGCTCAGCATGATGTGTGATGCAATCATCCCACAAATGTGTGTGCGTAATTAAAGAGCCTGCACTTCAAAGTGGACAGGGTTACAGCAACAGGCATCATAGCCTTCTCATGTATGTTGGCAAGCACCTTCATATTGGGTAGATCACAGAGTGAGATGAGAGGGAAAGCAGGGCCATTCCACCAGCCCTGCTGAAAGACCTCACCCCTGTAGCCTCCTTCTTCCTCATCTGTCATCACCAGCAGTCATTCCAGCAGGCTTGAGAGAGAGAGAAATAAGAGGGCAAGCCGGACCATTCCATCAGTCCTGCTGAAAGACTATATTTTTTCCTCTTCCCTTCCCATCCCCTTTTCTTGTGTGTCATATAAGCCTGTGGGCAGGGACTGTCTTGTTTGACTGATGGCATGTAAGCCACTCTGGGAGTCTTTTTGACTGAGGAGCAGGATAAAAAGACTTTAAATAAAGAAATAATTGATTATGCCACACACTGTGTGCAGCTAGAGTAAAAACTTACCTGATATGGCTTCAGTTGTATGTGTGATAAAAAATGACTTCAATTGTATGATAAAAAAATGACATGTTTTTACATATAACTTAAGATGTAATCCATTTCAGTGAAGGAACTGACATTGGTTTTAATGGATCTGGATTGCATCCATAAAAGGAAATTGACTGATTTTTATTTTTATTTTTTTCAGTGTCAAATGTGGTCTATGGAGCACCTTTTGCCCCAACTTCTTAATGTTGCAGTAGGGAAATTTGAGGGTCATCTCCCCAGGACTAGGAGCATTTCCAAGTACTGAATTCAGAGCAGCAGTGTGAATATGTCCTGTACCAGACTAGTTTCATGTGTTATTGTAATAACATGTTATCCCAAAAGAGCTGCTGTGGTTGGGCCCAGACAGAGCAAAAGAGGCAGCTGAGCATGGCATGGATTGCTCCTCGATGAATGTCTGGCTGCGTCATCCTGCTGCCTCCTGAAGTTCCGCCTCCTTTGGCTTGCCTGTTCCCGTGAGGTTGGCCTCCAGGGCAGCAGTGTCCCTTTTAAAAAGGCTTTCTGATGGAGTCTTCTGTGGTGGTGGCAGCTAGGGTAGGGGCAAGTGAAAGAAAACAGGCAAATGTTGTGTGCATGTACCTGCCACACTTATTCGAACAGTAGCTGAAGGTGCTGCGGGCATAGAATCATAGAATCATAGAAAAGTAGAGTTGGAAGGGGCCTACAAGGCCATCGAGTCCAACCCCCTGCTCAATGCAGGAATCTAGGTCAAAGCATCTCTGACAGATGTCTGTCCAGCTGCACCTTGAATGCCTCCAGAGTGGGAGAGCCCACGACCTCCCTAGGTAGTTGATTCCATTGTCTTATTGCTCTGACAGTCAGGAAATTTTTCCTGATGTTTAGGTGGAATCTAGGTTCCTGTAACTTGAGCCCATTATTCCGTGTCCTGCAAACTGGGATGACCGAGAAGAGATCTTTGCCCTCCTCTGTGTGACATCCCTTCAAATACTGGAAGAGTGCGATCATATCTCCCCTCAGTCTCCTCTTCTGAAGGCTAAACATGCCCAGTTCTTTCAGTCTCTCCTCATAGGGCCTTGTTTCCAGTCCCTTTATCATCCTTGTTGCCCTCCTCTGAACCCTCTCCAGTTTGTCTATGTCCTTCTTAAAGTGAGGTGCCCAGAACTGGACGCAGTACTCAAGATGAGGCCTAACCAGTGCCGAGTAAAGGGGAATTATCACTTCCCGTGATTTGGAAGCTATACTTCTATTAATACAGCCCAAAATTGCATTTGCCTTCTTTGCAGCCACATCGCATTGCTGGCTCATATTCAGTTTGTGATCTACCACAATTCCAAGATCCTTCTCACTTGTAGTATTGTTGAGCCAAGTGTCCCCCATTCTGTAACTCTGCATTTGGTTTCCTCTCCCTAGGTGCAGCACTTGGCATTTATCCCTATTAAATTTCATTCTGTTGTTTTCGGCCCAGCGCTCCAGCCTATCGAGGTCACTTTGAATTTTGTTTCTGTCTTCCAAAGTATTAGCTGTTCCACCCAACTTTGTGTCATCTGTAAATTTGATAAGCATTCCCTGTACCTCCTGATCCAAGTCATTAATAAAAATGTTGAAGAGCACCGGGCCCAGGACCGAGCCCTGTGGTACCCCGCTCGTTACCTCTCCCCAGTTTGAGAAGGTTCTGTTATCCATGTCCCCTTCGGTGGCTAGTGGAGGTGCAGTTGTCAAGGTTCCACCTGTACCAGGACACCTTGATAAGCTCCTTAAAGATATTTTGCCTCTTTAAGAGCCCCTCCTGTATCAGGATGCCAATTCTCTGCCTTTTACCTCCTCTTCCCAGTAACGTGGGATTAGCAGGGATGTTGAAGAGTCCTTGGTTTCGAGTCACGAGTCGAGTCACGAGTCTTTGGACCCGAGTCTCGAGTCTGAGTCCTTGGTCCAAAATGGTGAGTCACGAGTCACTCCCAAAGCTGACTCCACGAGTCCCTATTAAAATCAGTGGGGGGGTTTTCATTTCCCCCAACAAAATAAGGCTATTTCAGATGTGTGGCTTAAACAAATTCTAGGCACAAGTGTGCCTTTTTATTTCAAAACTTTGCAGCTGATTTTGGCAAGAACAGACCAGGCAGACAAACCCAAAATAACCAGACAGGCAGAGGAGGCAGGGAACCCCAAAACAGGCAGGCAGAGGCCTTTGTCTTGGACAATTCAAACTGTGGAACTGGTTAAGAAGAGACCAGGCAGGCAGAGGAGACAGGGAACCCCAAACAGGCAGGCAGAGGCAGCAAACCCAAAATGTCTGAAAGGTTGCATTTTAGGAAAATGATTTAAAAAAATAAACTTGCTGTACTTCCTAAAACCTATCCATGTTGCATTTGAGGAACATGATTTTGGAACACGAGTCCTTGGTTCCGAGTCGAGTCTCGAGTCCCATTAAAAATATTGGGACTTGAGTCTGACTCGAGTCAGAGGGGGGACTCAGTCCGACTCACGAGTCAAGTCCTGGAGTCCGAGTCCCCATCCCTGGGGATTAGGCCTTAGGCGTGGTGCAAAAGACACTCCTAACAACTTGATGTTAACAATAACGGTTTACTTTAGTAAATTTTGGTATAGTAGATTCACAGTAACTTAAGGTACAAATAGAGCTGTATACTTTCAAAAAGCAGGTATAATAGAAATAAAAGAAATAATAATGCAGTTCTCTCTAACCCAGGTACCCTTTCACCTGTAACCTTAATCGAGATTCCTTCCCAGCCTAGCCCTGGCTGTTCTGCATTTTTCAGTGATATTCAGTCTCTGCTTCTCTGTCTGTCTCTGCTTCTTGGTGCCTGCAGTTTCTCTGGTCTCTCTACAACTTCGCTCTCTCACTCCTGCAGCTTTTCCACACCTCTTTATATACCCTCCCACAGAACTAGAAGGTTACAATCATGTGACCTAAAACTGGGGAAATGAAACTTAACTCCATTAGGGGGAAAAGGAGACTTCTCTCAATGAGGGGGGAAAGGAAACTGTAACTCCATGAGGGGAAAATGAAACTCGCAAATGCCCCCCTCCCATCAGGAGATGTTTGGGCCTACAGGCTTCAACCTAACTCAAGCCTGTGTAGGTCTCAATCCTTCACAGCAGTCCTTTCTCTTCTTCCCTCCACCGTATGCCTGTTCCTATCTCTTGCCCAGAATTGAGGTTTTCCAAGCTGAAGATCACAATATCCTGCAGCAAAGGGGGCAGGCACTTTGGTGCAGGGGTAATGCCTTATCAATTGAGGCTATTTTCATTTCAATTGATTCAAGATATTATTAAGATATTAATTATAATATCTTATTCTGAGGGATATAAAACACCAGTAACTAGCACTTGTATAGATATGCCACCCAAAGCTCTTTTAATTAAATGTCAGTTTCACTGTTTTCCATTACATTCTATTTTTGTTTGTCTGGTCTGTGAAGAGTTCTAACTCTAGTATTTAAATTCCCAGTGGGGTGAAACCTAGCAACAAAGCTCTCATTAAAAGACTTGGTTTTGCAAAATTAAAAACAAAACATCCATCGAGAGATTTGTAAACTCATGTGAATACAAAAATCTCAGTCGCTAAGTGGATAAAGAACGAATTTCAGTCATCTCTGTGGAATATCACAAGCCAAAATGGGAAAGTGTGATCAGTAAGGACTCATTGTTCTCCATTTAAAGATCTGACAGATCTAACTTAATTGTGCATCCTTTAGGTTGGGAACATAGCTGGTAGTCTTGGATTTTTTTCATTTATTATTTTTTAGAAGTACATGTGCATATATGCACACACTTTCCTTCTTCACTTCTTCCTTTGCACATATTTTCCTTGTTCATTTCCCCTTCTCTGAATACATTTTCCTTGTTCACTTCCTGCATCCTATTGTTTTGGTATGTCCTAGCTATTACAGTTTTTTCCCTATTTCAGAGAATAGACTGGGCAACAGATAGCATCCTTACCCACCCTATGCAGTAGGCTTAGTTTTGCAATATCTAGCACATAAAGTGGCCTCTGTTTTGGTGGATCTGTGACAGTTGTTTAGAATCTTGTTGCTTAATCAGGACACTCATTCACCACTGCAAAGTATGCATATTTTTTTTTAAATTGCTTATGAGTCGGCCAGTCACACATATTTGTGACATTGCTATGCCCAACATTGATGTCAGTGGGGATCCTTGCTCCTGCAAAGTTGATCACCATGTGAATGACTCTTGTATGCAACTTTATTTTAAAGAAAACTTGGTATAGACAGTGACTAAATGATTTGAAGCAAGCGTTTCAATTCTGTGTCACTCAAACTTTTGGTAAACTGCGAATGTAATAACAACAGATTTCCTTATCTGAATATACAATAGAAATGTAATGAAGGGGCTCGGGATGTGCAACACTGGAAAACTCGTTCTGTTTGAACTCGATAGCTGTTCCACACATTTCCAACCTAACGTCCAAAAGTGGTCTGAGTTGGGGGTGGGGGTTGAGCTTCCGCAAAATTGTTCAAAGTATTTGCACAAATTTGGAGCCGAGAACTGCGTATCTCTAGCACAATTTGCAGTCGCGATTTGCGCAAATCAGGGCTGAATCGTTAGATCTGAGTTGTTGTTCTTGTTGCAGCATTTAGCATGAGAAGTAGGGAAGCGTCCTCTTCTCACAGCATATGCATACACTCCACCTTGGCCACCTTGAATTTACTGACAGCTAATTTAAGTAAATTAATGCAATTTACACACATTTGCAGAGTGGAGGGCCACATTTTGTGCAAATTTCCCTGGCTTTTTTTTTTTTATAGTGAATTGCGTCCCGTTTTAAAAACAGAAGTCCGTGTGCCGGCTCAACTTGCGTCAGATCAAGTCGGTGCCAGCACAGGGTTGATGGAACAGAATCCATGGGGCCAAGTTGAGTAAATCTGTTGGATTTTCACCCCCTATCGGATTTCTCACACATCCCTAAATGTAGCTGTGTGATACTGCAGATATGAGTACAGTATTTTTCCATGTATAAGACTATACTTTTTCCTAAAATTGTTAGACTAAAAATTGAGGGTTGTCTTATACACGGAAGTAAGCCGAGGAGAGAACCGTGCGGTTGCGAAACTGCCCAGTAGGGGCGTCTTATACATGGGGGCGTCTTATAGACGGAAAAATACGGTATGTACGATCTCACCCCAGTGCCTTGATAATTGCTAAGCAAACATTCTCTGCGATTGATGTACTCCTCTTGGCTTGATTTGGAATTAGTTGGTAATTACAAGCTGTTTCAATGAACATCTCTGGGAAAACGTATGTTTTCTGAGAGTTCTTTCCTACCTAGTAATGTTGGTACATACACATAGATGGTACTACACACATGCATCCTATTGCCTGCTGGGAGTTATAGTTCCTCCACCAACTATGGTGGAGAATTTAGAATTCTACCACCCACTATCACAGTATAAACACATCCAGTAAAAAGAGAGAGCTTTAGATCTGGAAGATGCTCACCAAATAAAAGGCTGCTTGCTCATGCGGTTCGGTAATGTAGGTCACAGCAATCAGGGCCGGCGCTACCGCTAGGCCAACTAGGCGGCCGCCTAGGGCGCGCGGCCGAAGAGGGCGCGCGGCCGAAGAGGGCGCGGAAACCCTGCGCTCCTCTTCGCTGCCGCTGCGCAGCCCCCGCCAGGCCTCCGCCTCCCCACCCTCCTGCCTGCCGCCGCCGCCGCCACGCCTCCACCCGCTCGCTCGCTCGCTCGCCCGCCCGCCGCTGCGCCTCCACCCGCCCTCCGCCCTCCCGCTCGCTCGCTGCCGCTGCGCCTCCCACCGCCATCGCCACCCCCCCAACCCCCCGTCACCCCCAACCCCCCCCGTCACCTACCTTCGTCGCGGGCAAAAAACAGCGCGGGGGGTCCCGTCGCGTCGCGCGTCACTTTAGGAGCAGCAGCCGCAGCAGCAGCAGCAGCCGCCGCCGCAGCCAGGGCGGGGGGGGGGAAGGTAGGTGCAGGTTTTTTGTTTTTTTTTGCTTTGGAGAGGGGGGGGCGCTAAATAGGTTTTCGCCTGGGCGCCAAACTGCCCTGCACCGGTCCTGACAGCAATTAATGAGAGATTCAGTGGGGCGACTTTAATATTAAAGAACTTCTGCTCATGTGCCTACAAAGCAGTTGGCTTTGGGCGCCCAATCTGCTGAATGCTGACCTTGCACACTCCAAAACTAGTTTTGTGTTCTGAGCCGGAGAAGAACTTTGAGGAAATGCCGCTTGATTCATAATTCAGCCAGATAAATTCATATTCTGAACCAGGTAATTACAAAGCTCAGTCAGTGACATCCGTACTCTTAAACGTGTGCTTGTTTTTCAGCTGTGCTTTTCTGTGTTCACCAAAAGAAACAGTCTTAAGTGGTGTGTAAAAATTTAAAGGCCATTGCTGGCATTCTGGGAGTATGGGGATCCTGATGACAGTGTGGTGTCTGCTGTGTGGAATATGGCAGCTTGAACAGATTATTGAGCATTTCAGTGCATACAAAACTATAACAAGTTTTGCAGTGCACGCGGTTTTGCGTGAAGAATCTGGTCATTCATTTTGCTGAAATTTTGAACTTCAGAACAAAAGCTCCCTCCAGCAACCAATTGTATTGTTATGCAGATTGGGCAAATCCTATACCCCCCATCTCTTTTTCTGAGCATTACTAAGCATTTCTATAAAACTTAATATACTATAATCTTCCACCCTTTGTTCAGTCTCAAATTTTCACAGATATCTATGTATTTTAACAATAACAACATAATTGCATTTCAAATTCTAACTTACCGTAATACTGAAATATATATCTTAATTTAATTCTCCAACCTCGTTAGCTAATGGGATCTCACAAATCCCTTTCAAGTTCAAAACCACTTTAGATCTTCTAGTTAGGACCTCTCTCACAGGTCACTTTCAGCAGGTATTCTTCTTACTGTAGGCATGTTACCGCGAATATCGGGGGGCTGAAATGAGGCTGAAATTGGCCCTGCTCGCCCCCCCAAGACTCGCGGGCCTTACCTTGCCGCCCGCTCGTCCCTCCGCTCAAGTGTTGCGGGGGTGAGTTCCACCCCGATTGTGATTCCGGTACATCCCTAATTTCTTCTATTTAAGATTTCTCTCACAAATCTTTTTCAATTATTCTTCTATTAGGGTCTCTCTTACAGAGATCCCTTCCAAATTCAAAGAACACCTTAATCAAAGTCATCTTTATATTTATAGACTTCTCGTAGAGTAGTACATAAATCTCTATCTGTTTCAGTTTTCAATATTCAGCAACCCTTATGAACATTGCCTACCTAATTTTATTATACCTCTCCACCTGAATTTTTAATTCTCTATCCCTCAGTTTAAAAGAGAAGACATTCTTTTATTTTCTTTTTAAAAAAAAGTAAAATGTAACTTGTTTCAACTCTTTTAACCCTTTTAACCACACAGTTTCCCACCATTTAATTAGAACAACGAATCTCCATTTATATCCCTTCCATCAGAATTCTATCAAATCATATCTCCTAGTCTCAAATAATCTGGTACATAATAAACATAATTGTATTTTCTTTAGTCCAAAAAACATTTAATCACTTCTGCCAGAGGCGATATTTGCCAGATGTTCTTCTATCCTAATTAAAACTTTCTGCCCCTATCAAAAATAAATGTCCTGCTCCAACTTTTCTGCAGCGAAGGCAAGACAACTCCACCTGCTGAACGGAAAGACGAACCGCCTCAACCTCGCAGAAAAAATATGCTGAAAGTATTTTATATCTGTATCATCCAGACCCATTGCTGTAGCAAGGAAGAGCTGACATACTGAATCCAATGTAATCTTTCTGGCAGAAAAAACTAACAAGTTTCCTGAAGCTTCCACATTCAAAACAACTCCAGACTCATTAATCAAAATTGCTTTCTCTTCCTCAGGTGATTATTCTAAAGTAGTTTTCTCATCCTCAATCTCTAACAGGAATATAAGTGTTTGCTTTTAGAACTATTGACTTGACTTATGAGCCTATCAGGATAGCACTTCTGCCTAAAATAGCAAAACACACAAAGTTAAGGAAGTAATCACACTGAAGAGTAGAAGCTGAGATCCACAGAGTTCACCATGCCAAAGAGGTGAAATAAAGAATCCACTATGACAAAGGGGAAATTAAAAGTCATTTTGACTTCTCATGTCCCAGATATGGGGGGAGGGGAGGATTCTCAGATTTTAATGGGCTGTAATTCCCTTTCATAGAGGGACTGGTCCAATTCGCATGATCACCCCAGCTGGCTGGGGCATGCTGGGAGTTGTAGTTGTAGGCCTTTTTTCTGTCTAAACTTGCATAGGATTGTGCCTTAAGAATTATAATTAGTGAATGTTGTTTCCTTAGCGATCTTGTTATATTATTATGTATGATGTTCTTGTTGCCTTTATTGTGTTAACTTTATTTTTAAATAAAATTTCACATAACGTGGAATCATTGTGCCAACACCTTTCCCCCCAGCTACATATTATCAGGGAGATGCAGGGTATGATTCAGGTTGGTGATGCCTGAATCTTTCCCTGTAATGTGTAAGGTTCAGATCCTTTCACCCGGAGACACCAGGGGTTGAGCCTGAGACCTTCTGCATGTGAAACATACGCTCTGAATACCGAGCCATGACCTTGCGGGCTTTTGCGAGGGTGGGATTTCAATGCCAAGTTACGATGTGAGGGAAACTATAGTAACTAAGAAGGAGGGGAAGGGCCTGCTAGTCAGAGACTGGGCAACTGCTTACGTAGAGTACTTGTCCCATCCTTGCAAAGCAGGGGTTGGCAACTTGTGGCCCTCCAGATATTTTGGCCTACAACTCCCATCAGCCCTAGCAAACATTGCCAATGGTGGGGGATGATGGGAGTTAGAAGCTCTGGAGGGCCACGAGTTGCCCACCCCTGCTATAAAGCCTAATCCAGGGAACATTCTCTGATCACTTTCGCGTCGCTTTCCACTAGCTAAGCAGGCCAGTTGTAATCTGTCTCTCAGCTCCATCCACTCTAATCTGGTGCAGACATCCAATCAAGTCTGTCAAACCCATGACTCGTCAGCCACCGACTGAGGAAAACATGGCAGAGGGGGTAAATTTCATCAGTGATTGCTGGGCTGGTATATGTGGCTGCCATGCTGCAAATGGCCTTGTGGTAGATGAATGTGACAGTCCTGCTCTAAACAATTGCATGGCTAAGGCAGTCTAGAATGCTTAGCTTTATCACAGAGTTCCAAAATAATACTGTTTTTGCCTCTTCCGGTGATTTGCAATAAGACCTCTTTGCAATTATTTCATACAGGGACCCAGCTCAGAAGCTCAGATGGTGGAAAACAAAGCAGAGGCAACTGCTGAAGAACTGCCCTCTCACATGCGGGAAGAACCTCCTGAAGGTAGAGTGCTTCAACTGCCACCATGAATATCTCATAGTCTTTTGAAGGAAAACTGGACTTCCATGGCACTCAAGGTTCCTTGTTGTGGGCTACCATGTCATATAGCTAGTGTGTAGGAATTCAGATTAACTCTACAGCTTTATTTGTGATGCAAGGGGAATAGTATTTGATGTAGGCTTCGTACTCATATTAAGACTTCTCAGAGCCAAACTAAACATTGTGCTACTCATGCATAGCAGAGCAATGAGTGATTGGCTTACTTACTTCAGTGTGTGTGCAGTCCCCATTCAGAGTGGGACTGTGGTGATTTGGGAGGGAGGAATTAAGCTTCCCCTCTCCCATTTTTGTCCTGAAATTCCAACCCAGCACCCACCCGTGGGGGTTAAAAAAAGAAAAAGAAAAATGTCTCCCATTGGAATCCATGGATACTTTTTTTCTCTCTTTAACCCCTCCTGCAGGAGGGGGATATTTCAAGACAACAGTGGTAGCGGGGAAGCTTCCTAACCTATGGCATGATCCCAGGAGAACTTGGAGTTCTACAGTCCACTTTCATCCTTCGTGGACATATGCATGTACTCAAAATCATAATGGTGACAGAATGCTAAAGGGGTTGAGATTTTGGTATGCTTAAAAGTCAAGTAGAAGTTTCAGTCCATATTATGGATAGTATTGAACCAGGTGGTG
This sequence comes from Shinisaurus crocodilurus, assembly GCA_021292165.1. Classification (NCBI taxonomy): domain Eukaryota; kingdom Metazoa; phylum Chordata; class Lepidosauria; order Squamata; family Shinisauridae; genus Shinisaurus; species Shinisaurus crocodilurus. The sequence goes on from CM037876.1 coordinate 239,948,085, forward strand.
GTAGTTTTTCTGGATTAATTAAGCTGGAGAATAAAGGAGCAATTGTGTGTGGATAAAAAGAGGGAAGGAGCTAAGGACAATTGTCTACCTGAACAGTCCAGGAGTTGTGCTTGAGTTACTTGTTAGTTTCAGTTTTGTTGTTTTGCTGTGGAAAAGAGACTTAACAGTGCCTCCATTTCAAATCGAGATCTTTGAGTCTCGATTCCGTTATTCCTCTTGGAAAGCTAGTTAAGTAGTCTGGAAATTAGATTGCAAAAGGGTGTCAGCGGGAGGCTCACAAATGCCAATCTTAATTAAAAACCTTATTTCGAGTTATATGACCCATATTATGCAGTGAACAAATCTCTTTTCACTGCATGATCTTCCTGACACTGTGGTAGTAAGCAAACTTGAATACTTTCATTTGAATATGGCTGACATGTTCAGAAAACAGAAGATGCTACTAGTGACACAGTTAATTCCAACTTCATGTGAACATACAAAATGGCTTTCTAGTTCATCCATCTCTTGATCCATCTAGCCCTGTACAGGCTACTCCAGTAGGCAGTGACATCTAATCAGCCACTGAGTTGTGGTCTCTCTCCAGCTTCTTCCATCTCCTAATCCACTGCTTGGAAAATATTGCTATTAATCTTTAGGGGAAACTTTAAGAAATCCCGGTCCCCTTATTCATGTTTTCTGGGGAAATTGGTCTGTGTCCTGTTGGATGGTGTTTGCAGTATAAACATCTTTACTTTGTGCTTTTAATTGCTTTTCTTAAAGGGAAAAAGCACATATCTATAGCACATATTGGGCAGTGACAATCAAGTAAATATACGTTCGGTAGAGATGGTTAGACGTGGCAGAATAGGATTTTCAATGCGGTTTTTAACAGAATGTTCCAGAGCTTTTTGCAGATATGAATAGCGCAAAGCTCAATATAATATAATAATGTAAATGTGGTATACTTAATTTCTTCATTTAAAAAACAACAACCCTGAGGGGCATCACAGTGAAATAACTCTATTGATTCCTTCGGTGTTCTAGGATGTATGTACCGGTAACTTCTGAATCATTTATAAAACTGAGCACGCTGCTGAGTAAGATGAATAGTGCATTGAAGAGTCATGATGATGTTAATTAGTTTCGCTTCATTTCTATGAACCAAGCAAACACAAATTACCTTTTTAACTAGTTTCAGAATTCTTAAAGGTCGGTGGGTGGGTGAGGGGAAGATTGGGAGCATGATCTTTGCAACCTGATCTTTGTTTTGTTCAGTCTCTAGCCTGATGAAGAGTCTGCAGAACTTAAAAGCTTGCTCATGACTTCATAAAATGTTGGTTGATCTTAACAAAGGTATTGCCGTACTGGGGCTCTTGGATTGTTTCTGATGGTTCAACGTTCTAATGGACCGACATTTGAATGTTTAATAAGTCCCACTGATTTCGGTGGGATTTATTCCTAAGTAAACATTCATGGAATGATAGCTTTAGGGCTCTGTCAACCAGCAAAAACCATCAGTTCAACCACAGGCTCACTTCTGCAATACCCTCATTCTATACCCCACAGCAGTGCGGCTGAACTTCTCTCTTCCTCCCTCTCTTTTGCTCCTTAGACTCACCAAGCTATCTGAAAACTACAATACCAGAAAGCTGGATTTTATCTTGACATGTTGCCAGCTTTTCTAATTGTTATTTCCCACCCACCCCCAGCTCTTTTTGCTATTGTTAATATAAGGTGTGTGTGTGTGTGTGTGTGTCTGTGTCTGTGAGACAGAGAAGGAGGGAGAGCCAGAGAGAGCGAGAGAGAGCCAGAGAGAGGTCAATTATGTAGAGTAGCAGGCAATGCATCTTTGACTTGACTGTCTACAACTGATCCACACCTACCAGTGTGCATAAATGCAAGAAAGTCATATCAAAGGGATGCCTGCCATAGACTGCCTGGTATCTGCACCATGATGAAATGGGACCAGTGACTGTATATAGTGTTGGAGAAGAAAAGCAAAAGGCTCTACTAGTTGATATGCTGTATTTTTATTTTTATTTTTTTAGGTACCTCAAAACAATAAGACTTACGACAGAGATTCTAGGCTAGGACACCAAAGTCATTAAAACAAAGTGGCTTGCAGTGAGAATAGATCTCTGAAGTCCTTCTAATAGAAGATGCCATTAAGCACGATCTCTTTTGAGCCTTCTCTTTTTATTACAGTTTGCTCCTCTTAATAGCCCATTCCCTGTAAAATCAAAAGCTTTGCAAAAAAAAAAAAGAAGAAGAAGAAGAGGAAAAAATACAGTAAATCATGTTGCAACCGTGCTGCGCTCTTGTTTCCTGGGATCTATGAATTGGAAGCCGTGTCTGCTCACCTTCCTGTAATGAGAGCACAAGGGTCAGCAGGACCTCCAGAGGCTCTGCTCTTCTGGTTTGTTCTGATATTTCGTGAAATTGCATCATAGTGACTGCAGTTTTCCGACTGCAGCGCACGTGCCTTTTGACTCCTAGAGGGAGAGGAATTGGATGTGTCTGACACATTATATGCAGTAAAATGAAAGGCTTTGCCTACAGGGGTTACCTTTTTGTTTCAAAGTAATAATACTGCAGTCTGCTCCTCTGCACATGGAGGCTTTGAACTCCATTTTGTTATTTTACTCCTGTGACTTTATGGTGTCATCACTCATCAGGATAGAGCTGCCTGGTCCTACGGCACCTTTCCCTATGCACATGAGGACCATTAGTTTAATGAGTAGCAGAGAGCTGGAAGACCATTGCAAACTATAGCTTTAAAACGATCCTGGGTAAGTTTATCTGAGGCCAAGAGGTCTTGGAACTTTGCATTCCGATCGCTTTTGTGGGATTGTTCCCAGCAGGGCTAGTGAATCACGTAAGGACGAAATTATCTTGAGCAGCAGCAGCAGCAGCAGCAGCAGCAGCAAGATCTCTGCCTAGATTAGAAACTAGGTATGAATCTGCCCCCTCTTGCCCTCTTGTATTCCCCATCATCATGTATTCTCTGCTAAGAGTCAGTATTCTAGCGCACTCCACGGCCTTGATTTGTTTTTAATCTGCCTTGAATCATATTGTGATAGGTGACCACACACACACACACACACACACACAGGCGCTGTGCGTTAGCTCATGGTGACAAATGACTCTATTACCTGGTGTCCTAACAGAGCAGCTGCAGTTGATTCTTAACACATCATGGAGAATGGAGAAAGAAAACCTCATCAAGGAGAGCAAGGGGGGCTGAAATGAGGTCAGACTCCAATAGCAGGCTATTGCAACCCATTTGATCAACAAATGAAACCCGGAGAAAGGCAGGGCCCAAATTCTCCCTCTGGATGCCAGTTTTAAAGTAGGCCATTTGGGAGACACCTTTGCAGAGCCACACGAGGGCGCTACTTCCTTGAAAATGTTGCAGCTGCCAAGGAGTCAGGCCAAGCCGACTGCCTGCCTCCTTCATGTAGAATGTTTTTACAGACTGTGGCTTAGAAGAAATCTGTGTTGGTAGAAGCTTTGCTTTATCTCTGCCACATTCACAATAATGAGAGATGTTCACTCCTCTGGATGCTTTTCTGTGTTTGAGGTTTCCCTCAGTTTTTGAAGATGTAGCCTCCCCAACCCCCACCCCGTTTTCACTCAATGTCTTTTTCACTTTCCATTGTCCACTTAAAAATAAGAAGAATTATATCATGCAATTGAACTCATTTGGAAGGACCAATGGGAGCCAGTGTGGCGTAGTGGTGAGAGTGTTGGACTGGGACTCTGGAGATCCGGGTTCTAGTCCCCACTTGGCCATGAAGCTCGCTGGGTGACTTTGGGCCAGTCACTGACTCTCAGCCTAACCTACCTCACAGGGTTGTTGTGAAGATAAAATGGAGAGGGGGAGGAGGATTATGTAAGCCTCCTTGGGTTCCTTGGGGAGAAAAGGCAGGATATCAATGTAATGAATAAATAAATAAGAAAATATAAAATAATTAGGAAAGAGGGGAGCTGTCGTCTTAACAAAAGGGGGTTGATCAGTTCTCTTCTGTAGAGTACATTTTATTCCCAGTGAACAATAAACAGTTTATAGGGCACACACAGTAGCACCAGGGTGGGCAACTTGTGGCCCTCCAGACATATTGGCCTCCAACTCCCATCATCCCTCATCATTGGCTATTCTGTGTTTCATAGATTTCATAGATCATAGAGTTGGAAGGAGCCTACAAGGCTATCAAGTCCAACCCCCTGCTCAATGCAGGAAACTAGAGGAGGGGTCTCCCATCGAAGTCATAACCAGGCCTGACCCTGCTTAGCTTTTCACGCTCAGACAAGCGGAGCCAGCGTGAGCCACAGGCCTGTTGAATGGATGGGAGTTGTAGGCCAAAACATCTGGAAGGCCACAAGTCGTCCACCCTGGCAGTAGCACAGGCATCCCTTAATCCTGAAAGGGCACCAGCCTTGGGGGAGCATTTCAGCTCTAAAAAGCCCCCTCTCTGCAGCCTGTCTCTGGCTTTGCTTCCCTACCAACTGCATGTTTCTGAAAATAAAGTGCTGAGATAAAGCCATGAGAACCACTGGAGTGGTTGGAGGAGAAAGGGATGCTTGCCAGCTGCTTGTCTGCTCAAAATCCCCATCCGTGTGGGGTGGGGGTGGGAAAAGGGTCCCCATATGAGGAGAAAACCCTTAATCCTGAGGGCAGGATTTGGCAGTAGAACAGACTGCCTCAGGAGGTGGGGGGTTCTCATTTGCTGGAGGTGTTCAAGCAGAGGCTGGACGACCACCAGTCAGGGATGCTGTAGCTGCATCCTGCACAGCTGAGCCTGCACTGAGAAGGGGATTGGACTAGATTAGCCTTCCCTAACCTGGTGCCCTCCAGCAGTGCTGTGCTGCAACTCCCATAATTCCCAGCCAGTGCAACCGGTGCTGACACAATGATGCCACATTACGCTTCCCTGTATCCTGCTCCATTCCATCGGCTACTGGGGGCAGGGAAGTGCTCTGTTTCTTCAACTGCACATTCCAGTGCAGTGACTATGCTGGCTGGGAACTATGGGAGTTGCTGCCCAACACATCTGGAGAGCACCAGGTTGGGGAAGGCTGGATCAGATGACCTCCAAGGTCCCTTCCAACTCTATGACTGGGTTCAGACAACATGATAACCCACACTTAAGGGTCGAATATGGGTTGAGTGTGGGTTGTAGTTCAACAAGGCACCTTTATTTCAGGCAAACAGAGCTTCAATGTTCTCCTGTTACAAAAATAGCAGTTACTCTTGCCCAGTGTACTGTATGTCGGTGTGCGAAGCCTAATTGCGTTTCATGGCTTTGTTTACGCAAGCTGGGGAGCAGCGGTTAGTTCAGAGGAGGAGGCCTTTGTTTGCACAGGCAAGGAGGCCAAGAGTGCTGTGTTAGCCTTTGTCTGTTGGTTTGGTGGGGCATGGGGTGTGGCCTGGCAAGAAGTGCACAAATGGTGAGTAGCAGCAACCAGTAGCTGAGAACCAGTGTTGTGACTAAACACAGATCAGTCAGGGAGCAGAATGTAGAGTATCGGGAAACATAGACTGGAGCCTTCTTCAGGTGGTCTCCTCTACGCATTAGGGTTTTAAATTTTTTAAATATTTTTATTAGTTTTTAAAAAGTGAATTACACCCAAACAAAGCAACTCCATAGAATGGGGGAAAAATGAAGGAAAGAAAAAAAAATTCTTACAGTGATTTAAATGGATCCATTACAGTAAATATGTATGAAATATATATCCATAAGTTTCAAAAAGTATATAGTAATGCAATTATCAATAAAAATAGTTATGCATAAACATCAGAAAAAGCAGACCAAATATCCATGTGTTTATCCATCCGCAGGTGGCATCTAAATACCACCCGCTCAAATGTTGAAAGCGTTATTAGGTCCTCAATCCATTGTGTTATAGGAGGTGAGCGTTTATCTTTCCAGTGCTGTAAAATCAGTCTTTTGACTGTCAAGGTTCCTCTACGCATTAGTTGAAGACACGGAGGGGGACCATGCCTGCTGCCCCTGCCCCTGCCCCCAGTAGTGGTGCACCTGCTGACCAGACTGCTGACCACTGTGAGTTTAGTAGAACACATGAAGAGGGCCGGCCGCCTGTGTATTAACCCAAATGCCAGGAAGTTGGGACGTGGCTTGTAGACAAGATTTTGCTCCCTCCTTCATGCATTTGAACTGTGGGGTGCCACAGGGCACCATTTTGTCCCCAGTGTTATTTAATAATAAATATGAAGCCATTGGGAGCGGTCATTAGGAGATCTGGGACAAGGTATCACCACCAGTATGCTGATGCCACCCAGCTCTATTTCTCTGTGACATCTGAATTGGGAGAGGCAGTGCACATTCTGAACAATGGTGCCTGGACACAGTCATGGAGTGGTTGAGGGCCAATAAACTGGAGCTGAATCCTGAAAAGACAGAGACTCTATGGATGGGCAGTTCGCAACTCCAGGAAATGGGGTGTTTGCCTGTTCTGGATGAGGTTGCCCTTACTCTGAAGGAGCAGGTACATAGTTTGGGTGTGCTCCTGGATCCATCCTTGTCACACACCAACTTCAGTTGGTGCACCAACTACACCTATTCTTGGATGGGGATAGCCTAGCCATGCTGATTCATGCACTGGTAATCTCATGATTAGACTACTGTAATGTGCTCCATGAAGGGCTGTCCTTGTGCCTGGTTTGGAAGCTGCAGTTACCGCAGAATGCAGCAGCTAGAATGCTCAGTGGATTACCTAACTATACACATATTATACCTGTGTAAAAGAGCTGCACAGGCTGCCGATTAGCTATCAAGCTATGTTCAAGGTTTTGTTGTTGACATTCAAATCCCAAAAGAACTTGGGGTTAGGATACCTAGCAGACTGTCTGCCCCTATATTCACCAAATCAACCCCTGAGATCTTCCAAGGAGGCCTGATCGGTCATTCCATGATCAACAGTGTGTTGTCGGGTAACATCACGTAAGCTGGCCTTCTCGGTAGTGGCACCCACCCTCTGGAACACTCTCCCAAATGTGGTTCGAGAGGCAGAAACTGTGGTGAGCTTCAAACACCTCTTGAAAACGCATTTGTTCACCCAGGCTTTTGCTGGCTTGTAATCAATCACAACACTTTGTTGGAAATCTGAGCCGCCGGGGGGGGGGGGGGAACAAAGTTAAACAACCTTGTACCCAGCACAGCAGCTGCAGAATCCGCAGCGGAGAGATTGTGGTGTGGGTAGCTGATGCTAGGCCAGTAGGCAAAAAGCAAAACACAAGTCTGTTTCTTTAAACACAAAGGTTTACTAAAAGAGTAAGACTTGCAAAACAGGAACAGAACATACACAGAGTGCTATTTTACAAAAGTGAAAGAGAACAGTATGTCAGACAAAAACAAGTACAGTCTAGACATACATAAACTATCTCTATACTCACAGAATGCTTTTACTCAATTAATCCTTAATACAAATAACTCCTTTTCCCCCAACAAGAACACAGAGACATTGCACACCTTATATACATATCTGTACAGTCACACCCATAGAATGATGTAATGCCAGCTGCACCCATAGCATGATGTAACCCCAGCTGAAATCAATCTATCATGACCCCTGCTCCAAATTACCTTGAAGACAGTGAAAAAACTGTACAGCCAACTACACTGGGCCAAAGGTGACAATTAGCTCATGCATGACCTTGATCATGTCTGCCGGTTCTGTGGTAATGTGCTTCTTTCCCGAAGGCAAACCAGAATATGAGACGCCATATTCCAACACACTTCTCTGTTTTACAGCTTTTGTTGTAATGTTTTAAAGGTATTTATTGTTTTATACTGTTTTTATATTGGCTTGTATATTGCATTTTATGCATTTTTAGGTCAGCCACTTGGAGATCCTGGAATGTCAAGTGGTATAGAAGTAGCTTAAATGAATGAATAAAGATGATAAAGAAATAATGCATTCAGTGGATGCATGGAGGGGGGAAAGTGAAAGGGACTACTACAGTCTGAGTGAGAAGTAGGATTTGCAGGACCAGAGACAGCTGCAAAGCAGTAGCCCAACCTGCCCTAGCCGGGGGCCCTCCAGATGTGTTAGACTACATCTCCTGTTAACCCCAGGCAGCATGGCCATTGGCTATGTGGCTGGGCATGATGGGAGTTGCAGTTCAACACATCTAGAGGGCACCAGGTCGGGGAAGGCTACAGTAGACAAACTACTCTGAGAGAATGCGGAACTCAACTGAAACCTTATGTTATGGGGCAGGCCCTAATTCCATGATAGTGTGTAAAAACTGGTGTGTTGTTTTTTTTAAATGGTTTTTGTTTTTGTGGAGAGAAAGCTAGCATAGACACCCCCCCCTCCCTGTTCAATCAGCAAAGACTCTGCCTAGGGCAGAAACAGTCTGTCCGGTAGCCTGGCCATCTGCATACATTCACCTCCATGGGACCACCTACTCATTTTCCCCAGTAGTTTAAAATGAAATCACTCGCAGTGTAATCCTTTGCCCACTTCTTCCAGAGTAAGCCCCGTGGAAATCATTGGGACAGCCTTCTGAGTAAATACGCATAATTTGCACTGTTACAATCTTTTGAATGTGAATCATCATGACCCTCTCCTAACAGTGGTGATTTTAAGGCTGCTCTTCTATGTAATAAAGAACAATTAGGAAAGTGTCAGACTTCTGAGGTTAAGCATTAGAAGCATGCAATAAATAATGTGTTTTGGTGGCCTTCATACTGGTCCCAGGGGCTAGCAGATCTTCACAGGTGCTGCAGTCGAGGAGATGTCCTCTTGAATATCATCAAGATCATCCACAGAGCTCATGCGGGTGGTCTTATACTCTGCTTTTATGCCCTTGAACTCTTCAGTATATTCTGTTCTCAAACTATATGTATGGCTCTACTAATTAAACAGCATGGACATTTGCTGCTGGTGGTACTGCTGTGTGAGCGTGTGTTTAATTTTAATTTGCACGTTAATGTTTTCATAATATTGTAAACTGCCTTGTGAGGGCAGTGCACCCTGAAAGGCGGATTTAAAATAGTTTAAATAAAATAATAATAAATATATTACATCTAACAGAAACCTGTAAAGAAATTGCTAACCCTTGTTTATGGAAAGTTCTAGATACTTGATCCTATGCCTTTATTTAGTGGAATTTATAGCCAAATGCCTTTGTCTTCAAGTAAATGATCTTGCGGAGTATTCTTCCGTATGTACAGAAAAAGCCAGGCAGAAATCTCTCATGTCTCTAAGCAGACATAATTCTGCAGTGCATCTGTGCTCTATGACCAAAGGTTTTAGAATATGTATAACTGCTCTTATTTAGTTCAAAACCAATATGTTTTGATTGTTATAGCAACCAGTTGGCATGCATGCTTTATTTCAATGTATATACTCCCTTTCTATATATAGCACCTCAGCCATGCTTGTTCAGGAAATGTGTGCATTTCATAATGGAAAACTATTTCTAATGGAAAACTTAGCCCAATTTGAGGTGTTAGTTCTAGTGTACAATGCCCTAAGTGGCTCAGGATCCAGGCACCTGAAGGACTGCCTTCCCCAGTACTGACCAAGCTGGGATTTAAAATCAGCTGGGAAGGCTTTGCTTGTGGTGCCCTTGAGGAACGTGGCCTCACACATACCACACACAAGTCTTCTTGGTGGTGGCACCCCAACTCTGAAGCTCCCTTATGGTAGAGATTTGGCTGTCCCTCACACTGTTGTCATTCAAGCACCAGTTAAAGACGTTGTACACATGTTTGGAGCATAAGCAAGTGTTGTATCTGTTTCCTGGTGTTGTAGTGATGGGTTTATTGTATTTGTGGAGGAAGGGGGGGGGCTGGCTGACCCACCACACCCCCACCCTTTCCTACCTCAAAGGAACCAAGACCCCCAGAGATCTCAAGGTACCAGATTGCCAGCCTCAGCTGTCTGCAATCCTACTTGAATCTCTGTTCAGGGACTTGCCTTTGTCTATAACCTGGATTTAGTTACTGAAGCCACAGAGCAATCCACAAACACCATGTGGGGTAAAAAAAACCAAAGGAGGTTTATTCTGGTAGCATTTTACAACAAAAGGTGGGAAATGAGAGAAGCACAAAAATAGAGAGACACTTTGGTACAAAGTAAAGCTGCAAAATAACAAAACCTGATTCCTTAATATCTCCCAGGCACACAACTCTGTTACCTGGGGGTCAGTTCTCTTCCAGGGTTAGATCCAGCACAGCCTTGCTGCCCGGGGAGGACTACTTCACCTACCTGAAGGTCCGAGATAGGTAGCCCCCCACAAGGCTTGCCTTTACCAGAGCCCTCATTCAGCTAATTTCACCAGGAGCTACCTGGGGTCGTATCCTGAGGCCCCCCTGAAGGCTTGGACCTCTGCCTGGATTGCTGCCATTGCTCCACAGCCAGCAACCACGCGACGAACAAAGACAAAAACCCACACGTTGGGAAATATACCTTTCCCCCCCCTCCCCTCCTCTCTGTAGCTCTGCTGCCTTTTAGCCAATCATGATGTACTTCACCTGGCCAGGCAGGGGGAGGGGAACTCATGACTCTTGACTTACTGGGCCTGAACTACATTTGCATTTGAAAGCCGGGTCTCCGGCTTTCAGGACTTCCAGTCGCCATCACCTACTCCCAGCCTTACTTGGTTTACACATGAGGAGGCGTGTGCGTGCGTGCGTGTGTGTGCAGGAACCCTCAAAGGCTCTTTTCTCCACAGTATTTTATTGTGTATTTGTAATGATTTTAATAGTGTTCCTGTATTGTATTGTTTTATATGTGTTGTTAGCCTCCCTGGACTCTTGCAAGCAAGGGATCAATATCAGTGATTAACTATATTTAAGTCTGCTTGCATTTAAATTACTCTGCTCTATTGAAGAGTGCCCTACCTTGCCACTGGTGGAGTCAAGTGATCAGAGATGCTGGTTTCAAGATCCAGGTTGACACTGACTTTCTCCTTCATTGGAGTCCATAGTCCACTCTCCTTCAGACTGAATTTTGGTTGAACAGGGGCATGCTTTCTTCCCCTCCTGGACCTACATAAGTATAGGTCTCTGAATCACTGATTGGAACTGGGGCTGTGACCTGTGGCACTAATGCAGTCTCCTTCCCCACAGAAAAAAACAACAACCCACATATCTGATAGCTTGTTGTGCTCCATTTCCCAGCAATTACAGTTAGAAGCATGAGAAAAATGATTTACCAGAAACAAGATCACCTGCTCCCATCAGTGGTTCATGCCTTGGTCTCCTCTCGCCTAGACTACTGTAATGCGCTCTACGTGGGGTTACCCTTGAAGACGGTCCGGAAGCTTCAGCTGGTACAGAACGCGGCGGCTCGCCTGATTAAGGGCAGCCGCCGGCGTGATCACATCACGCCAGTGCTTAAAGAGTTGCACTGGCTACCAGTTGCTTGCCGAGCCGAATTCAAGGTGTTGGTTTTGACCTTTAAAACCCTACACGGCTCCGGCCCAGCTTATCTCAAGGAGCGCCTCCAGCAACATCAAGTAGGCCGCTCAACAAGGTCTGCCACGGACGGCCTTCTCCTTATCCCATCAGCCAGAGCAGCCAGGCTGGTGGGGACTAGGAAGAGGGCCTTCTCTGTGGCGGCCCCCACATTATGGAACTCCCTCCCTAGTGACCTTCGCCATGCCCCCTCCGTGATGAGCTTCCGCCGTGCATTAAAAACATGGCTGTTCAGGCGGGAATATGGGGTGGGTTAGGTTTTTAATGAGAATTTTTTAATATTGTTTTAATTATTATATTTTATTGTGTTTTATTGTATTTTAATTGTACATCGCCCAGGGTGGCCGGGTGACCGGCCAGATGGGCGATTGATAAATGTAATAAATAAAATAAAATAAATAAATAAAGACCGCTTGTTCGGGCAACATTGTCTGGGCAGGGCAGGTGTGCGATGTCTGCCCCGTTCGCCCTGGGAGAAGGTGAATGACTGGAAAGGCCCTCTGCGCCTGGCTTTTAAACAAATGATTTTCTCTTGCATAATTCCCCTTCCTGAGCAATGATGTGATATTTACAAATCCTTGGCACTGGAGGAAAATTGGGTAGTCACACGTATTGTGCTAAGAGGTCAGGCATTGGAGAATTCGTCAGAAATTCAACTGCAAGTGGTGCTTTGGATTGCATAATTGACCTGGATTAAGTTTATATGCAAGTGTTAATGATCTTAAAATGGAAGCTGTCATCAAAGCACCTCTGAAACATCCATTTTAAGACTACACACCTAGTCTGGCCCTTATTTGTTTATCTGTTTAAAATCTGCAGACACCTATGGCTCTACTGGGAGCCATGCGGCCACCCCCTCCAGAAGAATGCACAGTGTGGGGGCCCCCACCACCGTCAGGATGTGACTGCTCAGGGAGGCTGATGGCCCCTGTTTCGGTAGGGGCTCCTTTTCCATTGCAGGTTTTGAAGCTTTTATTTGGAGCTGAACTCCATCCCCAAAAGAGGCTCACCACCATGGAGCACCATGGATAGCTCCTATGAAGCTCCAAACAAAAGCTGCAAAACCGGCAATGGAAAAGGAGCCCCACTGAAATAGGAGTCACCAGCCTCCCCTTCAAAGGGGAGGCTGGCTAGGTTAAAGGGTAGACTGAGAAAGAGGAGGGGGCGAAGGCAATGTGTCTCCAGAGAGCTTCCACTTGCTGCCTTGCAGGAGAAAGAAAAGGCAATCTGGTTCCTTCTCCCATCAGACTCAGATGAATGAGGACAAAGCCCCTGGAGTGGGGGAGGGGTGTCCCAGGGTGAGGAAGGCTGGTAGTATGCGTGGTTCTTGGGTAAGAACCTAAATAGATTTCAACCGAAAAAAGCCTGTTTAGTGCAGGGCCATCTTTGAAGCGCTATTTTCCCTTTTATTGAATTGCTCTAGTCAGGGTGGGCAGAAGGTATATCTCCAGATGTTTTGGACTTCAGCTCCCGGAAGCCCCTGCCAGCATGGCTGATGGTCAGGAATGATGGGAGTTGAAGTCCACGACATCTGCAGATTGACTTTCTGCCCACCCCTGCTTTAGTTCTTAAATTTATTTCATTTTAAAAAAGAAGAAGTTTAGGCTGCCTTACAGGGCTATGCTCTTGGAAGGCAGCACCCAGCATATAAAACTAATTGGTTCTGGGAACAGGTTGGTTTGATTCCACAAGTGAAGTTATGGGTAAAACCACTGAACTTAAGTTGGTTTCAACCATCTAAATAAATCAAATTTGGTGCCAAAATACAGCATCTAAAAAAAGAAAGAAAAAAGCAAGCAACCTTGGCCACTTACCTAAAAGTATTTTGGTGTCTTGGAAGTATTGAACATCCAAAAAGTTCCATCAGAGAATGTAAAGTAGCAGAGCTGGCCAATCATTCTGAAGTAAAGAAAGCAGAACAAGAGGGGAAGGCACCAATGTATAAACCAGGGGTCCTCAAACTTTTTAAACAGGGGGCCAGTTCATTGTCCCGCAGACTGTTGGGGGGCCGGACTATAGTTTGAAAAAAATATGAACGAATGGATCAAGTTAAAAAAAGGACCCGGGTCCTTTTTTTTACTTGATAGGGGTGAATTTTTTCCCCCTTAAATGGAAAGTTATTTTATTTATTCATTTATTTCATTTTTATACCGCCCAATAGCCTAAGCTCTCTGGGCCGGTTTACAGCAATTAACAAGACAGTCCCTGCCCGCAGGCTTACAATCTAAAAAGACACGAAACACAAGGAAAAAGGAATGGGGAGGGAAGAAGAGGGGATATTAATGAATACTCCTGGCAGGGCTGGTGGTATTTACATATATAGTTGCACAATTGTTTCATGCCTAACATGAATATACTTTTGTTTTTGCCATCACACAAATGAGCATACTCTTCTTCAATCCAAAGTAGCATTTTTGAAACATTAGAAATCTGACTTAGGTACATCAGCTCATACATAAGAGGTAAAACACCACCACTAATTTTTCCATATTATGGAAAAAAATTAAAAGAATTGGCACTTGAAGCAAAAGAGTTAAAAAAAAGTCTGGTTCCGCCAATCGGCCGGCGGGCCGGATAAAAAGGCAAGACGGGCCGGATGTGCCCCGCGGGCCTTAGTTTGAAGACCTCTGGTATAAACGACAGAGAAAAAAGTCTCAGGTGCCAGTTAAAATGTTTTACAGTATTGTCCAACACATTTTGGTTTACACCTTCATCGGGGGCCAAAAGTTTTTCCAAATACACTTGAAAAAAATTCTTTGACTATCTCATGAGCAGTCAAAGCATATTTGGAAAAACATTTGGCCCCTGATGAAGGTGTAAACCGAAACATGTTGGGCAATAAAACGTTTTAACTGGGCACCTGAGACGTCTTTCTCTTTTGTTTCGTTTGGTCATTCTGAAGTGCCATTTAATAGGGACGTATGAGAATTTCATTTCAGTTTGTAAATCATCCAGACATGCCCTGTTCACAATCCTAAATGCGAATGAGAGTGCATTTTCTCGAGAAACATTTGCAAATTGTTGAACTTGCAATTGTGTTTGAAAATGCATTTTTTTAAAAAAATATGCACCTTGAAATGCCAATTTTTCAAAAAATAAGTGTTTTCACACCTTAGTCAATTGTGGGGAAATGTGCACTTTTGAAAAATGCACACAGGAGCACACTTTTCCCATCCAAAATGTGCAGTTTCCCCGTTTGAACAAACTGAAAAATAGGTCGCAAATAAAAGGAGCTGAACTGTGAGCTTTGAAGTGAAGTTGGAGAATTTCATTGAGCTTGAACACCCCTGATTCTCCTTTCCCTAGGGCCAGATACCTGTTCCTGGGTGGACCTTGAGGGTTTTTTGTTGTGGTGGCTGTTTGGAAATTGAACAGATTTGGTATCCAAGCATGGCTATCCATGTTTGGACACCAAATTAGCTCAATGTTAGATGTCTAATGTTAAACTTCCAATTATAAGACCAGTAAGTGCTTTCCAAACAGAAATATGCAGGGTTTGTTCCAGCTACCATCGGAAATGCAGTCACGTTGCATGTGAATTAGTGCAGCTGTTTAACAGCTGAATAGCAGTAACACCCCATCGCGTTTTATTCTTCATATTTCCATTTTACATAATGTAATCACTTGACTTAGAATGTTGCCTGGACACTAGAATAGTTCTGCTTGCTGTGGGGATGTTAATGACCACAAATGAACTGTACCTTGATTTCAGAGCTCCCCCTTTCCTCCCCTTTCTGCAGTGGCTGAAATAACTCACCTTTGCCACATTCTTGCTCCTTGAGAAAACCCAGGGCATTGAACTAGAGGGGAACAAAGAATTTCTGGATGAGCTCCGTAGAAATTTTGTGGAAGGATTAATTTGTAGCATGCTGGCTACTAGTCATGCTGGCTGTATATTACCTATGCTTCCCAATACCAGCTGCTGGAGAACACTAGTGGGCGGGTGTTGTTGAACTCATGTCCTACTTGGGGGCTTCCCATGGGCATCTGGCTGGCTACTGTGGGAATAAAGTGCTGGTCTAGAGAGGCCTTTGGGCTGATCCAGCATGGCACTTCCTCTGTTGCATCTGAGAGCCATGCTGCTAGTCCATCAGACATGGGTGCAATCTCCGCAAATACAAGTCATGTGTATATAACAAATGTGTATAGCTTCTATTTGGACCATGGGTAGGGAACCAAGGGCCCGAGTGCCAACTCCTTGGGTCTGATTCCGGCCCCCTGGGGTTCCCAGCTGGCTGCACCTTTCCTCCACCCAGTGATGAATTCCTGGTTCCCTGGCTTCTGTTCTGTGTAGTTTTTCCTCCCCATTTTAAAAGGTGGAAATGCCACTCCTAAGGCTTAGCTGCTGGCAGTAAGAACGTTAAGCTACAATACGCTGGTATTTTTTGTATTTTGGCCTCACCCCCTTTCTCTTTGGTCCCACCGAGCACTGGGATGCAGCTGCCAAGAGCTTCTCCTGAATTTGGCCCTCAGACTGAAGGAGGTTTCTCACCCCTGCTTTAGACAAATACTACAAAACTATAGAATCCATCTTGTAGTGCATGGGCTTATCCAAGCAGCCAGATTGCACTTATATGCAGCAAAGGGAGTCCTTCCCAGAAATAATTCCTTTTCTTCTGAAGAAAATAGCATGAGGATGAAACTACCCATTATCTTGGCAAACCATATTTGGAAAGATAAGAAGAATACAGGGCAGAGGGGCCATTAGTAGGAGAAAATCAGCAGGTGGGCCCCCAAACTAGTCATGTGCCTGCTGATTTTCTCGCTGCTGTAGTGACAACCCCGGCCATTCTCTTCTCCCACCCTGGTTTCACAGCCCAGCTATCGGAAATTACATTTAAAAACTACCTGGAGGTATTGGTGAAGAATCTATGGGCATGGAAAGGTTTAAGCACCCCATATGCAAGGGCCAGTTCTCCTCTGCAAGTACATCGCCCAGCTTCAGTAACAAAGTTACCTTAGTTCAGTGCTTCTCAATTATTTTCTGTCATGCCCCCCCTAGGAAGAAGAAAACATTTCGCGCCCCCCGCGCGACTGTAAATAGTATCATTTGTCTATAAAATTGTTATAAGTACACCTCTGCATAACACTGTATCCTTATTAACGTATAAGAGAATAAAAAAAGAAAGAAATGTGGATCAATTTACAACAAAGAATAGCTTTATTAACTGTAGCAGAAAAGATTTAAAGGAGCACAGGATTTAAAGGGTCTGCTACACTTCGTGTCTACAAAGAGAAGAGGGCGCAACTGAGAGTGATCCTTTTTAATTGTCAGAAGTTTGTAAAATACAAAGATTAAAAGCATAAAAATGAGCCACACTTACATCAGTTGTGGAGCAATGTCAATAAGGCATAGATGGATGAATGCCCCCCACAGGTCGCGTTGACGCGTTTCAAAGCATAATAAAAGCCTTTTCATCAGAACACTGACCTTTTTTGGCTGAATCGGCGGTGTCCCCTTTTATGTGTGTTCAACTCCTTTCTTTCAGGCGTTTTTCTGTACAGAGGACCGATTTCCGGGTCTAAAAGTCACACGGGCGGGTTTGGCCAATCAGGATAGAGCATCATGTCTATCCAATCGGGTCTGTTCTCCTCGAAAGTGAGTTGCTAGGCAACCGCCGTGTGGGACGCCGCTTGCGAGTGAGTCGGATAATCCGATCTGGACATCCAATATGACAGTGTTTGCCGAGGTCAAACGAGCCCCCCTTTACGGAGCCTCGCGCCCCCCTTGGGGGGCGCGCCCCACTATTTGAGAAGCACTGCCTTAGTTTGCTGCTGTTGATACGGTTTATACGGTGTTATTTTATGATACTGTCTCCTTGCTGTTTGTTTCATTGTTGGGTTTGTTTTTAATTTCCTTTGTGATTTATGTTTCTTTTGCAAACCGCGTGAGTGTGATTTTATCATGGAAAGGCGTGATGTAAATGTCCTAATAAATTCTGATGTTGCCACTGGACAGTCCCAGCAAGCAGTTCTGGATGCAGGGCTCTGCTTATTTAGTTTCAGACTTTTCATGCTTTAATGAGAACACCCGGCATTCTTTTCAACATTAGACACATAGGACAGAACCCTCCTCCCAATTACAGAGGAAATCCAGCCCATCAAAACAAATAGTGCCTAACAGTCCAGGAGCAAGTCGGCTTGGATTCTTTCCCTTCCGAATGATACAGGGCAGGCTTGGTTCAGCTTCACCAGCATCTGGCTATGAAGAGCTTGCTCATGGCACATATTCCTCCACTCTGGCCTCCTCCTCCTTTTCCTTTTTTTCCAAGCTGTAACTCGGGATTGGTTCTCAGCAGCATTCCTTTTCTTAATAATTCCAATACCAGGCGAGGCTCCCAAATGGTGAAGTTAAAGTTAGGTAATACAGTAGAAGCACAGATTTCAAAAGCATTTCAAAGACATTTTACACACCAAGAGTTGGATCCAGACTTGGTCATGGTTGGAGTAGATTCATTGAAATCAATGGGGCAAACAATTCATGACTAACTTACGTCCCATTGATTTCAGTGGGTCTACTCTAATCATGATTAAGTCTGGATCCAACCCACTGAACCCGTTCACACGTAACAGTAGCAAATTGTGGGTTAATTAAATTGGGTTGCATGCCGTTTCTGATATGAATATGCAACCTCCGATTGTACCAACCGTAGGTTGCTTTGTGACATGCGAACCTGGACACTTTGGGTTATTCGTGGGTTAAACAACCCAAAGGTAACCTAACAACTAATTGTAGGTTAACTTTGGGTTGTTTAACCCATGAATAACCCAAAGTGTCCCGGTTTGCAAGTCATGAAGCAACCTACAACTGAGCCAATCAGAGGTTGCATGTTCAAAGCAGAAGTGGCGCACTATGAACCCAGAATTTGCTGCTGCTACTTGTGAACTGGGTCAATATGTTTGACAAAAAATGGGTAAACAATTAACCTACCAAAACCAATCTGCTGTTCTGTGTTTTTAAACCTGTGTTTTCATTTAATGAAGTTAACTGGCTGCTATTTTTCTTTAAAAAATTATGTACTCTTATTTGATTTTTAGATGGTTTCATATTGTTTGTTTTTAACTGTGGATTTTATTGTTGTTAGACAATATGTAGTTGGGCATATTTTACGGAAAGGCAGGGTATAAATGTAATTAAATAAATACAATAAAATAAATGGGGAAATATGGGGTTGTCTCTGCATTCCTAAAGACATTTTAACCTAATACAAAGTTTAATATTGCCTTTAGTCAATCATAGCGAAGCACCTTTTTTGCCACTAAATGCTCTTAATTTTATTATTTATTTATTTATTTAAAGTATCTTTATGCCACTCCTCAGCAAAAAACAAAACAAAACAAAAAAAAGGCTCCTGGAGTAGCTTAAATAAATCAGTAAAATAAGACAGTCCCTGCTCACAAAAAGACACAACACCTAAGGAAAAGGGGATGGCGAGGGAAAGGGGAAAAAAAAAAAGATTTCAGTGGGGCTAGTAGAATTCCCTGCTTCGCCTCTCATCTCCTGAGGGTGGGAAAAGTCCAAATGGAGCAGGCCCTAATGTTACCGTGGCCTGCTCCTGTCTCCCTCACTCCTTCTTCTTCCTCACAGGGTAGTGATGTCAGTTAGCCCTGTGGGAGGTGGGGTGGAAGAATCCAATTGGAGCAGGCCTGATGTTATTTTTGCAGATGTTGTTTCCTGAAACTCTCCCATCTTTCTTTAGAGACATTCCAGGTGTTGCATTCTTTTGTCTTTCACTTTCTGCTCCGTTAAAGTCCTCCTTGTACTGTAGAGCATCCCAAAGCAAATAAGTAAGAATCACCTTTATGTCGTGGATAAAACTGCACATTTCATTTTAAGGGCTTTAAATGGTCCCATATGATTTGGGGGTGGGGGGGTTGTAATGAGGATCTGTGGTTCTGGGCTTCTTAAATCAATGCAAAGAAAAAGAAAAAGAAAGTTGATATCTAGCCAGATGAAGCAAATCATTAAGAATTATAACTATGTTTATGTATTTCGCATCTAGATGTGCCCTGCTGCCAAATTGGAGACCCATGGAGCAAATATATGAAGGGGACTGCAAGACCTCTCTTTAAAAGACTGGCTTTAAAAGGCAGTGGTGGTTACACATCTACGTAATCTAAAGCACATGCATAGTCGCACTGACATCAGTGATTACTTGCTCCATGTTTTTAAAGTTGAGCATCTGTTAAAATGGTATGGGCAGGCATATGCTAAACCAAACCCCGACAGTGCAGCACATAATGTCTCCGATACAGGAAATTGCAGCAATGGGAGGCTATGCGTGCTTGCTAAATTGAAGATATTTTTCAGAATTTTGGAAGATGTCGTTGGGTGGGGGACCTCCATCACAAATGTGAAGAAAATCCTGAAAGCGAGACTGTACTAGAAGTGACAAACAGCACTGCTCAAATTCAGCTCTGTTGTGGCTCATAGGCACAGATTCGCTTTTTTTGGTAGCCCACAATATACCGCAGGGAAGGGGCCTGAAAACATCTGGGGACCCAAGGTTGGAGAACACTGCCTTAGAACATGTGAACAGTGTTTTTAGCATGGGCAGAGTGCATTTTGCTCACCAGTGAGTTACTACAGCCACCGAATGCATTTGCAAGGACTTTTAGGACAGAAAAGTGTGAGCAGTGCTGGCTCCAGGTTTCTGAGGGCCCTTGGGCAAGACACCCTCAGTGGGCCCCTTCCCTCAGTAAGTCTACCTTCTCACCGCCATTGTCACCAGTTGCTACTGCTGCTCATCCTCTTTCTCTTCATGGCTGCCCCTTGCTTGCTTGACAGGCAGAGCACCAGTGAGCAAGTAGGCGGTGGCATCTACTGCTCCTCCTCCTCGTCACCACCGTGGTCCGGGCCAGAGTGAGAGGCAGGTATCCAAGCAGCTTGCAATGTTGAAGAAGAGGGGCAACTCCAGGGGGTTCTTGACAGCAGGCCCCTGTTGGGGTGTGGGCCCATGGCAAGAACCCAGCCATGCCTATGTTTGACGCCAGCCCTGACTATGACTAAGATATTATATGGCAGTGCGGGCAGCAAAGAAGGCTTAGTTTGCTGCCTCCATTGTGTCCTCAGGTAGCCATCCAGTGAAGCTTTTTTGGGTGGTCCTGGGATTGTTAGGTAATGCTCTCTCCACTGAATGGAGCCCTGGTCCCTTCAAGGATCCACAGTGTTTTTAAAATGTTTGAGTACATTTTTTGATGTTTCTATTGTTTGTATTTTTAAAAATACTGTATTTTATTGTAAAATTGTATTTTTATTGTATAATTGTATTTTATTATGTAGTTTCATAATTGTGGTAAACTGCCCAGAGAGCTTCAGCTATTGGGCGGTATAGAAATGGAATAAATGAGGAGGAGGAGGAGGAGGCTGCAGAGGGAAGGGGGAGGCAGGAAGGCCCCCATCCATGAATATGAACTCTGTTCCGTTAATGGAAGGAAAGTTAAAATCCAAGTCATTGCAAACCTAATTCTTCCAAAAGAGGGACATGAGTAAAATGCCTGTGCTGGTTCCCTTATATATTGCAGTAGCATTACAACATAATAAGAGTTAATCTGCCAGGAAGCATTTGTCGAACCCCCCCCCCCCCCTGACCAGGCATTCTTCCTCATGTGTCAAGAGTAGTTTTCACACATTGGATCTGGACTTGGAACATGCTCTCCCTAGCCAGAATTTAGCTACTTCAGTTTGAGTAAAAGATGTTTAGTTATGATTGTTATTAAATAGTGCCTACTATTTTGAATACTTAGCAGGATAGATAGGAACACCGGCATATTTACTTAGAATGAAGAAAAAGAAGGAAAAAACCCACATAGTAGCCTCTGAATATTGAACTGGAATGGCTCTGTTAAGCCTTCTCAGTATCTAAAATCTATAATTTCCTGTTTTATCTATGTATTCCCATAGCAATAGGCTTCTACTTTGAATTCCCTGTGCCTTCATTGTTTTTATCAACATGGGATATAAAAGGGTGATGCCAACTGTATTATCCACACAGGCCTCATTTGATCCAAGGCTGTGCCCCCCAAAATATTTTCAGTGGTAAGCCTTCTGCTCTGTAGTATTCACCCTATACATCCAGTTCCTGGCTTGTATCTCTTTGTCAGACTGGAGTGTAACTAGGGGGCAAAGGAGACAGTGGGCCAGTTTGCACAACATGGCAGCCCATCGCGGGTTAAGTTACCCGTGAGGAGCTGCAGTGCATGCTGGCCGTCATTATGAATATGCAAGCCCTGTCCAGGGGTTGCTTTGGTTTGTCATTTTATCTGAACCCAGGCAGTGAGCGTTATTTGAGGGTTAAATAACCCTCCCATAACCCTAAAACAGACCAAGGCTGAAAGGCAGGGATAAGTCTTCCCACCACTCCACAAGGCCATCTGGACCTCTGTCACCACAGTGTATGTGGGGTGGGATGTCTAAGTGGCTGGAGAACTGGCCTGTATCCTTTGCCCTGTGGTGGTGGCCACTGCGGGATGGGTGGGTTAGTGCTGGGGAAAAGCCTCTTTCCCACTCTTCCTGAGCCTTGTTGTCCAGCCCACAGTTGTGGGTTGAATGAGAAACAAGTTGTTCGGCTGGGCCTGGACAACCAGCAGGCCTTTCTTCCCTTCCCAGTAGCAACTTGGTTGGCAGGGTGTGCTCTTCCCTTTGCTTCCCCATTTCCATTGTGAAACAGTACTTCCGAGCCAGCCCCAACCTGGGGCATGTTTTTTTTTTTTTTTAAAAGGACTACTTTAAGATATATAATGCAATGTGAGTCATTGGTCTCTGTACCAGTCATCGCTTCCTTCTGTTGCTATACAGTGATTTTTCCCATTCTGAACCCATCTGGCCATCTTGCTTTTGCATTGCTGTTACTGCAGACTAGCCTGTAGAGGGCAGCAGAGGCCAAAGTAGACAATTACCAAGCAGACTATTAAAATTGTGCTTAAGCCTATGATGACAGTTATGATTAGAATAATAGATTGGCAATTTTTTATTTTTTATTTTTTAGATGGTTGAGCTTACATTTCCCACTTGCCTGAGTTTAAAGTTTAAGGCATGAAAATGTGTCTTTCTCTTTCATAATTGATTCATTTCAAAGAGCAAAGTTGAAGGTGGCAAAAGGGTTTCCCCACCCCCGCTGCTGCCCTGCTTTCTCTCACACGTTTTCTTCTCTCTCTCTGTTCCCTTTCATATGAACCTTGTGGAGGCGTGAATTCTTTGGAATCCACCGGAAGGAGATGAGTTCCATTTCCCCCTTTGGGGGCAAAAAATAGGAAGTGTGTGTTACATATGAAGGGGAAAACATTGTTGGATGAGCAGAACATAGATCGTTGTGGTGTGGTGTAGAAACAGAAGCCCCAGTCACCCAGTTCACCCGCACGCACGCGCACGCACGCACGCATGCACGCACACTTTGTGCCATCAGTTTCAGCTTTCACATTCGTCACACAACTTCTCAGTTGGCTTGATTGGGCTCCTAGGCAGCCTGTACCATTTTTAAACCACAAAACTGCCCTTCAGTGGTATCACTTTGAGGAAATGGGACATTCGCCATGGGCGGGGAGTATACATTCCTTGGCAATCACTGGGTAAATAAGGGGTTGGATCCTGATTTATACTGGGTGGGTCAACTGTGCTGACGGAAGTGGACTTCCCTGTTCCCTCCTTCCCATAGCGGCCCCTCCAGCCCCCTGAAAATGTGGGGAAATGTACACTGTGGCCTGTTTGCACGGCACAAGGGTGGTTAATAAGCCACAGTGGCTTGTTAAGCACCTCCACACATGCCAGTTCATTTCCCTAATTAGCCTCGCCAGGCACTGTTCTAGGGTTGCTCAGTGTTTTGTTAACCACCCCAGCCAGCCACCCTCGCCAGGCTGAGACATCACAACAACCTGTGCCCAGCGGGGCTAATTAGAGCAATGAGCCAGCATGTGACTAGCATGTGCGGGGGCTGGTGGTTAATGAGCCAGCATAGCTTATTAACTACCCTTGTGTCATGCAAACCAGGTCAGAGAGTCAGGAGAATGACTGAATGGGGTGCACTGTGTTGTCTGGGGGGAGGGGGGGATCACCCAAAATAAGGTAGCGAGACCTTTCACAAGCAGAGCCCTTCCTCTCATAGAAGGGCCCTTCCTTTTCGGAAGGCAAATATCGGTGGAAGAGCACCTGCTTTGCATGCAGAAGGTCCCAGGTTCGATCCCCAGCATCTTCAGGTAGGGCAGGAAAGAATCCTGCCTGAAAACCCCGGAGAGCTGTTGCTGCCACTCGGTGTTGACAATACTGGGCTAGATGGACCAACGGCCTGAACTCAGTATAAGGCAACTTCCTACATTTCTATGATAACTAGAGCACAGTGCATTGGTGGTTGTGTGGCAGTCCTGTCAAGGCAATGCATAGTTACTGAGAGTGGTACTTCAACAGCTGTAGCAGGAGAATAACCTGTTGCAAAGCCTTTGATGGACTGTGGAAGATTCAATTGACTTCTGTTTAATTGACTTCTGCAGTGCTGCTTATATGCTTCTGTATTCTTCCTGTTTTTACTGAAGATACGTGAAAGCAAACAGCTTCTCTGAGGGCATCTGCTCATTCCTGTCCTTAAGGAGAACTAATCCCCTCTTCTTAGCATGGTCCATTTCCAGAGCAACAAATTGTGTAGTAACAAAGGATTATGAGTAAAGAAAAAAAAAAAACAGTTGGAAGAGATGGGAGTGTTAAAAGGCACTGCTAATGCCATGCATAACCAAGAAGAGAAATACTGAATGTACCCCAGGGATGTTGAAGAGTCCTTGGTCTCGAGTCACGAGTCGAGTCACGAGTCTTTGGACCCGAGTCTAGTGACTCACGAGTCACAAGTCACGAGTCACTCCCAAAGCTGACTCCACGAGTCCCTATTAAAATCAGTGGGGGGTTTTCCCAACAAAATAAGGCTACTTCAGATGTGTGGTTTAAATAAATTCTAGGCACAAGTGTGCCTTTTTATTTCAAAACTCTGCAACTGATTTTGGCAAGAACAGATCAGGCAGAAAAACCCAAAATAACCAGGCAGGCAGAGGAGGCAGGGAACCCCAAAGCAGGCAGGCAGAGGCCTTTGTCTTGGACAATTCAACTGTTGAACTGGTCAAGAAGAGACCAGGCAGGCAGAGGAGGCTGGGAACCCCAGACAGGCAGGCAGAGGCAGCCAAACCCAAAATGTCTGAAAGGTTGCATTTTAGAAAAATGAGTTTAAAAAATAAACTTGCTGTACTTCCTAAAACTTATCCATGTTGCATTTGAGGAACATTATTTTTTCTAAATGTTTGGCCCCCATTCTGGAACGGTGAGATCTCATCACAATTCCATCCTCACTGAACACCCGCTCCACTGGTGATGAACTTGCTGGAACCAGAAACACACTCAGAGCAGCCACACAGAGTAATCTCAGGTCCTTCTTCTGCCTCTCCCAAGTACGCAACACACCAATCAAAATAAATCTTGACACACTGTTGGGGCTGCACTCCTGGTAGCCGTCCATAGTGGCCGAGCAGCGGCACACCTCGCTTCCATGCGCTCTTCGCCGGCAATCACGCTCCTCTCCACTCCTTCTGGCACAGCGCAGGGATGTTGAAGAGTCCTTGGTCTCGAGTCCCGAGTCGAGTCTCGAGTCCCATTAAAAATATTGGGACTCGAGTTCGAGTCGAGTCAGAGGGGGGACTTAGTCCGACTCACGAGTTGAGTCCTCGAGTCCGAGTCCCCATCCCTGATGTACCCATTACTATGCATTAAGAGATTTTGCTTATATTGAGTATGAAATAGCCAACATTTTCTACGATACATCATCAGCTCTTTAAGAACCACAAAGTACCAAAGAGAACATTTTAAAGTAATAATAATGTTATAATGATTTCCCCCAGAGAGTTACTTCTGTATCCCCACACGAGATGCGGAAGTGTTTCAGAAAATGTATCAAAAAACAACAAAGAGTTTTGTGGCATCTTAAAGACTCATCATCATCAGGCGATCACTCGTGACCGAGTAAGATTGTCTTCCGGGATAAAAGGAGGAAATTCTAAAGAAGATTGTGTAGACTCTAGCGATGGGTCCGTAAGTGACTGTGGAGGCCAATTCTAGATCCACACAGCTTCCCACAGTGAGGACACAGGTTACCAGATAGAAGATGGTCCTGTAAAGGATTCATTTGACGTGCTTTTCGCTTAGCACGTTTCTCCCTTTCACCTTGCACTCAGGCTTCTTCAAAGTCCATGGAACCTTAGTGAAAGGCCAACCTCCATTTAGATCGTTCATGGGCCAGAGCTTCCCAGTTTTCGATGTTTATATTGCATTTTTTTAGATTAGCCTTATGAACATCTTTAAACCTCTTATATTGACCACCGATATTCCGCTTTCCATCCTTGAGTTGGGAGTAAAGTAACTGCTTTGGGAGACGGCAGTCAGGCATTCGAACAACATGACCGGTCCACTGAAGTTGGCGTTGAAGGATCATTTTTTCAATGCTAGTAGTCTTTGCTTCTTCCAGTACACTGACATTTGTTCGCCTATCTTCCCAAGTAATTTGCAGGATTTTCCGGAGGCAACGTTGATGAAACCTTTCAAGGAGGTGGAAGTGACGTTTATAGATAGTCCATGTTTCGCAGGCATACAATAAAGTTGGTAATACAATGGCTTCATAAACCAGTGTTTTGGTCTTCTTACAAATATCCCGATCCTCGAACACTCTATGTTTCATTCGAGAAAATGCGGCACTTGCGGAGCTCAGACGATGCTGGATTTCACTGTCGATGTTAGCTGTAACAGAAAGATAGCTGCCAAGATAGAGAAAATGATCGACATTTTCCAGTATTGTCCCGCCAAGCTGGATAGATGGCATCACCAAAGGATTGGCTTGCACTTGCTGATGAAGCACTTTGGTTTTTTTGATGTTAAGTGAGAGACCAAGTTTTTCGTATGCTTCTGCAAAAGCATTTAGGATAGTTTGGAGATCATCCTCTGAATGTGCGGAGACCACATTATCATCAGCATACTGAAGTTCCACAACGGAGGTTGTAATTACCTTACTTTTTGCTTTCAGCCTGCCGAGATTAAAAAGCTTTCCATCTGTTCGATATATAATTCCCACACCGGTGGGAAGTTTCCCCTTGACAAGATGTAAAACCATGGCGATGAAAATGGCAAATAATGTTGGGGCGATAACACATCCCTGTTTAGCACCTGATCCCACTTTAAATGGAGCACCATTAGAGCCGTTGTTGTCCAAAACCGTTGCCGTCATGTTGTCATGGAGAAGTCGCAAGATATTCACAAATTTATTGGGGCATCCAATTTTCATAAGGATAGTCCAGAGAGCTGTACGGTCTACAGTATCAAAGGCCTTAGCCAAATCGATAAATGCCATATAAAGGGGTTGATTTTGCTCCCGGCATTTTTCTTGGAGCTGACGTGCAGTAAAAATCATGTCTACTGTCCCTCTAGAGGGGCGGAAACCATATTGAGTTTCAGGGAGGATCTCTTCTGAAATAGATAGAAGATGGTTTGCGAGAATCCTAGCAAATATTTTACCTGCGGTTGCTAAGAGAGAAATGCCCCGATAGTTTCCACAGTCTGTTCTATCACCCTTCTTAAAGAGGGTGATAATTATGGCATCCCTGAAGTCTTCTGGGATCTCTTCTCTTATCCAGATTTTTTCGATGAGTTTATGAAGATGTTGTACAAGTTCGGGCCCCCCTTCTTTAAAGATTTCAGCAGGAATCCCATCTGGTCCACTAGCTTTGTTGTTCTTCATTTGATTAATGGCTTTTTTTACTTCATCCAAAGTGGGGAGTATTGCAAGTTCCTCTTTAATTTGTTTTTGCGGGATTTGCGAAAAAATCTCATTATCCACCTTAGACTTACGATTTAAAAGGTCATAATAATGCTCTTTCCAACGCAGTGCAATAGATTCTTTGTCTTTTAAGAGTTTGGTGCCATCTTTTGATTGTAAAGGGTTTGTACCATAGGTTTTTGGTCCATAAATGGCCCTTGTGGCCTTAAAAAAGCCCCGTGCATCATGAGATTCTGCAAGTTGTTGAATTTCTTCAGCTTTCTTTTTCCACCAAGCGTTCTTAAGTTCTCTTGTTCTTCTTTGGACCTCAGCCTTTGCGCTAGCGTAGGTTTTTTTCTTGGCAGCGCAGTTAATATCATTTTGCCATATTTGGAAGGCTTTCCTTTTTTGGTCAATTATATATTTAATCTCATTGTCATTTTCATCAAACCAATCCTGATGTTTCTTAGTTTCATATCCAATGGTTTGTTCACAAGCTGCAGTAATGGAGGTTTTCAGCTTAGACCAATGGTCCTCAATGTTGTCAGGAGGTTCCGTAGGTAGATGTTCCTTAAGAAGTGATTGAAGATGAGTTTGCTTAATAGGATCTTGAAGGACTTGGATGTTCATTTTACGCCTTGGTTTCCTTCCTTGAAGCCTACGTTGGGGAGCAATGTTGATAACCATTGTGGACCGGATTAGTCGGTGGTCTGTCCAGCAGTCGTCGGCACTCACCATGGCCCTAGTAAGAAGTACATCGCGGCGATCTCTAACACGGACAATTACATAATCCAGAAGATGCCAGTGCTTTGACCGTGGGTGCTGCCATGATGTTTTAAACTTATTCCTTTGTCGAAAGAGCGTGTTTGTGATAGTGAGATTATGCTCTGCACATATAGACAAAAGTAAGAGTCCGTTCGGGTTGCTATTACCAACTCCGTCTTTTCCAATAGTTTCTGGCCATAAATCAAAGTCACGCCCGACTCTTGCGTTAAAATCGCCCAGGAGGATAATTTTATCCTCCTTAGGTATCTCTGACAGGAGAGTGTCCAACTGGCTGTAAAAACTTTCCTTGATGTCATCATCAGCATCTAATGTTGGTGCATAAGCGCTCAAAATAGTTACCTGTTGGTTAGAGGCTTCTTCTTCTATTTTCTTTGCGGGAGGAAGAGTGTGTCCTTGCCACAGATTTTTTCCCCCTGGGGTTTGTCTTTCTCAGCCTTTCTGTATATTTCATTATCCAACCACAAGGAGGTGCTGTGGTATAGTGGAAGTGCGACATTGCACGAGGCTTTCATTCTGGTTTCTAATTTCTTTTCTGTTTTAAAAAAAATTTTTTTTATTTATATTTTTAAATGAACACACATACAAAGAAAACCCCCCATAAACCTACAAATCATAAACTCCAAGTGCACCTGTCACCCCAGGGCCAAAAAAAAAAAAATTCTATCCACGTAATCCATTATTAATCTATATTCCAAAAATACATCATATCATGACATGGCTTACTGCCTTACTCCCTTTGGTTTGAAATTTCATACCTGACTTTCCTCACTCGTAACACCCCACCCCACCCCGAAAATGGCTGGAAAACACAGGAGAGGCCCTGGAGGATGACGGCATCATGAAAAGTCCCTGCAAACTTCTGTGAGTGAGAGATCAGGAGTGCACAATAAATGCCTCGTGTAGAGAAACCCCAACAAATTTATTCTGGCATAAGTTTTTGTGGACACTGTTCACCGTCAGATGCATGCTACTCTGGGTGGCCAGATCCTGTAGAAGGGGATGTCTGCAGTGCCAGCCCCAGAATTTTGCTGCCTTGTGGTGAAGGACAAGATGGCGCCCTTCCTTTCCATGTATAGAAGTTGACCGGACTGAAGGCTGAATCTTCTTTCTACGCTGGCACTCAGTCAGCATCCTCCACAGCACCTGAGGGCAGCAGGCTAGCTGAGCGCAAGGCAGACCGCATGGCACACAAACTCGGTCCTCTGGCACTTTGCTGCTTCTCCCTACCCTCTCGAAAGAGACCTGTTTGCAGAAAGGCAACTCAGGATCGAAACCAGAGTGCCAGACTATATGGCCCTTTGGTTGGACTTGGTAAGGCAGCTGTTACGAGTAACTTCTTTCTCAGATCTGTGGGTGGATTGCCTTCCTCTTTAGCATATGGCTTAAATCGTATGCTTGAGTCATCTGGAACTGTATTAATTGTGGATAAGCCTCTCTGCAGTGTGCGATGCTACATATGCGCAGGGCATAGTAGACCACATGCTGTGTGTGTGCATTATATGTAAGCTGATTCAGAGGTGGTGGTGGAGACTGGCGCATGCAAGGTGGTGGTAGTGGGAAGGTGTTTCATCCATTCCATCTCAGATTTTAACCTTTGCCCATATTTTGAAAAATAAAACTGCCTTTCAAAAATGGAAAGCAGCAAGCATATTTAAAACTGTGTGGCTGATTGCAGAAGGTGAGTGGAAAGGTAAACTGACCCATTCGTATTTTCTGCAAGAATGTAATAACCTTAAATGAAGTACTCTCACCAGCAGACACTGAAGACATTCTCACCTTATTTAACTCCGATTTTATTCATCATGGGAATGGGTTTCATATCTCTTTCAATCTGCGGCTGACGGGCAGGAATAATTTTTCAGGCAGGGTAGATGAGTGTGCTGTGGTAGACTCCATTTGCCACATTGACAGGAGCTTAGTGCCATCAGCCATAGAGTGAGTTGGAAAAATGTTTTCTTTTATAGTTTGACTTGAACATGAGCATGATGTATGTTCAAATGTGGGGGAGGAGGTGGTACGCTGACAGAAGAAGGTTGCTGAATTTGCGTGAAGCTGAGCTGTGTATTCTCGTTGCTCGCTTCTGCCTTTCTAACTGCACAAGGAAAAGCCAAAACAGGGAAACAGAGGGTTTGCCTGTTGTCTCATGTTGATAGAATGGGCATCTGGGCGAAAAACAAACAAAATCAAATGCAGCAGAGAGACTAATGCAAAGTTCTGCATTCGGGGTGGGGGTGGGGAATCAAATGGACAGGTTTAGGATGGGGGATACCTGACTTGGCAGTAGTATGTATGAAAAGGATTGCAGTCGATCACAAGCTGAGCATGAGTTAGCAGCGTGATGCAGCTGCGAAAAAGGCTAATGCAATTTTATGTGCTGCATTAACAGAACCACAGTCTCCAATTTATGAGAAATAATAATTCCACTTTACTCTGCAGTAGTCAGACCTCTCCAGCTCTGGCACTGCGCTTTAGGAAGAATATAGACAAATTGGAACAGATTCAGAAGACAACAAAGTTGGTATGGAAAGGTTGAAGGAAATGGTTAGTCTATGTTTAGTCTAGAGAAGAGAAGACTGAGGAGGACATGACAGCATTCCACAAATACCTGAAGGGCTGTCACATAGAAGTTGGCAAAGATTTATTCTCTGGTGCCGCAGAGCAGGCCAAGTTCTAATGGATTTAGGTTATGGGAGGGTACATGTTTTTTGAACTTAAGGAGAAACATTTTAAAGTAAGAGCGGTTTGATAATGGATCCAATTACTTGCCGGAGGTGGATTCTTCTTTGCTGGAGGTCTTCGAACAGAGGTTCAACAGCTGCCGGGGATGCTCTTGCTCTAGTTTTCTAGCAGGCATTTGGGCATGATGACCTACAAGGCCCCTTCCCACTCTATGATTTAAAAGTGGCAAGGCTGAACCATAAATGTCTCATACTATAGGCTCTATACCTCTATAACATTTCCTCATTCTCTATTCACATGTTACATCTTTGAAACAATAATAGCCCTGCCAAGCAGTTAGATTAATCTATCCACTATACCAAACTGGCTCACTATATGGCTCAATCCATTTGTAACACTGAACCAAGGTTTGGCACGAGTGAGCCTTGGGCTCACATGCTCCTTCCTCCTCTCATGAGCTCTCCAAACCAGAATTGCAAACCATGACTTGTGGTTTGCAGTTCTGGTACGGAGGTCAAGTGCAAACCATAGTTTGTGACCTAAGATGTTGCCTTTGCAAAGTGACTGGAAACATCAACTGGTCCAGAAAAGGGTGTTATTGAATGGTTGAGTGTTGAAGCATTCCACACACATTTTGCAACCACTGCATTGGTTACCAATTTGTTGCTAGGTATCGTTCAAGGACCTGGTGATACCTTTAGGGATGGACGGACTGGTCTAGATCTAGTCCATGCATTTATTCAATCATAAGTTAGTTAATGACATTTATGTATTGCTTCACACAATCAAAAGGAGTCCCATAACAATTTACAAAGAAATAATAAAAACAAAAAACAAAACAAAACATTAAATACAAGAACATATTAATTAAAATCATACCAATTTATTTATTATTACATTTATATCAAACCTTTTTTCCTCTTGCAAGGAACCCAAGGCAGTTTACATGGTCCTCTTCCTTCCCATTTTATCCTCACAACAATCCACACAACAGTCCTGTGAGGTAGGTTATTCAGACAAGCTTTTGATTTGATTAGTTCAGAATTTGAGTGCAAGATTGCTAACTGGAACTGGGCAATAATGAGTACATTAGGCCCGTATTTTGCCTCTTTCACTGGCTCCTGGTCCATTTCCAGGCCCAGTTCAAAGTGCTAGTTTTGACCTTCCAAGCTCTTCATGGCTTGGGAACAGGTTACCTATAGGATCCCGTTGTCCACATGTACCTAACTGGAGCTTGAGAATTTTGAGGTCCGTCCCTGAGTGGACCCCCCTCCCAAGAGAGGTGCAGCAGGCACCTACTGGAGAGAGGGACTTTTCAGTGGTGGCACCCAGAATGCCCTTGTCAAGGAGGTTTGCCTGGCACCGAATTTGGTGTCATTTGGCATCAGGCAAAGATCTTTTTGTTGTCCTTAATTTTTAGTTTTCAGTTCTCCAAAACATCAGCCTAGGTGAAGCAGGGGGGCGGGTAAGATAAGTTACTTTGCTTGTATTACACTAGGAATAACTGCTTTACATCTCTTTGCACAATATTGTGATTTCTAAGTTGCTTACTTATGGTTTTGGTCATGCACTCCCCTTTTGGGACTAGTGTTGGGACTAGAGAGTGCCCAGACAGAGATAAGTGTTTGCAGTGCAATGTTATACATGACTCAGAAATAACCCCCATTGAGTTCAATGGGACTCAGGTAAGTTAGTATAGAATTGAAGTCTTAGCCAATACACAGAATTCTATACATACTTACTGTGAAGGAAGGGGGGCTGGCTGACCCGCCACAACCCACCCTTTCCTACCCCAAAGGACCCAAGACCCCCAGAGATCTCAAGGTACCAGACTGCCAGCCTCAGCTCTCTGCAATCCTACTTGACTCTCTGTCAGGGACTTGCCCTTGACTATAACCTGGATTTAGCTGCTGAACCAACAGAGCAATCACAAACGCCATGTGGGGTAAAAACCACGACGGTTTATTCAGGTAGCATATTACAACAAAAGTTGGGAAATGAGGGAAGGACACAAAATAGAGAGATGCTTTGGTACACACAGTAAAGCTGCAAAATAACAAAACCTGATTCCTTATATCTCCCAGGCACACAGCTAGTTACCTGGGGGCCAGTTCTCTTCAGGGTTGGTTCCAGCACAGCCTTGCTGCCCGGGGAGACTACCACACCTACCCTAAGGTCCGAGATGGGTAGCCCTCCACAAGGCTTGCCTTTACCAAAGCCCTCATTCAGCTAATTTCACCAGGAGCTACCTGGGGTCGGATCCTGAGGCCACCCGAAGGCTTGGACCTCTGCTTGGCTTGCTGCCATTGATCCACAGCAACCACACGACGACCAAAGACAAAGAGACAAAGGCCACACCTTGGGAATATAGCTCTTCCCCCCTCCTCCTTTCTGTAGCTCTGCTGCCTCTAGCCAATCAGGATGCACTTCACCTGGCCAGGCAGGGGAGGGGGACTCATGACTCATGACATTTGCATCTGAAAGCCCTAGACCGGCTTTTCAGGACTGTCAGGCACCATCCAGAGGAACTATGCACACCCCACCACCCCAGCCTCTAGCCGTCCGGTTCACACATGAGGAGGTGTGCGTGTGTGTGTGAGTGTGTGTGTAGGAACCCCCGGAGGCTCTTTTCTCCACACTTACCTTGGAATAAGTATCAGTTAGGGCCTATGTCTTATATGTCTCTGTGTTGACATATCTTCTGCTCTCTGCAGTTTCTCCTGATCTCAATTCTTCTTACTCTCTGCAGTGCAAGGAGAATTGGGATCAGGAGAAACTAGTAATGGATGATCCAGTATTAGCTAAGCTACAATGGAAAAGAAATTGTCACTGAATATATGGAGAGACTATAGAGCAGGGTGGGCAGAAGGCAGATCTCCAGATATTTTGGACTTCAACACCCAGAAGCCCCTGCCAGTATGGCCAATGGTCAGGAATGCTGGGAGTTGAAGTCCAAGACATCTGGAGATCTACTTTTTGCTCATCTCTGCACTAGAGTGATGGGGTCGTACCAGTGCCATTTAATTAGTAGCACCATTTTAGTGCTCACAGCTTGCAACCTCTCACCCAATTCTGCATGCTTAAACCAACCAACTTCAGTGGGACTACTCAGGCATAACCAGGTTACAGTATGGCTTCCTTTGTGTGCCAGGAGTCTCCATACCCCTTTATTTGATAACGAGAAATTCACGCTTTCTTCTCTGCTATGCATTGTCAGTAGAAATTGCCTAGTATGTGAAAAGTAGGGAAACTGCTTAAAATAGACTGAAATTCATATGAAAAAGGGATTGCTGGGTTTCCTGTATCATTCATTATTTCATATTTAATTCAGAGATAACCTCATTTGAATAGCTGGAGGCTTATCAAAGAATTCCCATTGTAGCCACTCATAAGCCAGGAGCGCTGTGGAATTCAGGACCCGTTTTTTGGAGACTCGGTCATTCGCTGACAGTTTTGTGCGAATGGTCTGCAGCTGTCAGCAGGAGCTGAGTACTGCCATGCCACGGACCGGGTCCAAACTGCAGTTGCATGAAAGAATATGGAATCACTGCCATGTGTTATTAACCGCACTTGGTTGCTTGAAAAAGTTATCCTCTGCCACTGCTTTCTAAAACATTCAGTTAGTGTTTATAGCAACAACTGACAGGCCCTAAGTTATCTATTGTTGTGGCTAAATATTTTACGAACATGGAAATCTCTGATCTTACTTACACTGTTGGTGCCTTCATGTCTAAATCAGGAGGAGTGATCATTAAACAGATAGGAAAGCTGCTGCAAGGGAGTGCCCAGGTGGCTACTCGGAGGTTAGGAAGGCTGGTACCCGATTACATCTATTTGCATTGCCAATGAGTCTGCATGGTGGGTGCACTGTTCAGTGCCGATTTCAAGCCTTCTGCTTTCAGGGAATCCTTTTTGCATCAATCCTTCTGCTGGGGAAACCCCTGCATGTTGCAGAAAGTTCTAAGAAGTCTTCTAGAACTCACTTCACACACACATCTTGACAGGCATGCTGGGACCTTCTGTCGTTCTGTGTGAACTGTGCCCTAGACAACCCCGAACAGTTCCATGCAGGCGCACATAGCAGAACAAGATGGGTGGGCAAGCTGTCTTTCAGGGAAGCTGGTCTGCTATTATTGGGCCTTATCATTAAGGATCTCCAGCAGAAACTCTTGGTTATCTCCAGAATAATTTGGAAACCACTGCTCTAGTCAGTTGCTCATTTGTGCTTATTTGATATGCAGTTGACCTACGGTTGTATTTCGTTTAGGTCAGCCAGCCTTCCCCAACCTTGTGCCTTCCAGAGGTGTTGGACTACATCTCCCAGAATGGGGAGTTGGCTGGGGAGATATCTGGGAGTTGTAGTCCAACACCTCTGGTGTGAGAACACAAACATCCTGGCTTTGGTAAGCTAATTAACATATGTATTGGGATAAGAACTCATTATCCTAATTCAAGCCACAGATAATAGAGTAGAATTTCCTGAAAAACTGCAATTAAGTGGTTTCACATTGAAGTCTCCCTTTGAAATTCCATTCAAAGGGAGACTTCAAGAATAGCCACCTTAAGGTCAGTGGCAGAATATCTGTCCTGAACCTTTCCTCTCCTCGAATAATTGCCCAGTGTCTCCATTCTCATGAGCTTCCACCCCTTGTTACTGGACTGGAATGGATCCTCTAGTTTGCACTGATTTTCCCATCCCCCAGTCCATCAATAAGAAGTGCACCATATAGCCGTGTGATGCATTGCTAAACATTGAAGAGGTTCTTTCTCTCTCTAATACACTTAATACATTTGGGTATTTAATTTCAAGCTTGATGTTAAATTTAATAAGTTCAATAATTCTTTTAGAAAACGTTCCTGATGAAAAGGTTTTACGTCGCTATTCAAACAGATTTGCGGTCTCTTTCTGAAATGTTGTTATGCCTCCGCTTAGCTTGAGCATTAAAGCTGTAATGGCGTATGAGACAGTGGCCAACACACTGTGACATTCCCAGTGCTTAACATTCAGAGTTCTTTTTTTTTTTTAAGTGTGAAATTCTATTTGTAAACAAATGAGTGACTTGTATATTAATGAGGTGCTGAGCTTGTGAGTGTTTTTCCATCTAGCACGGGTAATGGATGTATTGTTAATGGGAGCCTGACTCCCCACCCCTCCCCTTTTGCTTCTCCAAGGCCCTACATGATCTTTTGAAACCACCTCAGGAATTTCTAAATCTTTAGTAAACACAACACTTATTCCTTGGATTGCTGATTTGTATACAGTTCTTCAATATTATTGCATCTAAGATCAGGCCCAGGCATCTGGTGTATACGCTGGGTCTTTTGATTCTGTAAGTAATATCCTCAAGCTGTTTTTCATTAAAGGGAGAAGAAAAATCTATTTGGCTTTCAAAAACTAAGCACAGCGGTAATGTCTAAGTGTTCACTGAGGGAATCCAACTCCCGAGGACATCCCCCCCTTCTTTATGGGGTCATGTGTCTGTCCAGTCACTCTGGGCCTAAATTTTTCTGGACTGGTCATTTTTTATTTTTATTTATTTATTTATTTATTATATTTATTAATCGCCCATCTGGCCGGTCATCCGGCCACCCTGGGCGATGTACAATTAAAATACAGTAAAACACAATAAAATATAATGATTAAAACAATATAAAAAATTCTTATTAAAAACCTAACCCACCCCATATTCCCGCCTGAACAGCCATATTTTTAATGCACGGCGGAAGCTCATCACGGAGGGGGCATGGCGAAGGTCACTAGGGAGGGAGTTCCATAATGTGGGGGCCGCCACAGAGAAGGCCCTCTTCATGCTGTAGTCTTGGGGTGCTGCATGCCTGCCATTTACCAGCATTTCCTGTTCAGGAAATGTCTATATCCTCTTCTCTGTCTCCCTCACCCCCAGCTCCAGTTTGCACTTCTTAAGGATAAAACAGTTTGACCTGGTTCTCATGCAACAAGAAGCCACCGTGGGTGAATTTCGCCATGAAGTTTCTTGTTGTGGCGGCAGCCACCATTTTGAATATTTGAGCCATGGCACGGGGGACAGGACCGTAGCTTGTTGTTACGTGCGAACCTGACAGGGGTGGGTTGCTGGGATGGTCGACAAGCCACCCAGAACCCATGGGCTCGTTTAACATTGCGGGTGGCTTGTTAACCACTCCAACAACCCATCCTCGCTGGGTTTGCATGTAACAGCAAGCTACAAGGTGCCCCCACTGTGGCGTGAATATTCAAAATGGTGGCTGCCATTGCAACAACAAACCCCTTGGGGAGATTCACTCATGGTGCTTCTCATTACGTGCAAACCGGGACTTTGGTTGCTCAGAAGAGGGACCATGAAAGAGTCAACATTCTAGTGAGATTGGCAAAGAGTTATTAGCACTGCCACTTAGCTGAGAACATATACAGGATAGGGAAAGTTTGCTTAGGAGAGCTTCATGTATACGGCTATCTATGGGTGGGCAGCCTAGTTTCATGTGGCCCTCAGCATAATTTCAAAAGTCCTCTGCGAGCAATCAGTTCAGACCCCTGGCAAGAGTGATAAGTCTTTTGTCCAGCAGCCCACAGGACAGGGAAGAAGTGGGGCAAAGAGACGGAAGTCTCAGAAAAAGAGAGAGAGAAGAGGGGTGTCAGAAAGAGAAATAAAGCATGGCTCTGGTCCCATCCACTGATGAATTTAGCCTCACCGTTCACCAGCATGCACCCCTGAACAGATTGCAAACCATGAAGGAATATGGACTTCTGTATCATACTATAAAGGATATTTTTTTCTGAACAGTGAAGGGCAGTGGAGAGAGCAAAGGGAAAGGAATTTCTCAGTTGCCCTCATGTCCCTGCATGATCATATTTTTGTATATGAAAAGCCTAGAAATATTTGCTGATACTTACATTACTGTTATCTGACACTTCAAAGATGCAGAGAAATGAAATGACAAAAATGGAGGCAAAGGGTTAGAACAATA
Source organism: Shinisaurus crocodilurus (assembly GCA_021292165.1). Classification (NCBI taxonomy): domain Eukaryota; kingdom Metazoa; phylum Chordata; class Lepidosauria; order Squamata; family Shinisauridae; genus Shinisaurus; species Shinisaurus crocodilurus. The sequence goes on from CM037876.1 coordinate 239,985,718, forward strand.
ACCAAAAAGCAAGGAGATGTGACTGAACAATGAAGGCGTGGTAGCCAAGAATTGTATGCTGTGGCAGGCAGTAGTAAAAGGAATTGATACCTCCATAAAACTGAGACAATGCCAGCATAACCTTTAATGTTGCGCCCAGTGAAATGAGTGGTGTATCCACCAGTGTTACTAGATATGTGAGAATTCTCATATATGTGCAAGAATCCCTATGTGGCACAAGAACCTTTCCATGCTTGTACACAAATAGATAAGAATTCAGGATTGCTCAGTGCAGGGCTGATTTGGGTAACAAGCCAGTGTGGCGAAGTGGTTAGGGTGTTGGACTGGGACTCAGTAGATCCGGGTTCTAGTCCCCGCTCGGCCACAAAACTCACTGGGTGACTTTGGACCAGTCACTGACTCTCAGCCTAACCTACCTCTCAGGGTTGTTGTGAGGATAAAATGGAGAGGAGGAGGAGGATTATGTAAGCTGCCATGGGTTCCTTGCAGGAAAAAAGGCGGGGTATAAATAAAATAAATAAATAAACCTTGTGTGCCTATCAGCTCCCAATAAGAGCATGAGAAAGTGCTGGAGATTGGGGTTTTTTTTTTGCTTTACTGCTATAACGAAGCAAATAATAAATAGTGTTGGTTGAGTATCCTCCCATGCCCCCCCCTCAGAAACAGCATTTTAACAATAGAGTGTGGACTGATGGTGCATTCTTTCTTCTTGTCTTGGGTTGCTTCCAGTGGAGGTTTTTATCACGCATTTGTCCTGCCAGTGGAGGCTGGTGGCTCCAATGTCAGTGGGGCTGTGTATCCACTCCGGATTTCACGCTGAACTTTTAAGGAGCTATCCATGGTGCTGAATCTAGTTTGGGCTAGGGATCAGCACCATGAATAGCTCCTTAAGAGTAAAATCTGGAGCGGATACATAGCCCCGCTGACATTGGAGCACCAGCCTCCCTGCCTCGTTCATGGAATTTTACATGGGCTCCAGATGATGTGGGGTCCATTTGTATCCTTCCTGTGTTTTCCCACCACTTCTTCCATTTTTTTCTTTCCACTAAAAATCTGTTAAGGAGGAAAATGCAAAATAGCTGCACAGTGTCTTTTGTCTGGTAGCACTAGGAGAATGATTTTCTTGTTTTCAAGAGAGCAGATGGGGAAGTGAGTACAGAACAGGAGCAGCCATACACACCCTTTAATCCACATTAGGCGTTAGGGGCTGCTGCTGCTGGAGCGCTGGGCCAAAAACAACAGAATGGAATTTAATAGGGATAAATGCCAAGTGCCGCACCTAGGGAAAGGAAACCAAATGCAGAGTTACAGAATGGGGGACACTTGGCTCAACAATAGTACAAGTGAGAAGTATCTTGGAATTATTGTAAATCACAAACTGAATATGAGCCAGCAATGTGATGTGATTGCAAAGAAGGCAAATGCTATTTTGGGCTGCATTAATAGAAGTATAGCTTCCAAATTGCGTGAAGTGATCATTCCCCTTTAATCAGCACTGGTTAGGCCTCATCTTGAGTACTGCATCCAGTTCTGGGCACCACACTTTAAGAAGAATGTGGGCAAACTGGAGAGGGTTCAGAGGAGGGCAACAAGGATGATAAAGGGACTGGAAACAAGGCCCTATGAGGAGAGACTGAAAGAACTGGGCATGTTTAGCCTTCAGAAGAGGAGACTGAGGGGAGATATGATAGCACTCTTCCAGTACTTGAAGGGTTGTCACACAGAGGAGGGCCAGGATCTCTTCTCGATCATCCCAGTTTGCAGGAGACTGAATAATGGGCTCAAGTTACAGGAACCCAGATTCCACCTAAACATCAGGAAAAAATTCCTGACTGTCAGAGCAATAAGACAATGGAACCAACTACCTAGGGAGGTGGGCTCTCCCACTCTGTGTGGGCTCTCCCACTCTGGAGGCATTCAAGGTGCAGCTGGACAGCCATCTGTCAGGGATGCTTTGACCTGAATTCCTGCATTGAGCAGGGGGTTGGACTCGATGGCCCTTCCAACTCTACTTTTCTATTATTCTAAGAGCCTAACACTAGAATGTTGAACCACTTTCAGCCTGAAGGCTGAATTCAGTTTTGGAGAAGCTCTCAGGGGCTGCATTCCAGTGGTGGGTGAGCCCAAAGGCAATGGGGGCATGGTCAGAGCCCCCAAATACCAGCATATTTTAGCTTAAAGCTCTTATTGCCAGCAGCTAAGTCTTAAGAGAAGCATTTCAACCTTCCAGAAAGGTTGTGTGTGGGGAAAACCACGGAAAAGCCAGGAAGCCACTAAGTGATCAGCGGCCAGAGAAAGTGGCGTGGGCATCTATGGAACCCCAGCAGAATGGATTGGGACCCCAGGCAGGCTGGACTTTGGTGAAATGTAAATAAATCCTAGTAATGCTAAATTTGCATATAATCAACACCCCTGCTGCCCACCTTGCCCCAGAATGAGGGGTTTGTTTTTTTTTAAAGACAAATTTTGTTATTCTAAAATGTGGATTCAAATTGATAATCTGGCAGCACTGTATTGTATTGGCTGTATAAGCCTGTGATCCTTTTATAACCCCCTATCTCTGACTTAAGGAGACAGTCACTAGTAGGTATTCCTCAATTTTTTGCATTTCCTTCCTTTGTGGCATTTAAATTGCCTTCGCTTTCTGCGCTTAACAGAGGTTTCTTTTGCCATTGACTATGATTGTTTGAATATGTTTGGAACTGACAGTGGAATCAGTGAAGTGAGGCCTCCCTTCCTGCGCTTCTCCTGCAGTCAGAAATTGCAATCAGGGGGGATGGACTGGGTCAGAAATGAATCTGTATGTGTCACTGAACTGTCAGCTGTCAGCCCAGATTCCAGTTTTTCCATTAACCTATGCAATGCTGGGAACATGGATATCTTTTCCCCCCACCCCTGAAGCATCATTATAAAGCTGTTCAGTGCAAGTAAGCTTCTTCTTTTTTAAAAAAAAAAGAAAGAAAGAAAGAAAGAAAAGGGGTGGGGGAAGGGACTCTTGTATCTTGTACCTTCTATAAAACTGGTTTTACTTTCCTTGGAGTATTAAAAGAGAGAGAGAGAGAGAGAGAGAGAGAATCAGCACCTTATTTTACATGGTGAAGACATTTTTGTTCTTGCTTTAAGGGTGTTGAGATTGAGAAGCTGGAATAAAGTATTTGAAGGACTAAAAGATAATGTAAGGCAGTCATTTACAGATTAAATTACTCCATAGTGCTTTATGGCTTTCTTGTTAAAATGCTTCTGCCCTGGCTTTCTTTATTAAAACAAAAGCAGCACAGCATTTAAGGTTCCAATTTCAGCCACCTGTAAAAAGATACACTAACTTGGTCCTCTATTTTTTTTTTTTTTAAATGCCATTCCCATAGAATTGGAGACCTTGCATTTTCTTCTGAGCACATCAGTGGCAAATAGTTTTTCATTAGGTTACTGAAGGAAACCCAAACACAGGTGGGCCAGATTGTGGGTAGATTTGCCAGATATCAGAATTTGGTCAGGTTTGTTCCCCCATCCCAATAGATCTTTGTGGGCCAGACAGGGTTTGATCTAGTAATATTTTGCAAGTTCAGTTGTGGATTTAGTAATATCTGCTACTTTCTGTGTTTCCCTGAGCATCTATATTTTTCATTTTTATTGCAAATGCCAGCTGTTTTCTGATTCGACAGCCCTTCACTTTGGACACCATTCTGGGCTCTTTGTTTTCTTTTGCCTTAAAATTTATTGCCCACTTTGAGAAATAATAATATTTCTGGCTTTTAAATTACTTTTACAATATATACATAACTTTGGTCTCTCCCCACTTCTTAATTTTAAAATCCATTCCCCTAACTTCTATGTTTCCACCATGTGTCTGGCTCTAAATGGCTTAGATGGCCCTGTGCCATTAATTCCAAATTATAGCTGCACAGAGAGACCTGTGGCACCTTAAAGACTAATAGATTTATTGTGACATAAGCTTTCATGGATCGGAGGCCACTTTGTCAGATGCATGAAGTATTATCCTCAGTTGGCATGTACATAGACACACATAGACACATGGGTAAAGAGAAAAATAAATTGTAAACAGTGAAGCCAAAGGACCATGAAATGTAGCACAGATCCGTGACATGAATCTGTGACATTTCTATGCAAAGCTCAAATGAGCAACAGTGACCATACACAACTATAGGAATTGTGTTGCTACCAATCCATGGTCTCATTTATAAACTAAATGAATAGAATCTAATTTGCTGATATATTTCATTCTGATCAACAGCAGTGTCCCAAGAGACCGAAATGTTACCCCATTGTTTCCCGAATATTATCCTTTTGATGCCAGATTTATGTTCATTATTGTTTTGCATTGAAATGGACCTGTTTATTTTATATAGACAGCAGAAGAGCATTGCTGGCAGGTGGCTGTCACTTCCCACTGTCAGGGCCCAAGCATGAGGGAGAAAGGGCACTTTACCAGGGCCTTGAAATCCAGCAGGGGGGACGGGGACGATGACGACCCAGGATGTAACCCCATTACCATGAGGAAATAAATTGAGGGTAAATTGTAGATCATGCTTGAGGCTATTTATGGAAACTTATTTTCCTGTATCTATATATAATTTCTTGTGAGATTTGCTGGAGCCAATCAGAAGCAGTGCTAGAGCAAAACAAGCAAATTTCTGAACAGTGAATTGCTGGCCCAAAGGAGGAGAGAGATTTGTGCTTCTCTAGCGGACAAACTCTCTCAAGAACTACCAGCCCCAGAGTTCCTTGTGCATAGACAAGAAGGCAGAACAGAACACCATAATAATCAGGGATGCTGATTCCGGGGACAGTGGGAGCCAGTGCTGTGCTAGTAGGATTTAGTAGGCTCTAAATAGAAGTTAGTAAATGTCTAGATTGATCGTTTTCTTTCTCTCTGTCTCTTTCACACACACAATACCACCATGATGTCTGGCTATAAATACAAAGCAGGTGGCCAGAAACATAATGAGGCTAAACAAGGGCAACTAAAAAGAGGCTTAAGGTGCCAGTCAATCCTGAATTTGCAATGAAAATGGCTAGAATTAATTTTTTAAAAAGTGTATTGGTTCACCCATTAGAGCAGGGGTGGGCAGACTTCAGGCTCCTCACATAAATGCTGTGAATTGCATGGAGATGGTTCCGATGAAGAAGACAAAAACTAGTTTAAAAAATCACCTCACCTATAGAAGAGACTGCAAGTGTAGAAGATGGATGTCTGTGTTAGGAATGTCTATGTCAGTTAGGGACTGACAAACAGTAGCCTAGAGAACACAGCCAGCTGGCCCCAAAGTTATTACTGGTGATTCTCCTAGTGCTGCAGGCTACTGTAAATGAAGGTTCAGCACCACATGATATTCTAGCCAGTTTCACACCAATTCAGTTTAGTATGGGTTAAGCTGAAGAGGGAAATGTGGAGAACCCCATGAAATTGCTGAGCAACCGCAGGAACTGTGTCTATTGCTTCCATGCCATTCTTCTTATCTCCTCTTTTCCAATGCAGACCCTTAATTTTCTGACCACAGCCCAAATCAACTTGCCTGGAAAGTTTTGGTTAATTTTTAGTTTTAAAGTAACTGCTGCAATTGCTGACAACATTGTCAGTATTGCCCCTACTCTTCCACTTTGTGTGAGTAGCCTTGATTTGGACTTCTGAGTGTGAGATAAGTGAAGGAAAGAGGATGGCCCATTTATTGTTTGTTGCTGCACTGACCAATCTAGTTGACAACAGCAGTCTTCAGAGATTTTCTGCACCTGTCTTAAAGAGATGAAACTCTACCCCAACATTGACTGGATAAATTCATGTTCCAGTCCCAACAAAGAGGTTAAATGAGTAAATGACTGTGCCCTAGAACAGTTGGTCATGGAACCAACCAGAGGGGAGGTGACCTGGATTTAATCTTAAGTGGTGTCATCCAGGTCCTATTACGAGATGTAAATGTTGTTGAACCAATTGAAAACAGTGACCACAGTGCAAACCAGTTGAAAACAGTGACCACACTACTATCAGATTTAATATATATTCAAGTGGAAAATTGACGTGCAACACAATCATATTTGACTCCAAAAGAGGAAACTTCTCTAAAATGAGGGAACTGGTAAAAAGGAAGTTGAAAGGGGGAGTCAAGAGGGTTAAATCCCCTCAAAATGCTTGAAGGTTACTAGTCAAAACCACAATAATAGAAGCTCAGCTAGAATGTATACCACAGGTTAGGAAAGTTAGCACCAAGTCCAAGAGGTCACCAGTATGTTTAACACGCAGTGCCAAGGAAGCTATTAGAGAAAAGAAAGCTTCCTTCAGAAAATGGAAAGCTTGCCCAAATGAGGAAAACAGAAGGGAGCACAAGCTTGCACAAAGAAGATGCAAGCAGACAATAAGAGATGCAAAAGGCATGTTGAGGAGCATAATGCTAAGAACATCAAGGCCAGCAGTAAAGAACTCTTTAAATATATCAAAAGCAGGAAACCAGTTAGGGAGGCAGTTGAACTGTTGGATGATAATGGAGTTAAAAGAGTACTAAAGGAGGATAAGGAGATTGCAGAGAAGCTGAATGAGCTCTTTTCATCTTTCTTCACTGCAGAAGATATAGAACAGATACCTGTGCCTAAACTGATGTTTTCAGGAAGGGAGTCTGAGGAACTGAGACAAATAGTGGCTGGTGACAAAAGATGAAGTTCTCAGCCTTATTGATAAATTGAAAGTTAATAAACCCTGGGGCCAGGTGCTATGCATCCTTGAGTTCTTAAAGAACTCAAATATGAAATTGCTGATATTCTAACAAAAATATGTAACATGTCTCTAAGATTAGCCTCTGAACCAGAGAACTGGAGAATGGCCAGTGTAATACCAATTTTTAAAAAGGGATCCAGGAGGGATCTGGGAAATTACAGGCCAGTTAGCTTAACATCTGTTCCGGGTAACTTGGTTGAAAGCATTTCTAAAAATAAAATTAGTAAGCATGCAGAAGGAGAAACCCTGTTGAGAAGAATCAACATGGCTTCTGCAAAGGTAAGTCCTGTCTCACTAACCTTTTAGAGTTCTTTGAAGAGTATCAATAAACATGTGGACAGTGGTGATCCAGTAGACATTGTTTACGTTGACTTCCAAAAGGCTTTCGACAAAGTCCCTCACAGAAGACTCCTGGGTAAACTTAGCACTCATGGAATAAGAGGAGAGGCCCTCTTGTGGATCAGTAACTGGTTAAAGAACAGGAAGCAGAGAGTAGGAATAAATGGTAAATTCTTCCAATGGAGGGATGTAAACAGTGGGGCCCCCAGGGAACTGTTTTAGGACTGATGCTTTTCAACTTATTCATAAATGATCTGGAATTAGGAGTGAGCAGTGAAGTGGCCAAGTTTGCTGACAACAACCAAATTATTTTTGGTGGTGAAAACAAAAGGGGATTGTGAGGAGATCCAAAAGTATCTCTCCAAACTGGGAGAATGGGCAAATGTGGTTCAATGTAAGCAAGTGTAAAGTGATGCACATGGGGGGGGGGATTCCAACTTCAGGTAACTGATGGGATCTGAGCTAGCAGTGAGTGACCAAGAAAGAGATCTTGGGGTTAATAAAAATGACCCAGTGTGCAGCTGCTGTGAAAAAGGCAAACTCCATGTTAGGCATAATTACGAAAGGAATTGAAAATAAAATTACCAATATCATACTCTCCATTATACAAATCTATGGTGCGACCACACTAGAATACTGTGTACAATTCTGGTCACCGCATCTAAAAAAGGATATTATAGAGTTAGGAAAAGTGCAGAAAAGGGCAACTAAAATGATCAAGGCACTGAAGCAACTCCCCTATGAGGAAAGGTCTGGGTTTGTTTAGCTTAGAAAAAAGGCGAGAAAGGGGAGACATGATAGAGGTGTACAAAATTATGCATGGTATGGAGAAAGTGGACAGTGAGACATAGATTTCATAGATTTCATAGATCATAGAGTTGGAAGGAGCCTACAAGGCTCCCTCTCTCATAATACTAGAACCCGGGGTCAACCCTTGAAGCTGATTGGTGGGAGATACAGGACAGATAGAAGGAAGTACTAAGCTAGTGTGGTGTAGTGGTGAGAGTGTTGGACTGGGACTCGGGAGATCCAGGTTCTAGTCCCCGCTCGGCCATGAAACTCACTGGGTGACTTTGGGCCAGTCGCTGACTCTCAGCCTAACCTACCTCACAGGGTTGTTGTGAGGATAAACTGGAGAGGAGGAGGAGGAGAATATAATGTATGCCGCCTTGGGTTCCTTGCAGGAAAAAAGGCGGGGTATAAATATAATAAATAAATAAATAAATAAAATTTACACAGTGCATAGTTAAACTATGGAATTCACTTCCACAAGATGTAGTGATGGCCACCAATCAGGATGGCTTTAAAAGGGGATTGGACAAATTTATGAATGGCTACTAGTCCCAATGGCTATATGCTACCTCCAGTATCAGAGGCAGTATGGCTATGTACACCAGTTGCTAGGGAACATGGTCAGGAGGGTGCTGTTGCACTCATGTCCTGCTTGTGAGTGTTCCATGGGCAGCTGGTTGGCCAATGTGTGAACAGAATGCTGGACTCAATGGACCCTTGGTCTGACCCAGCGTGGCTCTTCTTATGTATGTTCTTATGATATTTATATTGTCTGATTACTCATACAAGAGTATGTACTTGCTCAAATTTCTCTGGGTGCCCCCGCCAAATGAATCTAGGCAGGTGGCTACAAGAGAGAGGAGCCTTCTCAGTTGTGGCACCTGTTATGGAATTTATTTATTTATTATTATATTTATACCCCGCCTTTTTTCCTGCAAGGAACCCAAGGCGGCATACATTATATTCTCCTCCTCCTCCTCTCCAGTTTATCCTCACAACAACCCTGTGAGGTAGGTTAGGCTGAGAGTCAGCGACTGGCCCAAAGTCACCCAGTGAGTTTCATGGCCGAGCGGGGACTAGAACCCGGATCTCCCGAGTCCCAGTCCAACACCCTAACCACTACGCCACCCTGGCTCTCCAAGGAGAAGGCATCTACATTGTTACCTTTTTGGTGCCAGGCAAAGACTTTTCTTCCAGACATTTAGAGACCTAGTTCTAGATTTGTATGGCTGTTTTTATTTACTTGTTTGTGCTGTTTGTTGTTTTGGATTGTACTGAATTCTTTTAAATATTTGTTTTGTATTTTATACTTTTAACTGTTTGTATGGCATTTTAGCATTCACTTCTATATATGCTTAGACAGAGACAAGTCCTACAACTCCAACCAACAAGTCCTACAACTCCAACCAACGTTCTCTGGGTGGATTACAAATGATGTTTATTGGGCAGGTTAAAAATATAATTCATTCATTCATTCATTCATTACATTTCTATACCACCCAATGGCCAAAGCTCTCTGGGTGGTTTATTATAATTAATAAATAATAAAATAAATAAGTTTGCAAAATGTGGATGATGTACTACTTTTGTTCTTTCTTTCTTTCTTTCTTTCTTTCTTTCTTTCTTTCTAAAAAAGAAATTGAATCTGTAATACCAAAGGACAAAGAATGCTGTTCTCCAGTAGAGGCTAACAGGTTTGTTGTAGTCTGAACTTTCATAAGCAGCACCATCACTCCATTTATCTGTTAAAGTAGGCTGTAACCTATGAAAGCTCATGTTGCAATAAATTGTTGGTCATGAAGGTGCTGCAGCTTGTTTTTGTCTTTTGTTGCTATATTATGTTTTATTAAAAGGCATTTGACTGTCAAGCCTGACCCACAGATTTATCACACTGCATCAGTCCATGTTTTTGCTATTCCAAGCAGGTTTTGTTACTGTTCGCAAAGTCAGATGGCACAAACATTGACTGATGCATATAGAAACCAAGTAACTGCAGTGCTGCAATGTTACATTTTAATTGGACTATTGTATAGCTTAGGGGATGAGCCACAAGAGAGTAGCCAATTACTCTGTATATCTGTCTGAAAGCCTTTCCATTATAGAATGCTGATTGAGATTATATAGCTCTATATTGTTCCATGTTATTGATTTCTGCACCCTCTCCCTCCCACACACGTGAATGATCTCGTTAATTGACAATTACCTTTTCCCTGTGCTTGAGAAAATTGACGTGAGCAAGCTGAGGTGTTAAGTTTAATTTGAACTAGGCATCTTCGCGTCTGTTTAATCTTTAACAAGATCCATTAGATTTGCTGCTTTTAATTTGACGTGGGCCATAAAGGCATCATGGCAGGGAGGCTGTGACCCATTCAGTATGAGAAGAGGAAAATAATGGGCTATATCTCCAGTTGGGATTTTTGGTCCTTTTGTTATGTGTAGCAGGTGGAATCAATAGGCAAAGTATTAGATGTGAGGCAGGGTTTAGGTCTAACAGTGATCTTACTGTTTTTCAAGCAGGAGCCACTTTGGATCCAGGCACTATCACCTAGGCCACTTGGGGGCCTTTCCTGGGCTGTGGGGGGGTGTCCTCCTCTCCCCCCCACCCCCTGGTCAAGTGGTGATGATGTGCACTGGACTCAGCTGGAGTGCTTTTCAGGCCTCTCCTCATTGCACTCCATGTTGTCCAAGCAAGGCCTCGTCAGTCAGTCACCAGGCAGGCAAATTCCCACCCGGTCCTTGAATTGGGATGGATCTTTTAATCGTCACTGAGAGACCTGGTTCGCACGATCACTGCTGCCCACCATGGCTTATTTAAGCCACAACAAGCCACAGTGCCTGTGGGTGCCGGGTTGCCTATTTAAGCCCCAACTGTGGCTTGTTGTGTCTTCTGAATCGTGTCTCAAATAACCCTACAGCAAACCCATGGTCTGTTGTAGGGTTATTTGAGGGTTGTTTAACCCTGAAACAGCCCCTGCCACCTGGGGTTGGATGACACGGCAAACCATGGCAACCCCTTGCCAGGTGTGGAATTTTCAAAATGGCCACACACACACACATGCACCGCCATGCACCGTGGCTTCTGTAGGCCATGGTGGGCTGTGGAGATCTTGACAACCAGCCCAGAGAGTGCTCTGCTCTACTCAGTGCTGCAAAATCCCCCAGTGCAGATCCGCAATGCTCTCTGTCTCTCACCTGCACATTCACTCTTGCCTCCAATGCCTGTGCAGTGCACCACTTCAGCTAGCCAATCATGTTGTTCTTTACCTCTTGGACTCCTTCCCCACCTCAGCGAATTGTCAGATTTCTCCGGCAGTCTCCTCTCCCCCATCCTCTCCAGCCTTCTTACAGCTGACAAGGAGCAGGTCTCCTGACTCGAAGCCTCCTCCAGTAACCAGCCCACTGCTTAAGCAAAGGCAAAGCTAGAGAGCCCCTGTTGAGTGTGAGCAGCTACTGCAGAAAGGGGGGAGAGAGGGAGAGAGAGAGAGAGAGAGAGAGAGGCAGAAAATCGCACTGGAGCTGATTGGGAGCCACCAGTGGCCCTCGGGCCTTGCAGTAGAGAACACTGCCTATGATCTAATTGTGGCAAATGTCAGATCCCTCAAATAAACTTGTAAAGGTAAGAACCCATTCATAAAATAAACCAAATAAAATAAAAAGACCAGCAAAACCAGACCAAGCTTAGGGGCTTCTTTTTTTTGTAGGTTAAGTGCCTTTTACGTCCAAGTTAGACATAATTTCAATAGATGACTCTTCTTTCTTTTGCTTCTTTCATGCTTGCTCCTGCTCCTGAGTTTAGCAGTAGCTCATCACATGTGTTTGCAAAAAAGCATTTCATAGCTCTGTGCCTCCATGTAAGCAGTTAATTTGTCTAGCAGGAAACCCTTCAGAAGTTGCACAAACTACTTCATTATTCTGAAAAGGCACCAAGTGAGCACAAAGCTTTGTAATTAAATTACTCCAACCTGCTGAACTTTAGACTTCACCAGTCATGTATTCCTATAGCCATCTTATACGCGGCTCCCTCTTGCAATACCACAAGCATAAATTATCATTCCACAGTAAGTCTTTTCATTCTTAAACCACCAACCTTATCTTAAAATCAGCCTATTCTATATGGGACACATAATGGAGAATTCAAACAGCATATCCCATTAACAGGGGAGCTAAGCGATTGAGCACACTATTAGGAGTATATTCTGAGAATTGAGAGGATAATCAGTTGTGAGCTATTCATATGACACTACATGCTCATGAGAAGGGCATGAGTGGAACCACTTACAGCAAACTGTATCTACTGCCACCGCTTAATTACTGTCACCTATATGTTCTTCATCCTTGGCTTGTATGCATGAGCCTAGACAATTATTTTTCCCCCTATGAGGGCTTGCGGCCTTGAGATTCCATTTGAAGGATTTCTAGAGGGAGGAGAATGTATAAACAAAAGCTTTTTTAAAAAAAAAAAAAATCATACATAAAAGAGTGAAAAGAAGATAATTTATATTCTTCCCAGAAAATGCCTGGTATTGCCACCAAGTTTGTGCACTCAGACCTCTTCAGTAATTACTCATGAAGATGCAATGTAAGATCCATGAATGCGGGGGGGGGGAAGGATGGGAGTAAAACAAGACATGAGTCATCATCCTCATGTTCCAGTGTTCAAGTACATAACTGATTGTGAACCGTGGCTGAAATGTAGCCATTCAGCACACTGATGACGCTGACTTACAGGTCGCAGAAGTTAACCCTCGGTTAGTCATCAGACCCTCTCTACACCCTATGTAGCGAGTTCAGTCTGCAGTAATGAGATTCTTCACGCTCTAGACAAATTCAGCTGCTGAAGGCCTCGGGCCCCACATCAATTCAACCTGTGACAATAACTAAAAACGACAGACTTGCCAGATTTTAAATGCCAACACCGGGAATCCCACTGAGTATAAAGGTTATCATTATACCTTGGGATTGCTTTACTAGTATTAAGATAGTGCTCTAAGGTTTTTAGCTAAAATTTTAATCTCTCCGATATGGTGGAGTTTACTCTGGGTGTTTTATAGTTCAGTCGGATGTTATTACTTTGGTTTTTAAATTGTTGTGACCTGCCTAGGACTGTGGGGTGGGACCTGTTAAGAATCTAAATGACATAAAGTTTCATGGGGTACCCTCTAGCATTATGTGGAGCAATAAAGAACTGTTTAACATTCATTGTTCCTCAATTTACATTTGCATATGCTTCAAACATATCCCTTCTTAGTTTTCTTGCCCCTCCCTTCCCTGCCACACAAGAAAAAAAAGCTATTCCCATGATTTTAACCATTGTTTTATATCAATATACATTTCATATACTGATTATATTGATCCTTGGTTTTTGCAGTTCTATGATAACTACGTGGGTGGTGCTAAGTACTGATATGATCTAGGGCTCAGGCTCACAGGACAAAAAAATTGCACAAATGTGCATATGCACTAAAGTCTGTGTGTATGTGTCTTTAAAGGATTCTGCTTCCTAAGGACACCCCTATTTGTAAAAGGGGATGTATGCACAGGGGAGATGAGGGCATTTGATTTCAGAAAAAAAAACCTCAGGTAGAAAGATTCAAGGCCAGGGCAGCAGGAGGTGAAGCACATGTAGGGAAAAAGCCAGCTAATCCAGAGGGATCGGTTGCAACAGAGATCATCAGGGCCCCTGTACCTTTATTTCAGCAACTGCCCATGGACAGTAGGGTGGTGGGGCAGATGGCATCCCAGAGATTCGGGGCTCCAAATGAAGGATTCGGGACTCCAGCCCTAGCAGGCTGCCCCCTGACACTGCCCCTGGATATCTGTTCTGAGATAGAATACACAGAACAATCAGTGTATGATTTCTACAAAGGTTATATTTTGTATTCCTTTCTTAATGTTCTTTTCCCCCTTTGGTGAACCACACAAGGTTTTTCCTAGTGATTTCTAACATCCTATTTGCTCTTCAGAGGAATGCAGGAACACTGAGCTGATATTTTCAGACAAAGAAGCCATAATGATTCTGAATATCTTGTTCTTGAGCAGTAATGATGGATTTGTTATCCATACTATATGTGGCTTATTTCCCTCCACAGTGTGCACTACTTTGCACTGAACTCTCATTTTCTCAAAGGAAGACTAGAAAGAAAGAAAATTCAATTTTCTCCTTTAGAGGCTCCTTAAATCAGGATGGGGAACATGTGGCCCTCCAGACACTGTCGGACTACAACTCCCATGATGCTTTGCCATTGGCTATGCTGGCTAGTGCTGATGGGAGCTGCAGTCCACCACCATCTGGAGTGGCACACGCTCCCCACTGCTGCCTTTAACAGTAGAAGGAAAAAAGTTAGTGAGAAAAAGAAGGCAGCAGAATGCAGAAATGTCTGTGAATGCAACAGGGGTTCAGTAAGAGGATTTATGGAAATATATCTATTTGCAGCCAGTGGGGTAGTGGAGCCAGGGCTCACAGGGATGCAGTGCCAGTGCCTTTTTATTAGCAGGGACACTGATGTCATCTGCCACCACCACCACCACCACCACCACCACCCCGCACCTCAGAATTCCTTGTTCCCTCCAAGCTTAGCTGTAGTTCTCACAGTAACTGGGGCTGGGGGGATGAATTTCCCCAGAGGCAATATTATGTTGTTGTTGTTGTTGTTGTTGTTGTTGTTTATTTCATTTCTATAAATATACAATATAAAAATACAAACAATAAAAACATCGAAAAATTTACACTAGACATTTTAAAACAATTTTTAAAATTACTTAAATAGCTAAGACAAGATTATAAAAAGTAGACTGGATTTTTTAAAAAGGTGACATCACCACCACCCTGTTCCCTGTTGCATTGCAAAGTATTTTTTTGGGGGGGGCTTGGTCTCCAATGGGCAATTATATGACCCATTAGCTTTACAAAAGGCTTGCTCCTGGTGGAGGTGAAAACTCCTAGAACTGGATTGTTGACATGGGACTGACACAACTGCCTGCATTTTTGGCCTCTCCTTGGGGACATGGTTATGGGGACTGTCGTGATGAGGGCCTGCACTTCAAAATGTACCACTACACCACTGTTTGCAACTACATGTCTTTTCTTCACCTCTGTGGATGTGGTCTGTTGGGCACATCATCTCTGGGCACAGGTTATCTCAGCATACTGTGCAATGCTGTCCAACAATGCTGTCCAACACTGGGGGTAGGAGGCACTGTTTTTAACATCTCTCTCTACTGAAGAATAAGAGAATGGAAGAGACAATGTCCCATTCATCTTGGTATGGTCTGTTATTGCTATATGGGATGGAAGGTTCTGCGTTGCTTCTTGTAGTGCCTTCCAGGGCTCAAACCAGGCAGCCCCCTTCTTTCCTCTTTGATTATTTCATTGCTAATTTTAAATTATTTTATTTTATTCCTAATTGTTAGTAGTTCCTGCCCTCTTAGGGTATAGGCACACTTTTTGTTTGGTTCACCCCAGTTGGCTGGCTACAGTACATAAGAACATCAGACCAAAGGCCTATCTCATCCGGCATTGTGTTCACACAGCGGCCAACCATATGCCCATGGGAAGCCCACAATAGGATGTGAGTGCAATAGCTATACAGTATGCTATACAGAGGCATACTGCCTCCAGTATTGGAGGTATAGGTAGCCATCATGACTAGCAGCCATTGATAGCTTTAATTGTACATCGTTGATTAAGAAGGTCTTCCGGCTGCAGCATGTCTTGAACTAGACAGAGGTCTCTCCACCAGAGCAGGCACCTCGTTGTCCATCCCTTCCTCCAGAAGCCAATGGGAGGAATTTCCAGAATGTCCTCCATTCCACTGAAGAGCCTTTTATAGCAAGTCCAGTGTTCCATTTAACTCACTGAAAGTCACCAAAGTTGGCTAGAATTTATTGAGAGTTGCGGTTCCCAACATAGCAGGCCCCTGGGCCAAATTTGGCTTGCCTGGGGTCTCAGTCAAGCCTTCTGGTGTTCCCCAAATGGCCACGCCCCTTTCCCACTGATCATCAAGGGTTTGGTGGTTTCCCAGCTTTTGTGCAGCTTTCCCCCCATTCTGCAAGATTGAAATGCCTCTCCTAAAGTTTAGTTACTGGCAGTCAGAGCTTTAAGCTAAAATATGCTGGTAGTTTGGCCCTGCCCCTTTTGCCTTCAGCCCCGCCCACCACTGGAATTTGGCTCCCAAGAGCTTCTCCAAATGGAATTTGGCCCTTGAGCTGAAAGAGGTTCGACGCCGGTGCGATATAGTAAGAGCCTTGCTGAATTACTTTATGTGCCTCGTGATTGACTGAAGAAAGAGTTACAGCGGGTTCTTTCTGTTTGGCTCGCTTTTCTTCAAAGTACTTACTTGCATAAGTATAGATCCTTCCTTCTATGGGTAAAACTAGACATTACTAGAAGAGTGTGTTTGAATCCCATGCTCGGTATTCTCCACATCTTTTTCTTTTCCAAAAAGCAGCCTAATAAGATTGGGACCATGGTGCAGAGAAGGGGGCTAATCTTTTCCATCCCACACCATTTGCCCTACTACGAACTGTCCCCAAAGCTGCTCTTTGCAGGAAATAGCTACGGTGGCTGTTTTGGCAAGAAAATGGTGCAAGGGGATGGGTTATTTTTATTTATTTATTTATTTATTTATTATATTTATACCCCGCATTTTTTCCTGCAAGGAACCCAAGGCGGCTTACATAATCCTCCTCCTCCTCTCCATTTTATCCCCACAACAACCCTGTGAGGTAGGTTAGGCTGAGAGAGTCAGTGACTGGTCCAAAGTCACCCAGGGAGCTTCATGGCCAAGTGGGGACTAGAACTTGGATCTCCCGAGTCCCAGTCCAACACTCTCACCACTATGCCACGGTTAACCCCTCCGTGCCTTGGCTCTGATTCTGATTGGCCACCTGCCGCTGCGCTTTGTAAAGAAAAAACGTAGCCGATCTCAAGTATGGATTTAAACACTGCATTAAAGTAATGTTATGTTTGGATCGGAGATGAGGAAGTCCAAAGGTTACAGCTTTCAAACAGCCTCCGATATTTACCGTGAATGTGCATGTGGCCAGCAAGATCAAGTCGGATATCCAAGAATTGTTTAATCAGTTCATTTGTATCTTGACTTTCTTCCAAGGAGCTCAAGGCAGTATAAAGTTCTTCTCCCCACCCCCACCCCTTTTATCTTCACAACTATCCTGCGAGGTAGCTTAGGCTGAGAGATAGTGACTGTGGGGATTTGAACCTGGATCTCCCTGCACTTAGTCTGACACTCTTACCCAGTGCCCTCCAGATGTTTTGCATGACAGTTCTCATAACCCCTTGACCATTAGTCATGATGGCTGGGGCTGTTGGGAGGTGGAATCCAGAACATCTGAAGGACACCAGGGTGCTTACCTCTGCTCTAACCACTATGCCACACTGACTTTCAGAAGCTGGCTTCAGAGGCACTGTGTTAGTTTGGCCACTCATTCAGTTTTCTGTTGTGCTCTAAGGCATGTTCATTCCCTCTGCTGTATTACATGATGCATTTTGTATTCGTGAAGTGTTCCAGGGTTTTGTGTGTGCTTGTTTATCTCTGACTTAAAAACGCTTTGTTAACAGGTATGCTATGTAGCCATAAAGCTGCCCTTGGCAACTTCTCATGGTGACCTTCAGCACTGCTGAGGTCACACAACTTTGAGGCCTCCGCAAGTCTCTGATAACCTCCAGCTATAGGATTCCAAACAGTGTTGAGAAGTTAACAACATTGCAATATGGTGTACTTGCTGACCTTCAGTTACATGAGAGATAATTTCTTAGCTACTTTTTACACATACCAATTAGGATACACTTGAAATAAAAATAACACTGGCATCAGATTACTTCAGTGGGAATGGAATGTGAATTTCTGAAGGCGTTGTTTCATATTCTGACAAATTTAACACCTGCAAGTAACCATATAAAACCCATGCTTTTCTCTGCTATTGTTTTGTGAATGGTATAGGGCAGGATAGGGGACCTTTTTCATCCTGACTGCTGGATGACCCAGGATCGCATGCCAGCAGTGGGCAGTGGCCATCGCCAGAACCTAAACTGGGAGAGAGGGAGGGGCTGGGGAGAGGGGCTGGGGAGAGGGGGGTGGGCCCTAGGGAAGAAGTTTGCTAAAACCCACTACCACATCTAAAAATATTATTGCAGCAGCAGAGAAAACAATATCAGCAGAGTAAACAATATAAAAATATACGAACAGGCAGCAAAAATAAGTTGTTAAAATAACTAACTTCAGTAGTTTAAACCAACAACAATTAAATACCAAACATAAAAGCAGTTTGGAATAAATAAGTCTTCAAAGCTTGATCGTTTCCCACAACAATTAAAGTCGGGCATAGCTGTGCACAACTAGAGATAGACCGGGGTGCATATGGCGCAAAGTGTAATGTTCAACCTAATTTTTTGAGCCTGAAGCTGGCATCTTCTGGAATGGTGTATCTGCATGTGCCTGCAAGTCCAACTTTGTTATTCTCCCCATCTCAATTATACATGTGCTGCTACATCAAGGCAAGGCGAGGCAAAGGCAGCAAAACTGAATGGAAATAGTGGCACAACCAGAAATACTGATTTTGTGCATGTAAAATGTCAATACACATGCATCAGCCCACTGCTATAATGTGTATCAGTTTGCGCAACTGCAAATAAGAAAATAAGAAAAAAAAGTTGTTCAGAAAAGCAAGGCTATTGGGCAGGCTGTGGACTTACCCTTGAGCAGCTGTCCCCAACCTGGTGCCCTCCAGATATTTTGGACTACAACTCCCAGCATTCCTGACCATTGGCCATGCTACCCAGCGGCTGATGGGTATTGAAGTCCAAAGCATCTGGAGGGCACCAGGCTAGGGAAAACTGCCCTAGAGCATGGAGAAACAAAGCAACATGTTTTTGTTGAAATAAAGTGACAGATTTAACACATGAAAATGAGGTGCCAGTTTTGACATCTCAAAAATGAATGGCTTGGGCCAAAGTTAGAGCATCTCAAGTACATATGCAGAAATAGAATGTTTTTGTTTTCTACCTTCATTTACAGTTCAAAAATGGAAAAGTGAGCTCCACATTTTATTCTAGCTCTCCTTGAGTTTTTGTTTTATCCTCTGGTGACATCAATCATTTTATTAATTGATTTGAAACATTAAAAGCAATTAGAAAGTTTGAATAAAGATGGAACACCAGATAAGCCTGTAAGCCATTAAGGAGATCACCAAGAGAGAGG
Source organism: Shinisaurus crocodilurus (assembly GCA_021292165.1). Lineage (NCBI taxonomy): Eukaryota > Metazoa > Chordata > Lepidosauria > Squamata > Shinisauridae > Shinisaurus > Shinisaurus crocodilurus. The sequence continues at coordinate 240,004,789 of CM037876.1, forward strand.
TCGTCTTTCTATAGAGAATTAGTAACGGGGTGGGGAGGGGAGAATCCACAAACTTCCCACAATTATCTCTATGTTGGGTAATGAAGCAGAAACTTACACAGCCATGAACTAATTTGCAGTGGTTCCTCATGAGGCCTGCAATCCAGCTGGAGGAAGGTAAAAATGATTGCTACAAATATTGAAATGAAAACTGCAACTACAACACATATTCTAATTTTTATTTAATTTTAATTTAGGTTGGAGTCATCAGACCTGTATGTAATTCTTTAAGTAGGTCGAGCACAAAACAGAGTAAAGTGTCCACATTCCTGCAAAATACGCTGTTTACATGCTGGAGAAACCAGTTCACAGCTTCATTAGCAGGACACTGCTCTTTGAATCTGCTAAAGATGTTTATCAGAAGGGTGCTGAGCTGTGCTTCTTCCTGCGTTCCTTAATTTTTAATGCATAATGATTCCACTGAAAGATCTTTGCATTTTCTTAAGGCTCTGCAGCTTTCCTTCATAAGGCCACAGATTCAAGGTGCAGTCCATGGCTCTTGTATTAATATTTTAAAACAATGCTGTAAGGTTCTTGAGGAAGGTGTATTGTCTGCGAGTTTAAAACAAACACTTTTGCCTGGAATTCAACCTGGTTCTTTTTTAGATTATGTAAGAGCAAGGATGATTGGGAAATTCTTTTGCCATAGCTGCCCTCCAGGGGATTAACCAAAGAACTTTATTAACTTCAGTCCTGCAAAAATCACTTTCAGATCAGAATGGATTATTTGGCACTGATTTCTTCAGTCTTTGTAGCTTTCAAGCTGGCCATCAATGTTATACTGAGAGACACATCTGTGTTTTATGTTCCTAAGGGCTTCTATTACTCTCCCTTTGATGGTATGCATAGTCCCCCCCCCCTCTAAGTAATTAGCAATACGTAGTGTACTGCTTGTCTCAACCATTCTAGGTCAACTCTGATCTAGTTAGCTTATATGATACACAGGTCAGTATACGACCTTTGATTCAGTAGTTGGCACTGAACCATCAAGATTGAGCTAATAAAAATGCCGCAGTCAACATGAACAAGAATTCTGGAGTTTCAGCCATACGCCCTTGGTTCGATAAGATTCCGATATTCATAGGGTTCTGTTGGATGCGTCACACATTTCAATTTCTTAGACATACATGTCACTTATTTTAGGTGTGCACCTGAAACGTAATGTGCAAATGTGGCATACATGTTTGGGTGCACATGTCTCGTGTATTCTAACTGGGGAGGTGGGATTGACTGTGGCTATCTGTTGAATGTACACTTGGTGGCAAACACAAGTTTTCCATTGTGCAATAGAGTCTGAGAGAGAACCTTTGTTCTTCTCTCTCAGACTCTGAATGCTGCCCACCTTCGCATACCACAGGCTGCAACCTTACTGGTGTGTACATGATTGTGAGGCAAAAAGAGATTCAAGCCTGGGATCTTGCCAGGGATCACTTGTTTTCTTTCAACGTTCTTCAGCCTCTGCAGAAAATGAGTTCACAGTGTAAATGAACTTGTATGAAGCAAGTTTCTGGGCTGTTGTCTCAGGATAAGTGAATTGTATAAACAGCTTGTGAGTCGCTTAATGGCATCCAGGTGGTTAAGGAATATCTTAGGCTGCAAGTCTTTTGGTTTTTACCCAGCACTAACTCAGGGAGATGGAAGTGATGTTTTCTCAGCCATTGCACTGGGGATTTGCAGAAGATGGCAAGGCACTGTTCTGTAAACACCGTTTTCATCCTTTGAATACTCCATGAACCACAGAAAAGGAGGGCTGTTTTCCATCATGAGGAAGTGGAAGGCACTGATAGTGCCTTGTTGCTTCTGCAAAATCCAAGCAGGAAGGGAGAGAAATCACTCCCTCCCTCTTCTGAGTTGTTTTTAACACCAGGAGAAATTGGGAGAAGGGATCTTTGTGCTGGGCATGTGCAGCAAGGGTAGTTGCCAAGGGGGGAGGCACTCATAGTAGGGAGAGTGTATTCATTGAAGCCTGACACTCAACCACCCTGGCCCTTACGTATCCAGTGTTGCTGAATGTACCACCAATGCAGCTGACTCAAAAGTTTTAATATTTATTTATTTATTTATTTATTTATTTGACATGTACCCCACCTTTCTACCAAAAATGGCACTCAAGGCAGCTTTCAATCACTAATAAAACTTGATAAAAACAATAATGAAAGAAGTACATTAAACACAATTAAAAACACAACAATAACAGAGTAAAAACAACCTCCAGCCCAACAGCTTCCACACCAAAGGCCCACTTGAATAAAGCAATCTTTGCCTGCCAGCAGAAGGACAGCAGAGAGGGAACAAACCTAGCCTCCCTCGGCAGGGAGTTCCACAGCCAAAGAGCGGCCACCAAGAAGGCCCTCTTTCACACCTCTGAAGGTGGCAGTCTCGAGAGAAGGGCCTCTCCTAACACTTGCATCCATTCCAAGCACATTCTTAAATATCAGTTTAAAATGTCCTAAGATACATCATTGTGCTTTGGTATTGCTCATGAGCTGCTAGGATGGAGGTCACATAAGGCCAAAACACGGGGGCTAGAGAAAGCTACATTGGTCAGTCACCAGGCAATGGATCTCTTGTTCCCTCCTTTTGCCAAATGGAATTGCATGGAAGAGAAATGTGTTGGTTGTGCCTCCATCTATCCTCCAGTCTTTGATAAGCTGTAATAGGTACATTACGTTGGTTGTGAGATGTTTCATAGCATGCTGGAAACAGCTGGTGCGGTCTGCACCTCAGAGCTAGTTGTACCCCCTGCTCTGTATTGTAGTGTGCACACAGAAGCATGGGCTACAGCTCTGGTAAAGGCAGGCGTGTATTCTCTTTGCATGTCTTTTGTGGTGGCAGCAGGTAACCATCTTTCCAGACTACATTGGTTTCACCGTCATCCCCAGCAGTCATGTGAGAGGTGGGCGGGGGTGGGGGGATGATCATGAGCTAAAGCACGGCCCTGGCATTTGTAGATTCTTGAGACTGGATATTCTTACAGATGTGCAACTCCCCCACCACCCCTTTACATATTGTGTGGCTTTCACTGAATTGATACTTGCAGTAGAGAAGAAAACCTGGTTTATGACTCGTTTTCAATGTCATTCTTTTAGCATGTAATATTTGTATTTTTTTGAAATTCAGAATAAGGGTTGAAGATGAAAAGATAAAGTTTCTTTAAAATATACTGATGCTGTACTTTTAATTTCCTATTCCTAACTGTTTCTTTGCCTATCTTTATCTGTACCAGTTCTCTTTGATCCTTTATACATGGGAGTTGGAAAGAAGAAACTTCGTCATTTCTCTGAAAACAAGTATCACAAGGAAACAAAAATAAAGTGCAGTGACCCCTTGCACAAACGAAAAGGAAATGATCCAGTTCATTATTTTATTTTATTTTGAACATATGTTGGTATCAGAACAATTGCTTTGTACCATGCACAGTGCTTTTTCATTTTACAAAATATTGATTCTGTAACATGATTTAACTGGATAGATATTGCAGTTGTGCCTCTGCCAAGTTCTAAAAGTGCATCCATATGACTCCATGCCTCTCCCCTTTTGTGCTGATACCTAAATCAAAATTTCCTCCACTAAGGCGGTGACTGTGGATTTCTTCAATCATTTGTAAACAACAAGGATGAGATTAATCTTGCCTACATCTGTCAGGTGGTGCCTTGCACCTTTCGGTTACAGGATGACAAAGCATTAAACTGTTCGGTGCTGATTCTGTAGGAAAGACCTACATGACTGCCCCCTCCACATCTAGTTGTGTCATACATGCAGAAGCCTCCGGCCAGATAGGAGTGCATCATCATGGAAAATGGCTCCCATTCTCAAAAAGATCATTTGGAAGTAGCTTCCTCTGAAGTATACCTTAGCAAATTATGACTTAGCACATATCAGTCACGGTACAAACAATGCCTCAGTAGTCTTACCTCACACTTTGAGGAAGGGCTGTGACTCAGTGGTAGAGCACATGCTTTACCTGCGAGTGGTCCCAAGTTTAATCACCAATATGTCCAGATAGGGCTGGGAAGGACCTCTGACTGAAACCCCGGAGAGCCACTGCAGTCAGTGTAGACAATAATGAGTCAGATGGAGCCGTGATCTGACTTGACGTAAGACAGCCGCCTATGATACAAAATTGGGCAGATAACCTGCTTCAGCTTAAGATATAGATATATAATACCTGTGTCTGCTTATATGGGGCTTCCAGTGGTCTCTCACGCAAGGACTACTGTATCGTGCAATATGACCTAGCTGCTGCCGTGCCATAAATTTCAATATACCTATGTACCCACCCAAGCAATTGACTAGGTCTACACCTGCCCAGCAGTGTTTCAGCCATAGAGGCTCCCAGACAATTCACAGAGTCTAGCTGTTTTAACTTAAGGGGGATTGAACAACCTGACTTAGAGTGCAGTCCTAAGGGGGGTGGGGGGGGTGGAAGAGAAGTAGTAGATCATCCACCATTTCCAAAGTGGGTGGGTAAGAATTTTCATCTTCCGTTGCTAGTGCTTTTCTTTATTTCCCTAACTGTCGGTCCCAATAGGAGGGAAAATACCTATCCCAGTCTGTCTGAGGCTGGAGTAGGCAATGGGCCCAATTCAGAGGCTTTGTGGGAAACTGGAAGGGTCTTGGGATCCAGCAGACCAAAGGCTGCCCTTGCCTCACCCCGGAACTCCCCATTTTGGGGCCTACTACTGGTGGTAGATTTATGCCCATGGAACTTTCCACTGCTGTGAATGGGGCCTTGAGACAGACGTGCCCCTCTTGGTGGAGCCCCACTCCAGCTCCACGCCATCCTATACCTCTCAGGCGGCCATTTGAGGAGTGCTCTGCTCTCTGGCATTCTTATGTCTGATAGCTGACTTGGTATTTGTAGCACACATCATCTTCGGTGGAGGTGGGAGATTTTTAATGTTCTTATATATTGTAGTTGGGGATGGTAACTTTCTCTGTCATTGCTCATTTCACAGGAAAACACGTGCCTAGTATTTGCTTTAAAAACCCTAGTTGAAAGTTCTTCTCTTGCAGCCATCTCTTTCCTCACAAGTTGTTTATGAAACCCATGTGGTGATACCTCTGACCTTCTTAGCACTCTTCGTTGGAGTGTACCGAAATACCTTCGATACATTGACGAATTAAGCTTGACAGCTCTCTTGGAGGTTAAAATTTAAGACAAAGCTGGTAATGAACCACCTGTGTCTTAATAGGGATTTTAAAAAAAGGGATGGCTTTCGCCCACAAGCCCAACCAGCTGGAACATGGCTCTGGATGATTAGTGGGCCAAGCGATATTCTTCTAATAGCATGAAGCCTAGAGGATAGATGATGGGATTCTGTCAATTAACTCTGTTGGTGTGATATGGATTAGAACATGCTCTCTTCTAACATTTCAGTTGTTAGAAGAAACCTGAAATTACCAGATGGGAGCACGCACTGTATCCAGGCAGCCCACAGTTCTGTCACTGAAACTGACAAAGACCTACTACTTCAGAGGAATGTGTCAGCCCAGAACACTGGAAAACTGTGGTAGAATCTTGTCTCCATATTTTCTTTGGAGGCTGCCTTTCTAGATAGTTACAGTTCTCGATATTGCTGTTATCCTGCTCTTCCCTAGATCTTGCCAAAGTCTAACCCCTGCTACATTCTGTAGCAGTAGTAAGGGTAGTAAGGTGTGAAGGTTTCTTTTGCCTTTTTTTCCCTTTAGGACCTTTGCTGATTTTAGAAAATGACCTTTTCCATATGTGGATGTAGCTAGTGACAGGCTGGAATCCTGTGGACACTTCTTTTGGAGTAACTTGCATAAGATTACACTAGTAGTGTTTCTTGTTTGATTAGCAGTCCTTTTATTTATTTGAGGTATTTATATATTGCTTTTCCTCACAGAGATCCTCACAGAATGGTCTACATGAATTTATTTATTTATTTAAAATATTTCTAGGCTCCCTTTAAGAGAAAAGGCCCTCCCGAGGTGGCTTGCACAATAAAATTCCATACAATAAAATCCTATATAACAATGATAAAACAGCAAAAATTAATAAACTCAACAAACACCAGCAATATAACCTTTAGCACAGCCTGTACTAAAATCTAAAACACAATTGCAGCTAAAACCTCAGAACAGTCCAGTGAAATATACTCAGGAGAAGCTGCCCCCCACAAAAAAACCCAAGTAAGTCTTCAGGGCCTTCCTAAAAGCTTACAATGATGGGGCCTGATGGAGTCCTGCTGGCTACCTATTCTAGAGGTGTGGGGCCACTGCAGAAAAGGCCTTCTCTCATGGACTTGCCCACTTAACTGCCCTGAAAGGTGGGCAAGTGAGAATGACCTCTGTTGCTGATCTTAAAGTGCTGGTAGGTTGATACAGGTGAAAGTGATCCTTCAAGTAAACAATTACTAAAATAACAAGCATCAATTAAATTTATAGAGTAAAACAGAGAAGAGAAATGATTGTTCTTCTTGAACAAAGTGTTTCTGCTTCTTCTCCCCTCCCTTCAGGGCAAGATGGTTCTTCGGACCCTGCTGTAGTGGTAGTTTGTAGGAGGGGATTTATGATTAGTGCACTCTGTTTATGAGCTGAAATAGTACATTTGTCTGCAGCAAATTCATAAAGATAAAGTAGAACCCCCTTTAGACAGGGGTTCCCTTTGCAAATAATTTCCTTCAGCTTCCATGTCTTATACATTCTCTGTAGTTAGGTCAGCGCAGTATTCAAAACCTTGGCCACACTTCCTGTATCATTTGGAACTTATTTCTTGCCTCTTCAGATTACTGCTTTAAGAAATAATTTACATTTTAGTAGCCATATTTAACATTCATTATGCAGCAACACAGAACTTTGAAAAGTAATCATGAAATCAAACCTTACAAATCCAGGAAAAGAAAAGTTTTGGATCAGCCACCCATTTAGGTTAGAAATGCTCATTCACTTTCTATGTTAAGTTACTATGGTTTTCCTTTGTATGCTGTGGGGACCACTGTGCAACTGCACATAGAAATATATGTCTCAGTATGCATTGTCTCCGGTAGCAAGTTGGGTGGCATGTTGTAGTGGAGATGACACTGTATAAACTGCGTGTGTGTGTGATGGAAGTTTGCCTTCATAATGTAGAAAAAAACATGGTGTTTAGTGTCAGAATGTGTGGATCCACTTTCCCTCTTTCTCCTGCCATGTTGAATATGTCTTGTGGCATGAAGTACAATCATGCCTTGGATTGAGAGCATAATTCGTTCCGGAAATGTGCTTGTAATCCCAAACACTCTTATATCAAAACGAAATCCCCCCCAAAAAAATTGTACAGAGATTTTTAATTTAAGTCGTACTACAGTACTTGTATTGCAAGACGTCGCTTGTATATCAAGTAAAAAAAAAAAAATTAAAAATTTGCTTGTCTTGCAAAACGCTCTCAAACCAAGTTACTTGCAATCTAAGGTATTAATGTACTGGATAAATGATAAGTAAGGTCCATGGCAAGCGACTCTAATGAGAAAAGGAGCCCAGGATGGGTGGGAGTTTTTTAAAAAGGAAATTTTAAAGGCACAATTGCAAACAATTCCCACAGGAAAAAAGGCAGAGGGCAACAGAAGCAGCCAATGTGGCTTCACAATAAACTCAAAGATGACCTGAAAACAAAAAAGACACGTATAGGAAGTGGAAGGTAGGACAGGCTACAAGGGAAGAGTACAGGCAGGTAGCACAGAACTGCAGGAATAGTGTCAGGAAGGCTAAAGCTGAGAATGAGCTAAGGTTAGCAAGGGATGCTAAAAAACAACAAGAAAGCTTTCTTCAGATCCATGCACAGTAAAAGACAGAAGAAAGAAATGGTGGTTCAACTACGCAATGAGGATGGCAAATTGATAACAGAAGACAAAGAAAAGGCAGAAGTGTTCAACTCCTACTTCGGCTCCGTCTTTCCCAAAAGAGGGTCTATGACCCCCCAGGCAAACCTGAAGTGCAGACTGAAGGGGCAGGATTGCAGCTTGAGATTGATAGGCAAATGGTCAAGGAGCACCTGATTACTCTGAACGGAGTTTAAATCTCCAGGGCCTGATGAGCTACATCCTAGAGTAATAAAGGAACTGGCAGAAAAACTCTCAGAACCACTGTCTATTATCTTTGAGAAATCATGGAGGACAGGTGAAGTACCAGATGACTGGAGGAGGGCAAATGTTGTTCCCATCTTCAAAAAGGGCAAGAAGGAGGAACCTGCGAACTACAGGCCAGTCAGTCTGACATCAATCCCTGGGAAAATTTTGGAGCAGATTATAAAGAAGTCAGTCTGCAAGCACCTTGAAAACAATGCAGTGATTACTAGAAGCCAGCATGGATTTGTCAAGAACAAATCCTGCCAGACTAATCTGATCTCATTTTTTGATTGGGTAACCTCCCTTGTGGACTGTGGGAATGCTGTGGACATCATATATCTGGACTTCAGCAAAGCTTCGACAAAGTGCCTCATGATATCCTGATTAGCAAGCTAGCTAAAAGTGGGCTAGATGGAACAACTGTCAGGTGAATCCACAATTGGCTACAGAATCGAACTCAAAGAGTGCTTATCAATGGTTCCTTCTCAAACTGGGGAGAGGTAACGAGCGGGGTACCACAGGGCTCGGTCCTGGGCCCAGTGCTCTTCAACATTTTTATTAATGTCTTGGATGAGGAGGTACAGGGAATGCTTATCAAATTTGCAGATGACACAAAGTTGGGTGGAACAGCTAATACTCTGGAAGACAGAAACAAAATTCAAAGTGACCTCGATAGGCTGGAGCGCTGGGCCGAAAACAACAGAATGAAATTTATAGGGATAAATGCCAAGTGCTGCAGCTAGGGAGAGGAAACCAAATGCAGACTTACAGAATGGGGGACACTTGGCTCAACAATACTACAAGTGAGAAGGATCTTGGAATTGTGGTAGATCACAAACTGAATATGAGCCAGCAATGCAATGTGGCTGCAAAGAAGGCAAATGCTATTTTGGGCTGCATTAATAGAAGTATAGCTTCCAAATCACAGGAAGTGATAATTCCCCTTTACTCGGCACTGGTTAGGCCCCATCTTGAGTACTGCGTCCAGTTCTGGGCACCACACTTTCAGAAGGACGTAGACAAACTGGAGAGGGTTCAGAGGCGGGCAACAAGGATGATAAAGGGACTGGAAACAAGGCCCTATGAGGAGAGACTGAAAGAACTGGGCATGTTTAGCCTTCAGAAGAGGAGACTGAGGGGAGATATGATAGCACTCTTCCAGTACTTGAAGGGTTGTCACACAGAGGAGGGCCAGGATCTCTTCTCGATCATCCCAGTTTGCAGGAGACTGAATAATGGGCTCAAGTTACAGGAACCCAGATTCCACCATCAGGAAAAATTTCCTGACTGTCAGAGCAATAAGACAATGGAATCAACTACCTAAAGAGGTGGTAGTAGAGAGGTGGTGGGCTCTCCCACTCTGGAGGCATTCAAGGTGCAGCTGGACAGACATCTGTCAGGGATGCTTTGACCTGGATTCCTGCATTGAGCAGGGGGTTGGGCTCGATGGCCTTGTAGGCCCCTTCCAACTCTACTTTTCTATGATTCTATGAAATTTACACCTATGTCAAACTTGTCTGTCTGACAGTATCAGTATGCCAGTACTGTAGGCATATACAGCTGCAGCGGGGAACAAAACAGTCATCACAACAAACATAGATAAACTATACCCTATTCTATGCTAGTAGTGGAGGTTCACCAGCTTGTCAGAGGTTGTCTTGATGAAGTGCTTTATCATGGATTCCAAGAAGCCAAAACAGCTTGAGAGTATCATGGGAAAGAGCTGTCTTCACTTCCAAAGTAACATCCTGGAATTTTTGAAATTATAAACTCCTCCTCCTCCTCCTCCTTTTGCAAATTCTGCCCATCCTTGACTCTCCAGAATGTCTAGAATAATATTTTGCCAAGCCATTAATTCTTCAAGATCAGATATTGCATCCTGCATAGAAGCAATTGAGCACTCTTCTTATTTACTCAGAATACAGCAAGCTACGTAAAATGTCAAAATGAGCGCACTGGCAGAACGTTTCTGACATTTGTCATGGGGTTTGGCAAGGCTGTTCTTTATGCTCCTTCCCCTCATTAAAACACATTGAGAGGTTTGCTACAGACTACAGCAGAGAAATAGCATGTGCAGGATAAGTGAATTGCATCTCGGCAACACTGAAATAATGGCCTCATCTACACTGAAACGCCTTCTGATGCCAATACAGTTTAATCACACAATTTACTGAATTCACATTTACTTCTGCTCCCGTGGCACACGGTGCCAATTATTGCGTTGTAGACTTGGTATTAATCCTGCTTTCACGAGGCAAACTTCTTCCGAAACTGCATTAAGTTCGGTATACGTATGCAGAATCTCACGACATACACATAATGTCATCAACTGTTGTGATGACATTTGTCCTGCTCTATCATGTCACACACCAGGGTCAGTCGGTATAAACCTTATAGCGGTATGTTGAATCCCTCCCCCCTCATTTTTTATTGGTTCTTCTCACATCCTCAGATTCACATGTACATTTCAAGGTAAATAAAAACCTCAAGTGTTCCTGCCATTGCAGACTCCTGTGCAGAACCATCTGTTCTGGTTGTTTCTCCCTCCCTCCCTTACCCCAATTAGTCATGCCTTGGATTGAGAGCATAATTCGTTCCGGAAATGTGCTTGTAATCCAAAACACTCTTATATCAAAATGAAATCCCCCCCAAAAAATTAGTACAGAGATTTTTAATTTAAGCTGTACTACAGTACTTGTATTGCAAGACGTCGCTTGTATATCAAGTAAATAAATAAATAAATAAATATTTAAAAATGTGCTTGTTTTGCAAAACACTCTCATTTCAAGTTACTTGCAATCCAAGGTATTACTGTACTCTGTCCAGTCATACATGTCCACTCTTACCTGCAAAATGGCTCTCAAGTTGATGCAGCTCATTATAGTATGGGCATGTAGCAGCATTATTTCCAAACTGTGGGATTTGTGTGTGTTTGCTGTCTGGGATTTTCTGTGCAGTGTGTGTGTGTATGTTTAGGGGAAATTGATTTGGGGGTGATCTTCCTATTAATTCTTGGAAATAAATTGGGGGGAACAAATTAATTTTAGAGGAATTTATTTAAGGTGATTTGAGAAATTAATTGCCTTGGGTACTGGAGCATAAAATGATGGATTTAAAGGACCAGCGTTGTGTTTTGGAGCTCAGACCACACCTCTGCCTTGTATTCCGTTTCTTGGGCAAGTTAGTTATCTTTTAGCTTCAGCACTTTGCCTTCTGTAAAATTAATGTTTTGTGACTGTCCACACCCAGTATAGCAGCCATTTTGTGAATGGGCATAGCACCCATGGCAGCCACATGGTAGACTATGTAGTCCATCCCTGGACATGGTTGTGTCATAAAGAATTAGACTGTTACACAGTGTTCTAGATACTTTGCATGAGTTTGTCTAGTGGTTTCCTGTTCCACATGGGACATGTTGGCACAGGAAATACTGTCATCTATGACCATCATATGCCCACCACCGTGTTAACCAATAGTTTCGGCTACTGCTAATCAAGTGAACAAAATGGGCCATTTTTTCCCCTGTGACAAACTCAATTTACCACCCTTGCTGCCATGAATCAAAGACATTCATAATGATTTATGTATCAGAGGAAGCATGGAGCCAGAGTTGTTTACTATTGTAGCCGTGGGCTGAAAATGCTACTCTAGGTGCCCTGTGTCAGTTAAAGAAGCTGATGGGTACACTTCTGCATCAGAAGGTTAATGCAATTCAGCAGGACTGTTTTGTTTCGGCTGCGCAGTTGGCATGGCTCTGTGTTTTCTGTGCGTATTCTTGCTTCTTCCCAGGGATACTGCCTATGTTACTTGTACACTGTAGTCATGCAAAATCAAGAATGCTAGCATCTGTCATGTGAAGGGGTCTCTGCTGCTGTGTATTTGACCTCACCTTTTGTCACTGTTCTCTTATTCTGTCTCAGCAGAAGTCGGTGTGTTCATGCCTGATGGCCACGGTTATAGCTCTACCTATTTTGGAAGATCTTTAAACATGAATGCTATTGCTATTTTAGAAAGAAGTGATAATTTATGAAACATATCTATAGTTAACACTTTGAACTAATGCTTTTTTCCTGTACGCTTGACTGAGAATGATTGTGTAAGGAAAAGCAGGGAATGGACTTGGAGAATTGCATACTGGGCTTTTATTTCCTCTTTTCTGCTCTGCTGTTTTCCTTATTAGAGTTTAGATCTTGAATAAATTTGCATTTTAGGCAGGCTGCAATGTCCCATCTGTTCTGGTTGTTTCTCCCTCCCTCCCTTCCTTACCCCAATTAGTTGGCTAGTGTACTGTGTGAAAAATCTGATTTGCTTCCTGATTAGTGTCTTCATTACGGAATTTTGATACAAAACGGTATGCTGTTTCATTACTTCAGCTCCTTCTTTTTGTATTCCTTTTTCTTAAACTGTGTGACACTAATGTTCACCGATTGGCAGAACAGGTAGATCAATAGCACTGCGAGCTTATTCAGTAGACACTGCCAATGTTCAATCAACTCTGACTTGCAAAGAAAACTGGCTGCCTTCTGAAGAGAAGAGAATATCTGGGAGGAAAGGAGGACATTAAGCTCCATTCCTATACTAGGTTGGAATTTCAAGACAAGAAAACAACAGAGGGGGGTAGCTGTTGTTAGGAAAAGATGCAATGATTTTTTTTTTTAGACTAAATAGATTAGACCAAGGAAAATTGGTCTAGGGGGATCAAAATGTTAGGGGGCTATGGAGTTCAAAATGTTATAGGGGAGAAGGGAGATAGCCCACAGTGGAATCCTCTTACACTTTCTCAGGCATCATTATTTTTAATTTCCAACCCACAACAATGAGCTTTTCTACACAAGGCTGTTAATCGGCTGTTAATTGGCCTATCTACTTTTGGTTTCATCGCAGAATTGAGATCCAAGCACTACATGGTGTTTCCTTTCCTGCTTTTCCACTACATAATCTCTAGGTGGCACTGTGGTATAGTGGAATAGCACACTTTGTCCTCTTTCCTTACACAAGAGGAAATTGCATTTTCTTGCGCTTTCACAATTAAATGCTGCATTTTCCCTGCTCTAAAAATAAACTAATTGAAAGTGCTGGTTAGACAGAGAAGTAAAACTGGAGGGTCATGATGTCATCTAAAGAACCCATTAGTAGGGAATGACAAGTGTACAATAAATGCCTCATGCAGAAAAGCCCAATGTCTGTCACCCTCTGTTTTGAATTCAAGTTGGTTCACCAGTGTGCTAGAGCTGAAGTAGGGAAGAAAGCCCCATCCCTTGAGTTCTGGAGCATGGTGGCTAGCTCTGATGACTCCGTCATGAGAGGACACCATTCTGTGCATACTTCCTTGGGTCAGAGCCAAAGAACAACAGCTGGGCTGGAGCTCTGATCCCCACATACTGCATTCAACCAGTTAAGAGGTTCAGGATGTTATAGGAGAGAAGGGAGATAGTCCATAGTGTTGGTAAGCTATAGGCCTCCTTGGCCCCAAGTAGCTTGACTGGTCACTTGCCTATCCCAGTCCCACCCCTCTCCACTGTGATTGGTCACTGACCTTTCTGTTACATATATAAACCTGTTGTTAGTTGGTTGTCTGCATGCAGTTCACAGACTCCCTTCCTCACTTTGCCCCTGCCTATCTCAGCATTGCTCTATGACCCCGCAAGCATTTACCTGATTCCTCTTTCCCATCAGTAATGCTACCATCATCTTTCTCTGCATCTGTCTCTGGACTACCTTTTGGAAATGAGTTCAGCTTGCCTATCCAGCCTATGGTTTCATTATGTGCCCCATGGTCGGGTGCATCTGCCTAACCATCATTCTGAAAAAGGCACAACCCCTGTGGTGATTCAGATCCTTATCCTCTCTCCTTGAGAGGCCTTGATCCTGCAGTGGAGTGTATGACTCTTCCATTACATGGTGCCATGCTGCCTTGCTGGCCTTGTATACAGAAGAAAGAGTCCTATCAAATGCATCATGTTAGAATTTGAGGTTCTGGCATATGACACCACACTTGAAACAAGTGTGGTGTCATATGCCAGATTTTCAAATTTAGGAAAAGGCTGGATAAAAATTAATCATTTAAAAATATATATTTAAAGATCACTTTCAAAATTTAAATCATTTTTCTTTTTTTAAAAAATCAGTTATATAAAGCATCCCTTTAAGATGTTCTCATTTACAATGAAATCTGAATGTAACATGTTGAAGTCCAGTCTCATAATGCCTTAAACCTGAATTCATGATCCTATTCCAAACACTTAAGCCGGCTTTCTAACATAAAAGAACAAACCAGGGGTAAAATAGTGACTTTTGAGGTCTTGCATTGTAAATATGATAAATAGATTGTGTGTATTACATTTGTTATCATGGTAACGGTGAATATTTAGACTGCCAATCAAGTAGCCTGACCTTTTATTTTCCATCTCGCAGAGAAACAGTATTCTGCCGGGTAGCTACCTGTATTCTTGCTTCTGGGAAGTTCTGTGCACTTACAGTCTAAGCCTATACACCAAGGGTGGGCAACTTGTGGCCCTCCACATATTTTGACCTACAACTCCCATCAGCCCTCACTCTGCTGGCCCACCCCTGCTATACATGTTTCCTTCGTAGGGGCAAGGAAATCCTAACTGGGTGTGGGTGTGGGGGAGTGAAGTGGTGGATGAGCCATCAGTTCCAAAGCCCTGCCGTCTCATGCTGGCGAAGGCAGGCAATTTTTTTTGGGGGGGGGGAGTTTCTTCTTTCTGGTGTTTGGGTGTTTCTTTGGGCCCAATCCTAGGGCCTCCCAGGGGACAAAGGGGCCACCTCCACCCTGCCTGGAACACAGCATTTCAGGGTCTACTGCCAGTGGAAGCTCTGCCCGCAGAGCTTTCTGCAGGCGTAACTGGAGTCTCAGGTAACTGTCCTCCCCACCACCTGCAGCAAGGTGCCTCCACCCCACTGTAACCCCCGCCAGTTAGTGGATCTCGGGGTTAGGATTGCCCTGTAAGTCCCACTGAGTTCATTGGGACTTGCTACCAAGTAAGTGTGCATAGAATTGCAGCCTTAGGTTGCAATACTAAAGAAAAAGAGAACCAGTTGACGTAAATAGGATTTATTTGTGAGAAAACATGTGTAGGACTCTGCTGTAAGCGAAGTTACCTTGTTCAGTGTCCTGGCATGTGTACCGTGAGAGCCAGAGAGAAGTCTTTAATTTCACAGTTGTTCCCTTGTCCCTAAGCCCATATCAGTTCTGTAGCGCATAAGACCTGTGCACTGTATGGGCAGAAGCTTTGCATTATTCTCCCAGGTAGTATAAAAGCCCTATTTAGTTGCAAACCAACATGTTTTGCTTCTAATTGTTATAGAAGCCAGCTCCTATGCATGCTTGTTCAGGAAATACATGAATTAGAAAATTGGAAAGTTGATTGATGGTTTAAATCAGTTTTTTTCTTTTCTTAGTGATTTAAATAAATAGCTTCAATTTAAATTGGTCTACCTCTGCTTGGCACCAGTGACACCTGCCTTAAACAAATGGCTCTGCCTTATCGAACCTTGGAAAAGTCGCACACTGCTCTGGTACTGTGTGGTGTAATTGGCGGGTTGCGACTGAAAGGGAAAGGCTGGGGAATTTTTCAGCCGGGCCAGACTGCCCTTTCATAGGCAGGGGAGGCTGGTGACTCCTATTTTGGTGGTCTCCTTATCCATTCCAGGTTTTGCAGCTTTTATTTGGAACTTTATTGGAGCTATCCATGGTGCTCCATGGTGGCGAACCTATTTTTAGGGATGGAGCTCAGCACCATGGACAGCTCTGATAAAGCTCCAAATAAAAGCTGCAAACCCCGCAATGGGTGAGGAGCCCCACCGAAACTGGAGTCACCAGCCTCCCCTGTGACCAGGTAGCAGAGGCAGGGTTTGATGCCCAGGCCTTCTTCTTTCAGCAGGGTCAGTGATGCGAGGACATCACAGGGTCGCTAAAGGGCTGACACACTTTGTTCAGGCACTCTTGTATCATCACGTGGATGGTGTCTGTAGAGATACTGCAAAGCTAAACCCACACTATGGCTTAACTATGACTGAAAGCCCTCCTCTCTGCAACCAAATCTGCATGCAAGTTTCTCTCTACAGGGGATCATGAGTAAGAGTCACGTTGTAACTTTCCTGAAGTCTGTGCCAGTCTTCCCTCCTAGGGGGCAGGGGGTCCAGGTGCATGCCTGCAATGGTACTCCCTGTGCTTCTCCATTCCGTATATCCACTCCCAAAGCTGCTTTTCCCCTAGAAGAAGCAACAGATGCAGTATTAATATGTGCATTCATATACATGTGTTGTTTGACCTTTAGCTTTCATTGTTTGACTTACTTTCATCACTTTTGTAGCATAGGGCAGTGTCCAACCGTGTCATTCCGTTAGCACAAATGATGTTGTGCTAGTGGAAACTGGGTTCTGAACTATGCGCAAGAGGAGAATCCAACTAAAGTTATGTTTGCACAAGCGTGGTTGCGCAAGTGGTTGTGCATTACACTTGTGCATCCCGTTGTGCAATGGGAAGATTTGGTGGATCTCCGCTAGGGCTATCTGAGTTTGCAGAATGACACCGTTGGATACTGCCCTTGAAGTGCATTTTGCGCTGTCTTGAAACTCTCTCATATATTCCCTGATTGATTTAGAATTTATTTTTTGACATGCCAGTCACTTCAGTGAAAGCACATAGCAATTCTACCATAATAGAATTATGTTGGATTACTCGGTTGTTAATCCTTCTATATTATCATTAAGTCATGTTTTCAGAATTAATGTTGTTACAGAAATAAGTAACAAGAAGAGGGTAATATTCATAGGAAGACAGATTGGGCTGCTTGAACAAACAGGGATGGGGAAAGCCCACCTTTGTAGTGACAAGTTAAGGCAACAAACCCCTTATCAATGTTTTGTCCTTAGAAGAATGTCAGCACATACACAGTAACTTTACTCATGAGCCAAAAATAGGGTGGCCTTTTAAATGGCTTCGAATGCAAGTTGTGCCTGCCCTGGGCTGAAAGTGTTTGATCAAACCATTTTGACCCTGAGACAGCCACTGAAATGAGGGGAATGTTTTTTGAGGTGGGGTGGGAGGAATGCATGAAACTTTATGTGTGTGTGGGGGGGCACCACTTAACCTTGTCTCTTTTGCCTTTAAAGTAGTCTGTCCTCCATTACAAATGCACACTCTCACACCTGTGCTGGCCCGTGGGAGAGAGAGCGCTCTGCCATCAACCTTCTCCTCGCCCCACAGAAGGTGGCAGCAACAGTGCTACACAGACAGCAGCCTTCTCTCTCTTTGTGCACATGTGAGAGTGTGCGCATTTATTGGGGACAGACTACACAACTTTCAAGGAGGGGAAGACAAGATTAGTGGCGTGGCATCGTCATCCCCTGTGAAATGTTTCACCTGTCTCACTCCCTGAAAACCAGCCAAAATAGTCCTCCTGTTTTGCAGTTTCTGGATAGGGTAGTGAAACAGAGAGGGCCATTTCAGTTCGGCTCTAACACAGCAAATGTTACATTTTGCATTTTGAATATGATCTGAGTAGCCGTGGATAGTGCAGATTGGGTCCAAGTGGGTTGAATTAATGAGGGAGTTCCACAGAGCAATACTATGGCAATTTGTATGTAATGTGTAATTCCATATTTATAAGCTCCAAGTCTTAAAAAGCTTGGAAGGAGAATACATGTGTTCCCTTCATTAGTGTTTGTAATAAGTTACTCTAGTCTCCTTTTGGCCACATTGACTAGTGAAAACTGTAGTCCTACTAACTCAGGCAGGGGAGGTTGGAATGGTTTTATCTGGGACACTGCAAAAAGCAGGGTCCCTGATCATGTGAAGAAGCCTACAGATGTACATGTGTAGGATCTATGAATGAGCTTTTCTGAGCATGCATTGGTCCGAGACTGCAGGTGTGATCTCACCCTATCCTCCATGTATTCCCTGAACATGCCGTGTTGTGTGTGACAATTCTGTATTAAGCCCATATTTACAGCATCCTTTAATCTGTTGGAGCTTCGCTAAAATAGAGGCTGCCTAATTTCTCTCTGGCAAGTCTCAAAAGCGTGCATATTTTTGGTGAACTTTCCCTCATGCAGCTCAAGAACCTGTATGGGTAATTCCAATTATGCACAGCAGGAACTTGTTTTAGCACGCGCACACGCGCGCGCACACACACACACACACACACACACACCATTTTCACACGCATCCCAGCAATGCTGTTTATTAGAGAACAACTGTTTTGTGGTTGGTTTTAAAAGTCAGGCATTTTTTCCTGAAGTTATTTTTAAAAATAATCACATACACACAACATGAAACTGATTTATGGAAAACATTACATATATATTTGTAAACCAGTGCAAACACCATTCTCAGTATGAGTTCATCTAGAGTGAGAATAGAATATTCCATAAATAAACAACCAGAAAATAGTGACAAAACTGCAGTAATTCATGGCAGGATAGGTAGAACGAACATCTTCACTCCATAGCAACAAATCAGTAAGTGTGGGATGGGTGGGGGCAACAATCACCATGGCATTTAACAAGACGTGTATTCTATCAATTTCTGCTTATATGTTAAAGGTGTGTTACCTACTTCCCCATATTTAATTTGTATCCACTCAATCCTGCCAGTAAATAAGCAGCATAAATTGTATCAGTTTTGGGGGTAAGTACACACAGTGTCCTTCCTCTTCAGCAACATATCCCAGTAGTACAGTAATGGGATGAAAACCCAACACATTGTTATGTCTTTTGGTGCAACTAGGATCAAAAAGTTTGAATGACGCCATGGCCGCCACATTCAAAAGCCACCAAATTTGCCTGTGATATAAGAACTTAACCAATAGAAATGCTATAATTGCTTGATTGTAAAATACCAAAAAGAAAGCCCCACCAAGTTTCTCATGTCCAAGTAGTTATGTCCATATAAATAGTCAAGAGGATTATGCTGTTGTTGAAGCCTCTAAAATCCAGCCCTGGAATCTTTCATCTCTCCCAAGTATAGAAAAAAATATTTCTTTTCTGCATTAACTCCCCCTCTCACAAGAGTGCTTTGGCTACTATCCCAAGCTGTGCAATGTTAGACAGTGTATACAGAAACCTGTGTAGAGAAAGGCAGAACAGCAGTGTTCAAACCATTGAGATCAGCTTTTATGTAGTGATAAAAGTTTGAAGCAAAAGGCGCAGGCTTGTGAAGTAAATCAGCATTTCAAAATACATGGTGGGATTTGTATTCTCAAGTTGATCATAGCCATTTTAAACAGCACTTCCAAATTATTCCTCAGCTAGTGCATTGTGCAATGTGGCCTAGGTGTCTGTGCACCATAAAATCTAGCCTGCTTGTCCACCTGCCTACCTAGGCTGAATAGATAGACAGTCCCTTGGGATAAACAGGTAGCTTGATGTGCTGTTGCAGGTAGACTCAATTTCAGAGTAGATGCAAGTTTATGTTTAATATCTTATTTTTTGTTTTAATTTTGGATATTAGTTATCAGGGGCCGGACTATAGTTTGAAAAAAAATTTTTTTTAACTTGATAGGGGTGAATTTTTTTCCCCTTAAATGGAAAGTTATTTTATTTATTTATTTGTTTGTTTATTTCATTTTTATACTGCCCAATAGCTGAAGCTCTCTGGGCGGTTTACAGCAATTAACAAGACAGTCCCTGCCCGCAGGCTTACCATCTAAAAAGACACGACACACAAGGAAAAAGGAATGGGGAGGGAAGAAGGGGGAATATGAATGAATGCTCCTGGCAGGGCTGGTGGTATTTACATATATAGTTGCACAATTGTTTCATGCCTAACACGAATATACTTTTGTTTTTGCCATCACACAAATGAGCATACTCGACAAAAGAATCGGCGCTTGAAGCGAAAGAGTTAAAAAAAAGTCTGCTTCTGCCGATCGGCCGCCGGGCCGGATAAAAAGGCAAGGCGGGCCGGATGTGGCCCGCGGGCCTTAGTTTGAAGACCCCTGAGGTAGATGAACAAAGATTAACAAGAAGGTTTTATGGGTTGTTGTTTACAAAGTGATTAATCAATGCAAACTACATAAAACATCTTGTCAACAGGACATTTCTGGCAGAGGCCCAATCAAGGGGCTATGTGCTGATATTGTAAGAACTTCCAGACCAAAGGAGAACCCTTGTAGTCAGATCAGGGTGAATGTAAAAAAAACAACAGCAAAAAACATTAAGCTTGCCAATAACTAGAAGACCAGCAGAGCACCTTTGTGTCTTGTCCAGCGTGTAATGCTTGGATTAATTATAAATCAAATGATCAGTATCCAGTTTGACCAAGTTGCTTTGTAAGCACATGCACAAAAGTTATTTAACGTTTGGCACTAACTCTTACTGAAACTCTTGTTGGTTGCTGTGAGCTAAGTGACCAGACCACCCAACCAAGCAGCCTTTTATTTGATGAGTATTTGCTCTGTTTGGGCCAATTCTCTTGACTGTTTCTTTCAAATGCTTAATGTGGCTTCTGTTCTCCATCCAGGCCTGAAAATATCTATTTTCCTGGTGTGCTGTGTGTTTTGGGAAGGTACATGGTTGAATTTCCACTGCTGTCCACCACTATTAGAGCTGGGAACTGCAATTCCCAGGGGGCGATATGATCAGTGTGCTTGTGTCAACATTATGAGTTGGGAGACGAATACTGGAAAACAGACTCATTTTTCCGAAATGCTTGCTGAGAAAGTTCGAAAATACTGAGCATGTGATCGATCAAATTGGAGTTGGTCACACAGTGCCAGTATCAAGATCTAACTCATAGATTTCATAATAGAGTTGGAAGGAGCCTACAAGGCTATCGAGTCCAACCCCCTGCTCAATGCAGGAGACTAGAGGAGGGGTCTCCCATCCGAGTAATAACCAGGCCTGACCCTGCTTAGCTTTCCACATTCAGACAAGCTCAGCGTAAGCCACAGGCCTAGCAACTCAGGCTGCTAGAAGGGTTCAGCAACATGTGTCAATGTTACTGTACTGTAGTGTAGTGCTCCCCATGGGCACATGCAGCCTTGTGCACCCCCATTTTAGCAGCAGAATGGGGGGAGAGGGGCAAAGGAGGGGCAGGTGGGAAGGGCAGAGTGAGACTGGAGATGCCTCACACACTATCTAAAGGCCATTCAGCTTTTATAGATAGGTGGATATACTGAAGTTTATGAGACAGTGGTAGTGAGGCTGTATCGTGTCACACATACTAGTCTTTGAATACAGGATTCACCAGTTACAGAGCTAAGCCTTGTGCCCCCATGAAATGAATTGAGAAGGCCTTTTCAGTGGTGGCACCCCAGCTGTGGAACGCCCTCCCCAGAGAGGCTCACCTGGCACCTATGTTGTGGTCTTTTTGATGCCAGGTGAAGACCATTTTTTAATTCTCCCAGGCATTTTAGTTTTTCAAATTTTATTGTTTTAAATCTATTATTGTATTTTTAGATCTTTGCACTGCTGTTGGTTTTTACTTTTGTTTTATATGATGGTTTTAAACTTTTAAAAGTTTCATACCATGTTTTGACATGTTGTTGTATTTTGTGGTTTTAACTGTTGTGTACCACCCAGAGAGCTTGGCTGTTGGGCAGTATAGAAATGTAAAAAATAAAAATAAATAAATAATAGCATTAAAGTGGAATCACAACTGTGGGACCCCCACCAAGAATGCTGTGGTAGCTCTGATGGTACATGCCAGTGCCTGTTGTGACATGTAGCACAAACACCAGCTGTGGCACATTGTTGACATTTGTAAGGTACAGAATGGCTGGTAAACAAGTCATGTTTAGTCTTCTACTTCCTGCCTGTTTCTCATGGGAAAAGTAGGTGTGAAAGAAATACGAGCTGGTCACATGGTTTGTACTTTCTGGTGACGTACTGATTTGTTAGCTTTCTGTTCTGTGGCCATTTTGGAGAGAGATGGAATTGCTTGCTTCTTCTTCTCTCTGTGCTTCTGACTAGTGCTTGCTGGCTTAATGCAATCATGTAACGTCTTAAGCTGAGGTGGAGTGATAACCAACTTGCTCCACTGGATTAATGCTTGCTATGCATTGTTCTCTGCACATGGACTGTAATTAGGAGATGTATACTCTGTAGGATATACTTGCTATAGTAATAAACAGGTAGAACAATAACCTGTGGAGTCTACAGAGTTATTTCCTTATTACTGGGATCTGCAAGGAGGAGGCTGAGTTGGCTGACATCCGATACGTTGGAATGCTGCGTGGAGTGGGAGAGACAGGTCTGAACTTCTGTGTGTAGATTTATGGGCGTTTGTACACGGGAATAGGATTTTAAATCTTCCATCTCACACAAGTGAAGCGCTCTGCTTTTCCAGGAGGCTTGTGCGCCTTCGGGGTTGTGTGTCAACACCTTCAGTGCCTGCAATGCATTTGTGCTTTTCACAGCTACTAAATGCTCCTTTTATCATTTTCTTGTGGCATTACTTAGGTTTTATTTCACTCTTACTTCATTGCACTTGACCATCTGCAGTACAGGAGTACCAAACCTGTGTGCACTCCAGAGCTGAATGTGCCTGCCTTTGCATGTAGCTGATGATGTGTGTCACATTAGAAGTGGCAGCTGCCTTCCCTTCCTCAGGAAGTTGTGAGAAGCCACAAGGAGAAGGCTCAAATTAATCTATGGGAGCTGGCAACACGTTGACACTTCATATTTTTCATATTGTCAATCTGCTGTGCTTTGTTGAGTAGGAAAAAGATTGTGTGTCCATTTCTGCAGCTGCTTTTTGATTGCCCTTAATTTGTACAGATGGGGAAACAAAATATTGTGTTCTTCTTACCACTAGAATAATACCAATGGTGCTGCAGAATATGCTTGCTTAGATAAAGTCATTGCCTTGTGGAGTTTTCAGCCCATAATTTTAGAACAATTTACAAGAATGATAAGGAATTGTAGAGTGTTTCATATATGAGAACTGTAAGCCTATTCTTGGCAAAGGGTTGTATCCATTGTTAGTCCTATTAGAGTAGACCCACTGAAATGAATGGGACAAGTTAAACTAACATTGGATAGAACCCTAAGATCCCTTAGTCAAAGCTGATCCTTACCTTAATGGACTACAAAGGTAAGAACATAAGGAAACGCTTTGCTTGATCAGACCAAAGGTCTGCCCATGTAGTCCAATATCTTGTTTCCAGCAGTGGCCAGCCAAATGTGTCTAAGAAGCCCACAACCAAGGCCTGAAGGCAACATCCCTTCTCTACTGTTGCCCCCAGCAAATAGTATTCAGAGGTTGTACGCCACTGAAGCTGGAGGTCCCATTTAACTATCATGGCAAATAGCCATTGGTAGACTTCTCCTCCATTAATTTGTCTAATTCTCTTTTAAAGCCACCGAATGCAGCGGTCATTGCTACAAGAATTCATCTTGTAGCAGTGAATTCCGTACATTAATTATGTGAGGAAGGATCCACTTGATGTTGCACTAGCATAAACCAACACTTGCACAACATAACTAGTGCAACAGGAAAAAGTGATGATTTGCCGCTGAAATTCTGCACTGGCACCAAATTTCACTGGCAAATCACTTTCCCCCCATTGCTCTAGTTACATTGGGCAAGTGCTGGCTTAAGCTTAACACTTGCACAATGTACCCATGCTGTTTCGACTGCCCTGAAACTGCTGCTAATCAATTACATTGGGCGATCCCAAGTTCTAGTACGGTGAGAAGGGGGAGCAAAATGGTTCAATACATATCCTTGGGAGAGTCACTGTTACCTTCCCTCTATTATGAGAAATATTGTTTATTCCTACATGCTGTTTCCTTTTAATAAAGTAAATAAATAAAAATTCTGATCTATATGAGGACTCTGCTGTCTATTGCTGGGACTTCATCAATGATTTCTTTGGAAATGTAGGTATATAGGATCTGCTAGCTCACCCTGATCTGTATGTTGTTGCCACCTCCACAAGATTTGTGAGGCAGGACTTCCCTACATAGAAGCCATACTGATTAATCCTCAGCAAGGCCTATTTTTCTATATGTTTAATAATTCTTGTATTAATAATGCTTCTATCTGCCAATTTACCTAGAATAGACCTAGTGTGATGGATTTGTAATTTCCCGCTTGAATCCCTTGCTGAGCAATGGCACTACATCAGCTACCTTCCAAACACCTGCTTAAGAGGCCAGTTTAATGGCAGCCTGCGTATTTTTGGTAGATTTGACAAGAAGATCGCACAATTTCACATTGGAGAATTCTCCGGTATATGTCATCCAGAACCAATGGTTAATGTTT
This sequence comes from Shinisaurus crocodilurus, assembly GCA_021292165.1. NCBI lineage: Eukaryota > Metazoa > Chordata > Lepidosauria > Squamata > Shinisauridae > Shinisaurus > Shinisaurus crocodilurus. The sequence goes on from CM037876.1 coordinate 240,029,131, forward strand.
AGTCAGCCCAAAAACGTCATCTCATGTCATTTCTGTTTGATGTAATTTTTCAGATCCCATCTCTGAAAAAAATGTAGTTCAGGTGGCTGTATTTGTCCAACATCTTTTGCACTGAAAACAGATGCAAAGAATTCATTCAGCTTTCCTGCAGCCTCCCTATTCTCCTTCAGTAATCGCACCTTTGTTGTCTAACAATCCAACTATCCCCAGGACTATGTAAGGAATAATATGATGTATTTATACGTACATCTGTGTAGAAAGGGAAGTAAATGCATTTGAATTATAATAGTAGCCTGTCACAAAGTGAAGACAGAAAATTGGAGGAAAAGCTAGCTCTTTCTCAGTTATTTTTTTATCCAGACTCTCAAAACTCTAGGGGCAACATCCAGTATTGTCGCGACGCTTTGTGTATGAAGAAGCTTCTGTTCATGCAGTGAGAGTTGTGCTTACAGAAGGGCCCTTCTGTGAGTGTAGCTCTCCTTTTGTGAATGAAAGCTCCTACTGTTCACTTAGCTACTGCTGTTGTACGCTGCCCTGTATTTTCATGGACCCGGGCCAGTGCATCTGATATGATAGGCAAATTTTTGTTCATGTTGATGAGAAATGGATAATCACTTAGGACTGAGACCATTTCAGGGTGGGTCTCCCTGAACTATGTGGCTTGGCTGTGTACAAAACCACAAGTGGGATGGTAAAATTGCCACACGGGAGTGCACATTATAAAAAGCGTCTGCTATACTTCCCAGGTCTTTGTCACCCTCCTCACAATCCCTTTTTCATCAGCTTCATGACAAGTTATACCTAAATCTGATCAACAACCTTGCGGGGAGAGTGGGTGCTTGTCTCTGCCTCTTCTGTTCCAGGTTTATGAGCAAGAGATTATCTGGAAGCTAAAATGAAACAATCCAATTTAAAGTAAGCAATGTCAAATATTTCAGGGCTGAGGATTCCCTCCCCCACCTTTGGGATCCTTGATATTTCTGCAGTGTGTATGATTCTGCTGACCAGTTAGAGCCTTTGTCATAGAAATGCCATCCTGATAATGAAAGTCAATGCAAAGTGAGAATGTGATTATATTGTCAGCTTACAGGTACTGTATAAATAGAGTTTTAACAGATCTCCTACTGCTTGCCAGGCTCCCACTGCCTGGTGGTGATGTCTTGAAATGTTCATTAAACTGACATGCCGTGTTGTTTAAGCCCAGTGTGTCTCGCGTAGTCAGCCAAGTTTGCCGCTGTTTTCCATTCACCGTATCAATCAGGACTTCAAGGTTCTACATTTTAATTTCTTCGGCATCAGAACAACTTTGCAGACTTGTTTGTGCACCTCAGTTGCATAAATTGCCTTTTCGCCTGTCAGAAGTAGGTAATGGACTGCTTTGTAAGTAGTCCACGTTTGGGGCGTGTATGTGTGGACTTGGGGGGGGGGGGATGTTGCATTAATAGCCAAGAACAAAGTATAAAGTGGACCTCAGCTACCTCCTGCAGCTCAGCGCTTTCATTTCTCTTATAAAAATTCCGGATACTAAGAATTTTCATAAGTAAATAGTATTTTGCTGGAGGCTGAGCACTATTCATTGGGCCGACTAGGTCTAGGCGGGTAGTCTCTCCATGAATATCTTGGCCCACTGGATTGTACCTACAGAAAATTAAATGTAATTTTAAAGGTAAAAGAAACTTGCCCTGCAGTAGTAGACTTTTTTTAGGGATATAACTAAAGCAGTTAAAGACATAATAGGCATTTCCTCACTCTTAGATCTTTGTGCCCTCCTATTGGGATTTCTAAAAGAACTCGTAAGGCATCCAAGGGTAAAGTTTGCCTTTAATCTTTTACTAGTAGCAAAATTATTGACGCTGTTTTTGAAGCATCTGCATGTTGAAATTGACATATCAAGTACAGAGAGGCTAAAATCGGAACAATGGAGAATGAGACATTTTAAAACTTCCTGAGAATTTCTTTTTGTTCTATGTCACAATAGCAAATTCAAATCCAATATGTGAATTACTAGAGATGGGAAACTGCACCAAATCTGAGTGAAATTAAAACAAAACAAAAAATGATTAGGAAGATGCCTGCAAATCTAGTCTTTATGGGATAGATTGCAAAGTGGGCTTGGCCTCTTTGCATGTCTGATGGTGCCATAGAAGTTTCCATGCACCCATGTCCCTCCCAGCAGCCCACCCACTTTGCATTATGTTGCCAATTGGCCATGGAAGGGCTGGATATACATTTCAGAAATAAACAGGAAATAAATTAATTGTCAGAAGTGGTGGTGGCAGAGAGGCCCTGAACTAAACTTCTACTTCTCTTCCTCCTCCTATGGGAAAGGATGAACAGGAATGGATGCCTGGTGCTCCTCTCGCTTCAAAGAGATGAGAGTTAAACCAGTCCTCCTCCCCTTTCTCTCTTCCAGAAAGGGAAAAAGTGGAGGTTACTGCTTAGGATCCACCCTCCTTGGAATACAGAAGATCGTACACTGAGGTCGCTGTATATGTAGTATACCTGACAATCTTGAACAATGCTTAATCTCCCTGCTAGGGACGGATGAGAATTTTTTCCCCAGGTCGTTTTTGATAGGAATTTACAAAAATTCTCATATTCCCAATGGAAAGAACTTGAGATTTTTTTTAAAAAATGAATATGGGAGAAGCTGAAATTGACAGATTCGGCAGATTCAGATTTGAGTGCTTAGCTCTTAAGAGTCTGAGTCTGAATCCCTGTATGTTCAACCATTTTAATACTGCATTAGGATTGCCACCACTTTTTTCCTGGCAGGCTCCTCATCTTTAATAACTATATGGCAGGCAGGCACAACATGGTCCTCTTAATACTGGGAATAGCTGTACCTATTCAATTTGGCCAGTGCAGATAGGTGAGAATTTCTTTTCCCTTTGGTTTTTATAAAAAATTACCAAAATTCAGATTTTTTTTAATATGTGGAGCAGAACGAATTTGATATTTAAAACATTTGAATGCAGGAGAAAGCGAGACTGCCAGATTCATCCATGCCTAGTTCTAAATGGAATCTGTGTATAGTAGGGATAAGTGAGGAATCCGCTTGGGGGGGGTCAAAATCCAGCAGATTGGCACAGCTCGGCCCCCAGATTCTGTCCCATCTACCCAGCGCTGGCGCTGACTCACTCCAATGTGAGTCGAGTCAGCACATAGTCTTCTGCTTGTAAAGCAGGCCATGATTTGCGGGGGGGGGGGGTAAAGGCAGAGTAATTTGCACAAAATACAGCCGCAATTTTCACAAATTGCTTAAATACAGTTGCAATTTGCGCAAATTGTGGCTTTATTTATTTATTTATTTATTCTATTTTGGAATCACCCATCTGGCCAGTCATCTGCGATGTACAGTCTAATTAAATACAACCCCCCCAAAAAACAGAGCGTCAGTTAGCCCTGGGGGGGTAGCCCTGATGTTCCCTCTGCCTGCTCCTGCCGCCTTCACTCCTTCCTCTTCCCCACCGGGCCCTTGATGTCAGTTAGCTGGGGGGGGGGCAGTCCAACTGGAGCAGACCCTGATGTTCTCTTTGTATTTTACACAGATTACAGATGTATTTTACGCAAATTTCCCTGCCTTTAAAAAAACACACAGAAAACAAATTGCATCCTGCTTTAAAAGTGGAAGCCGCAACCCCTGCCCCCAACTCGGCCCGCTTTCAGATCTTGAGTTGGCAAGGTGCCTCAAAGTTCCCCGATGCAAGCAGGTCAAGTTCTTCAATGTCACCCATCCCTAGTGTATACATGCACTGGTTGACTGCTGTAGAGATGGGGTGAAAGGAGTTCTCCCTTTTATCCCCAGCAGGCATTCCTGGTTTCATGTAATATTTTGGCTGTAGCCAGTTAATAGGCAGTCACTTGTCTATATAAGTGACATTGATTCTAGCACCTGAAGAGAATGTAGTGCTGGAGTTTTGAAGAATTGTGTATTCCTGAAGAAACTGGAGGAAGGAGAGAATTAGTTGAACTGAACTACCCTCTCCAGATTGGCCCTGAACTCTCGAGAGACAAAAGGATATATGAGTGCTAAAAATTCTACGTTTCTAACATGAACTCAAAGCATCCCCAAATGCCTTTATTGTGTATAGGAATTTAATTCCATTGTTTCAGTTGAACACTCTGATTTACTTATGGGAAATGGTGATGCCACCACCAACTTGTCTACTGTGCCTGCATGCCTCACTGAAATCTAGTTACCTGCAATGAGTCGATAGAACTGCACAACTGAAATATGAAAGGGCCTTCCCCAGTGTCTCTTTGTGTGCATTTGTATAAACTTCTATATGTTTGTGTTTGAAAGCCATGTGAATAATTGCTTTTCAGGTTCCAAGATTAGATTTTCATTGAAATTTGCAAGGTCCCAACTTTGCTCTAGGGATCTTCTAAACAACAGCCCTTAATGCCTATTATTGGAGGGCGGGGAGCTCTCCCGATACAGCTGGAGATGGGAAGGATTTTCCTAGCATTACTTTGATGTAGTTGCTCTAGTATGTGGGGCCTGAAGAGTGGTTGTGTTAGTTTGTTGTAGCAAAAAGAAAAGTGTGTCCTGCGGCATCTTAAAGATTGACAAATTTATTGTGGTATTAGCCTGTTTCATCAGATGCATGAAGATGCTGGATACACATGTGCACACACAGTTATATTAACAAGAAGATATTTAAAAAGAATGAACACATACTAGAACCAGAGATTTTAGTACAGGATGCCAGTGACAATAATAGGAGTTGAGTAACTTCAGGAACAAGGATAATGTTTCTTGTTAAATAGTTATAATTTCTGAGGATCTGAGCTGGGTTCCGTGGAGAGTTGATTCTGAGTGTGTTTCAGTAAAGGAGAAGGGGGCAGTGGTCCATTGTGGCCCAACAGGCCAGTGTCTCAGGATTTGTGAAGAGGAACTACCTGTCAGAGCTGGGCCATGGGAAGCACTCTGGAGTCAGCCAAGAGCCGGGAACCCAGAGTCTGGATTGCTAAGTAGTCAAGATCAGAGGATGAACCGGGGGGCAGGACAGGAAAACAAGCCAGATGTCAGGACTGAAGAGCAAATTTAGAAACACAAGACACACCAGAGCTGAGGTAGACCTTGTAGCTCAAGCCGGGCTCAGCTAGAATTGAAGCCCTTTCTACACCTTCCTCCCCAGGAGGATCCAGCAGTCAGCTTGGGTAGGTGGAGTCAATCTGGAAGATTATTCACTGAGAGCAAATGACCACATGGGGCAGTGGTCAGGATTTGGATCTGATGAATGGTTCATCTGTACTAGTATGGTCTACTCTAACTGGCAGCAGCCTCCAGTGTCTCAAGCAAAAGTCTTTCCCAGGCTGCTACTTGAAATCCTTTAAATAGAGACACTGGGGATTGGGACCTTATTATGGAAAGTATGAGTTCTACCACCAAGCCTTGGCTCAGAATTTGGGAGGAGCATCCTTGTGCAAATAAATGCCAATGGTTAAGCCTGTTGTTCATTCCTTGCAGTCTAGAGTTAGAGGTGAAATTGCTCTAAATCTATGACAATATGCAGGGCCCAGACTGAGGTACACTGGAAGAACTGTGCATACCTGCCAAGTTAACACAATTCTTACTGACATCTAGCTCTGCTTTCACAAGCACTAAAATGCAGTTATAGAATAGAACAATAATTATATATAAAAAAACAGTTCGTTTAGTTCCAACTTTTGGTCATGTTCCTGCCTGTGGCATCTGTCACCTGCACGATACATGATTATGCAATCCGCCTTAAACACATAGTGGAAGATACATACACTGCTGCAGCATTGTGGGAGCAACCATGGGCAGCAAACTGTTAGGACCCAGAGAGATCAGAGGGCTAGTCCATGGCAGGCACAGGCCAAGTCTAAAAGCAGCAATCAAGAGTCCAAAAGGCCAGAGGCAGCCAAATTGGTCCAAGACCAGACCAGTGTTGAGGTTCTGGAGCAGGCAGACCAGGATCAGAGAAGCCAGAAGCAGGTGACATAGTCCAAAATGGGCAGAGGGACAGATTTTGAAAGGCAGCAGGAGCAAGGCAAGGGTCAGGACTCTGTGCGTCTACTTGAGTGATGAGATGCTCAGACTGGGGAGACAAGCGTAAGACAGCCCTTATATACATCCCGCAGGCCCCCATTAGGCTCTCCATGTCTCGAGATTCATCTGAGCTGGCCAGATACAGTCTCTCTTCCTGGATAGTGCTATGAAGCAGCAAGGCTGAGGCCAGCCATCCCCTCCCCCTGCAAACTGTCCAGTCAGCCAATGAAAGGCAGATTGTGTGGGGTGAGGTGGAAGCAAAACGTCTCCTTGCATGTTTCACAGGCCATCATCCAGATTGATGGCACTGCATCTGGAGGAGTGAGAGGGCTCTGGAGAACTAAGCCTGGTCCTGCTCTTAGGAACACAGGATTCTGCCATATACTGCGTCAGGCTATTGGTCCATCTGCTGTGGATTGGCAGTGGCTCTCCAGGGGTGTCTGACCGGAGTGTTTCCAGTCCTACCTGGAGATGCCAGGGATTGAACCTGGGGACCTTCTGCATGCAAAGCATGTGCTCTCCCACTGTGCCACAGCTTACTTGCCATAAGATGTAGCTCTTTCTTCACTCCGCGGCAGCAGCGTACTGGTGACAAACTGCAGGGCAGCAGAGACAGGTGGAGAGAATGCCTTCCCCTGCTCTCTACAGCCCTGTCATTCTGCTTACTGCTATAGGGCAGTACCGCCTGCAGCACTTCAGCTAGGTCGTTGTCACCTCCATGTAAGAACAGAGTGGGGCCCAACTTGAATCCTCACCCCCCCTGCCAGGCATCCTGATGAGCACCACCTGTAAAACAATAGATTTCTGAGACAGCACTTTCTCGAGTACAGTCATGCCTTGGATTGAGAGCATAATTCGTTCCGGAAATGTGCTTGTAATCCAAAACACTCTTATATCAAAACGAAATCCCCCCCAAAAAAATTTGTACAGAGATTTTTAATTTAAGCCGTACTACAGTACTTGTATTGCAAGACGTCGCTTGTATATCAAGTCAAAAAAATTTAAATAAATATTTAAAAATTTGCTTGTCTTGCAAAACGCTCTCAAACCAAGTTACTTGCAATCCAAGGTATTACTGTATTAAATGACATCCTAGTGGCTAAGGCCCGGCGACACTCTTCAGTATTGGTGCTGCTAGATCTTTCGGCAGCATTTGATATTTTGGATCACCATATTCTTTTGTCACGGCTGATATCTCTGGGTGTCTCCGGGAATGCTATTTTTTGGTTTTCTTCTTATTTGGCAAATCGCTCTTTTTCAGTTTCTCTGGGTACTAGACCCTCTCATTCTTTCCCCCTCACCTATTGGTGTCCCACAGGGCTCAGTATTGGGCCCTGTTCTCTTTTCTCTTTATACACTTCCTTTGGGTATGCTTATCTCTAGTTTGGGTTTTCAATATCATATTTATGCTGATGACACCCAGGTATACCAGTCTTATCCTGAACTCAATGACGAGGTTTGGTCCTCTCTGACGAGTTGTCTTTTGAACATTGCATCATGGATATCCTCTCATCGTTTAAAATTGAATATGGACAAGACTGAAGTCTTGGTTTTTCATCCTGATCGTCCTGGCCATCCCCTGGTTTGTCCTCACCTCCTTCTTCTGGACTGCCAGGTGACCCCTGTCTTGAGGGCCATTGATCTTGGGGTTGTGGTGGATGATCAGTTGTCACTTCGTCCATTTTTTTTAAAAAAATTATTTACTTTTCAAAACAAAATATAACAAAATACAAGAATAACACAAAAATATAGCATAAACAACATACAATAAATCATAAAGTGCACCCCGCCACCCTCCAAGGGACAAAGTCACTTCATCCATTTGTGAATATGACAGCAAAGACATATGGCTTCCATCCTGCTAACATCCGACGGATTCGTCGATTCTTGACCCCGGAGACTGCGAAGCTGCTTGTCCATGCTTTGGTCATTTCACGCTTGGATTATTGTAATAGTCTTTTGGTGGGTTTGCCTTCTTCTTCACTTCGTCCCCTTGTTTTGGTGTAGAATAGTGCTGTACATGTGGTTCTTGATCTGCCCCATTATTCCCATGTTTCTTTTCACTGTAGAGCATTGCACTGGTTGCCAGTCAGGGCAAGGACTTATTTCAAACTTCTTGTCTTGACATTTAAGGCACTATGCTCTTCCCTTCCCACTTATTTGGCTGAGTTGGTCACATGGCACACACCTCTTCGGAGAACTCGATCTGCAGACTCAGGGTTTTTGGAAGTGCCTTGGACGAAGGTGGCAAATTCTAGGCTCTGGGCATTTTCTCATTTGGCTCCATGATTATGGAACTCTCTTCCTTTACACCTTCGGATGGAATTGGAGTTGAGTAAATTCAAGCGTAACCTGAAAACCTATCTGTTCAACTTGGAGACATAGGTGTTAGACTTAGTGTGAACTGGGTAATTGCTGTGATTTTAGTTTTATGGCTTGATGGTTTTAATTATTTGTTGTTGTTAATTTAAATTTACCTGGATTGTAGCCCATTTTAAGTATTTTAATGTAGTTTTAGTTAAATTGTGATGATTATTGTTTGAGTTATTTTGTATATTGTACTGCGCTCTGGTGTAGAGCGCAATATAAATTCTTCTTCTTCTTCTTCTTCTTCTTCTTCTTCTTCTTCTTCTTCTTCTTCTTGGAACAGAGGGTAAGCAGGCATGGTAGAGCCAAGGTGTCAGTGCATTTTGTCAGCCTAGCCTGTTCCTAAAAAGGGAATGTTAAAAAGACAAAGGGTAAAGCAAGACACAGCTGAGAATAAGTATAGAAGGGACACATACTGAATTAATCAGTCATTGACAGGCCCCCATTTTGTTCTTAATAATCTCGCTCACCAGAAGAAAAACTTTTAGGGCACAACCTTGAATTATTTTACATCTATCTTGTTTAGCCATCCTGGCGCTGCCTCTGATGCTGATTTCTCATGTTCTCCTTCATCTCCCAGGTAAATTAAATACTGTTGAAACAGCTGTCTGTTGCCTCGCCGGGTTTTGTTTGTGTGTGGTAGATAGCAGCTTTTCATAGGGCAGAAATTAGATACGTTTCTCCAGGGGAAAATCTTTGTAAGTTGAAATGTCAGGCACTTGAGGGCACTTGCGTGTTGCGCTCTGACGTGTGTGTGTGTGTGTGTGTGTGTGTGTGATGCACTAGTGCCATTTGCTTGGTACCTCTGAAAAATACATCCTCAACTTCATCAGACACCCATGAAGAAACAATGTTCTCCCTATGTCAGATTCAAGTTAATTTTTCACAAAAGACTTTTGAGAGATTTCATCAAAGGATAAAGAACTTGAAGCTGTGTGTCCTGTTGAGTCTGCAATTTAACAAGACAAAGAAGATGAAAGCTGCAGGAAGAAAAATATTAGTAACTCCATTCCCCGCCCCCATCAAGTGATATGCTCAAGGTCACACAAGAATTCTACAGGAAAGCTGGATCTTGGTCTCAGGAGTCCCACCAAAGAGGCCTCAAACTTTCATTAACAGCATCTACTGAACTTTAGCAAAAGCTTTTTGAAAATGTGAATACTCAACAATTATGCTTTTATGTTCCAGCTGTATTTATAAGTAATAAGGGGATAAATGAAGCTCTTATATATTCTGTTTTTTGTTCTCCTTTTTGACAAGTTGCTTTGAAACTATTAAATAAAATGTTCCTTTTTGCAATACTACTCTGTATTTTTATATTATAAGGTAATGTTTAAAATTCACGAGATAAATGATATTATGAGAAAATTATAATTTTATCATTAGCATCCTGAGAGCGTACATACTGGCTTAGAAAATCTGTTGACTTTTCCAAAATCCTGAGAATCTCAGCTTTAATTTTCACCTGCCATATTGAGGGACAGAATTTTATGTTAGGAAGCCTGGACTAAAATGTCTGGGTGCATTGGTTTAAGGTACCACGCTTAGGGAACCTGTGCCCCTTCAGATGTTAATGAGCTAAAACTTCCATCATCCCTGACTATTAGCCATGCTGATTGGGGCTGCTGGGAGTTGGAGTCCAAAAGGTTCCCCACCCGTGTGCTTTGTGGCCTTAAAAACAAATAGATTTATTGTAGCCTTCATGGGTTAGAGCCTGCTTCATCAATTGATAAATTATTCCCAAATACTGTTATTATTATTTTATTTATTATATTTATACCCTGCCTTTTTCCCTGCAAAGAACCCAAGGCGGCTTACATAATCCTCCTCCTTCTCTCCATTTTATCCTCACAACAACCCTGTGAGGTAGGTTAGGCTGAGAGTTAGTGACTGGCCCAAAGTCACCCAGTGAGTTTCATGGCTGAGTGGGGACTAGAACCCAGATCTCCCGGGTCCCAGTCCAACACTCTCACCACTACGCCACACTGGCTCTCAGTGTGTTATACAATGTGTGTTACACATTGCCTCATAATTTTGGGATGCATGTGAAGCCTGTATTCAGAGAAATTCTCCCACCCTTAAAGTATCAGTCTGCCTGCCTCTTAGCATTGTTAACCTGGCTTGTTGTTAAGGCTACATTACAATATTCTTTGGAACCTTGCAATTCAATAACTGTAGGCAATTCTCAAAAATATCACAGAGGTAGCATTCAGTATCTAGCTCATCTGTTCACTTTTTTGCCATCCATATCTTTCAGGCGTCAATATTCCTAAAACATATACTCTGCTGCGTGGCTTTTTTTTTTTTTTTAATGCATCCATGCTTCAGCTGCTGCAGACACATTTAAAAGTCTACCTGTAATCTTGTCTTTGAATCAGCATATCAGTGTTTTTCTGCAGAATCCATGCTGTAGACGTAGACTGAAAAAATGTATATTTTGCAGTTCTTACTGCTCCTGTTGTGTCCACAAGAATCAAGCAGAGCTTGAATATAATATGTTACATTCTCTCTTCAACTAAAGGGTCAGTCTTCTTCAGGCTAGACATTAAGCCAAAGGGGTGGGGGTGGGTGGGAAAGCAAAGCAGGGAAAGAGAGAATGCTGCATATGATAGACAAACCTCAGTCTGCAGTCTGAAACAGTTTTAAAATGGAAGGCAAGAAGTGTTATGCAGACTGAATTAGATTGGACTGTACTAGGTGCAGAACAGATTTCAGGTTGCTCGCCAAGGGCAAACAGGACAAAGAAGCAGCAAAGGCTGCTCCTATTTTTTGAAAATATAAAGGCCAGCAGAGCTACTTGTAGTTACACTGGCGACAGATCTGAGTAACTGCTGGCTGTTACATAGTCAAAAACTGGGTGTAGGGGGGCAGCCATATTATCGTCCCTTTGTCTCAGTAGCACTTGGTGGAACATTTGTCTTGCTCCTAGCAAAATCAGATTACGGTAGATTAAATCTGCACTCCATTTGCCAGACTTTTCCATCATACCCAGTCTTTTTTTACTCCTCCAACCTGAAGAATATTTCTGGAGATTTTGGGAAGTTGTTGACTACTTTGGGTGCAGTCTGTCTCTTCAGCTGGTAGAGGAGCAGCAGCACTGTTGGAAGCTCTTTGGTTCAGCTGGTGGAAAGCTCCTCTATTGGAACTCCAGTGATGGGTGCTGATGTCCACCCGAAATGTGTGGACATTGGGAGGTGGAGCTGGGCAGCTTCCCCAATGCAGATGTCCGTGCAAAATGTGTGAATGTTAGGGAGCTCTGCAAAATTGCTCCCTTCCGGATGTGGAGCCCCCTTCACATGAATAACACATGAGGGGGGTGGTATAGTCTGTACCCACACAGTGCCCAAGGCATGCATGTACCACATTCCAGAATGCACTTGCATCGCATTTCAGTGGCCCTACTAGTCAGGGAAGTATCAACTGTGTATTGCTGTTTGCATTCTTTCCACATACGTGTGATGTGTTGTACTGCAGTGTCTCATTAAGTAGCAGGTAGGGAGCAACATGGAACAAAAAAACTGTATCAAGTCAGCCCTGGGAAGCAACCCTGAGGTGGTGGTGAGAACATGTAAATGAATCCCCTCAACTGTATCCTGGATCCGATGTGCTCAAGAGTCAGTTGTAAAACCATTTTAGGTAAGGACCTTGGAATTCCAGCAGTCCCAGCAGGCTCACATTGAGAACCGAGCCAAATAATTCTGTTGATTATCTTTTATAGTTTGTCCAGGGATATTTTCCTGACCAGGCATGGGAAGAGGAGGCTTGAAAGGTCAACTAGAAAATCAAGGAATGATTTTTCCTATATGAATTGCTCTAGTTTATGGCATAGAAATTGCCATTTATAAAGTAATATCTATGGGAATGATTTGTGAAGTGGGTTGCTTAGATCAAGTTCACTGCCCTTTTCCTATAAAAGGCAATATATAAAACAGATATCACAATGAAGGCAATCTCAATTTGGTTTTTAGCAGCTGCTTTAGTGGTTTGCGTAGATTTTAGGTGTATTACAAAGAAATCTGTGACGAGCTGCCTTATACCCTCCCAATTAAAGTGCCAGGCTTCTGCTGGCTTCCAGCATAGATAAAGGAAGGAACTGAATATGTAGTGCCACTGGTGCCAACTGAGGACAGTTTTCATGACCAAATCACCATGTGATATCTGTAGTTCTTATCTGTGTTCTTCAGAATAATTGATAGCAACTAGCCTGATTTTTAGTTTACTTTCTGCTGGAATGGTGAAAACAAGATTTCTTGGATGTTTCTGTAAATCTTAAAATAAAAGGAGATGTGCTTGTGTTCAACACATTGATGCACATTGGTGGTGGTGATCTTCCAGTGGAAATGTCTACTTGTTTGACAGAATGACAATATCCAAATGCTACAACTATACAGATGATTGACTCCCAAAGTTGGCGGTTTTCTAGAAGTCATATTTTGTGCATGTTGAGGAATTGGTTTTAGCTGTTATGCATGTAAATACAGGATTCCATGCTCAAACCTTCTTGGCAAAGGGCAGGAAAGTCAGGGAGCAAGAGGTCTTTGAAGCAGAAGCAGGTATTCAAGTGGAGGAAAGGGAGGCAAAAGATTTTTTAAAAATTGAGTCAAAAGAATGACATAATTGCTTTATACTCCAAACTATCCTAAATGCTTTTGCAGAAGCATACAAAAAACTTGGTCCCTCACTTAACATCAAAAAACCCAAAGTGCTTCATCAGCAAGTGCAAGCTGACCCTTTGATGATGCCATCTATCCAGCTTGGCGGGACAATACTGGAAAATGTAGATCATTTTCTCTATCTTGGCAGCTATCTTTCTGTTACAGCTAACATTGACAGTGAAATCCAGCATCGTTTGAGCTCCGCAAGTGCCGCATTTTCTCGAATGAAACATAGAGTGTTCGAGGATCGGGATATTTGTAAGAAGACCAAAACACTGGTTTATTAAGCCATTGTATTGCCAACTTTATTGTATGCCTGTGAAACATGGACTATCTATAAACATCACTTCCACCTCCTTGAAACGTCACTTCCACCTCCGTTGCCTCCGGAAAATCCTGCGAATTACTTGGGAAGATAGGCGAACAAATGTCAGTGTACTGGAAGAAGCAAAGACTACTAGCGTTGAAAAAATGATCCTTCAACGCCAACTTCAGTGGACCGGTCATGTTGTTCGAATGCCTGACTACCGTCTCCCAAAGCAGTTACTTTATTCCCAACTCAAGGATGGAAAGCGGAATATCGGTGGTCAATATAAGAGGTTTAAAGATGTCCTTAAGGCTAATCTAAAAATGCAGTATAAACATCGAAAACTGGGAAGCTCTGGCCCATGAACGATCTAACTGGAGGTTGGCCTTTCACAAAGGTTCTATGGACTTTGAAGAAGCCCGAGTGCAAGGTGAAAGGGAGAAACGTGCTAAGCGAAAAGCACGTCAAAGTGATCGCCTGATGATGATGATGATGATGATGATGATGATGATGATGATGATACTAGAAGTGTTGAACCTCTTTCGGCTGAAGGGCCAAATTACATTTCAGAGAAGCTCTCGGGCCAAATCCCAGTGGTCGACTGGGCAGAAGGCAAAAGGGGAAGAGCCAAAAATACCAGCATAGTTTAGTTTTAAAGCTCTTCCAGGATGTCAGCCTTAAGAGAGGAATACCAGCCTTTAAGAATGGGGGGGGGGGTGCACAAAAGCCAAGAAATCACCAAACGATTGGTGGTCAGGGGAAAGGAGTTGGGGGCAGAGGAAGGGATTTGACCTGAGTTCTGCACCCCTGCCTTGCACCTTAGTAGTGTTAATATTAGCAGCTGAGCTATGGTCCCTCTCATTGCCCATAAGGAGAGAGTCCTAGTCATAGAGGCTTGGGGAGAGAAATGAGCCAGGGAGCCCAGTGGGTGACTGGTTCAATGAGTGTTTAGTCTATACTGATCATACCAGGAGGTGGCAGACTGGGGAAACCAGAGGTGGAAATTACATGTAACTGAGGAGGAAGGCACAGAATTGGAGTAGATAGCAGGTGATGCAGGTTGGGGTGAAAGTGTTCTAGGAAAGCTATTCCGAGTTGCATAGGCGTGTGTGAGAGAAAAGTGGGTGGCAGGGAACATGGGGAAGATTGCTCTAAAGCAGGGATGGGGAACATGCAGCCCTTCACTTGTTGTGGACTTTGAGAGTTAACAAAGAGCCTTATACTTCAAGCCTGGAAGGATAAACCCTCACACCTGTCATTCTGTGGTTTGAAGATCTTACTGCTCTTGCTGCATTTGAACATATATCCTCCAGTCATCCATTTTGCCTGGCTGTTTATTTAGGTAGATAGATGGCTTATATTAATGTATATATTTGAAATAAAAATGTTGAATTTTCTCGCTCTCGCTTTTAATTAATGGTGTTGTAGGATATGCTTTTTTGTTAGGTTCTTTTAGTTGTTACTGTTTGTCATTTGCTCCCCGCCCTTTCTCTTCTGTTTTGTTTTGTTTTGTTATAATTGCAAATAAAATTCCACAACGGAGGTTGTAATTACCTTACTTTTTGCTTTCAGCCTGCTGAGATTAAAAAGCTTTCCATCTGTTCAATATATAATTCCCACACCAGTGGGATGTTTCCCCTCGACAAGATGTAAAATCATGGCGATGAAAATAGCAAATAATGTTGGGGCGATAACACATCCCTGTTTAACACCTGATCCCACTTTAAATGGAGCACCATGAGAGCCGTTGTTGTCCAAAACCGTTGCTGTCATATAGTCATGGAGAAGTCGCAAGATATTCACAAATTTATTGGGGCATCCAATTTTCATAAGGATTGTCCAGAGAGCTGTACGGTCTACAGTATCAAAGGCCTTAGCCAGATCAATAAATGCCATATAAAGGGGTTGATTTTGCTCCCGGCATTTTTTTGGAGCTGACGTGCAGTAAAAATCATGTCTACTGTCCCTCTAGAGGGCGGAAACCATATTGAGTTTCAGGGAGGATCTCTTCTGAAATAGATAGAAGACGGTTTGCGAGAATCCTAGCAAATATTTTACCTGCGGTAGCTAAGAGAGAAATGCCCCGATAGTTTCCACAGTCTGTTCTATCACCCTTCTTAAAGAGGGTGATAATTATGGCATCCCTGAAGTCTTCTGGGATCTCTTCTCTTATCCAGATTTTTTCGATGAGTTTATGAAGATGTTGTACAAGTTCGGGGCCCCCTTCTTTAAAGATTTCAGCAGGAATCCCATCTGGTCCACTAGCTTTGTTGTTCTTCATTTGATTAATGGCTTTTTTTACTTCATCCAGAGTGGGGAGTATTGCAAGTTCCTCTCTAATTTGTTTTTGCGGGATTTGCGAGAAAATCTCTTTATCCACCTTAGATTTACGATTTAAAAGGTCATAATAATGCTCTTTCCAATGCAGTGCAATAGACTCTTTGTCTTTTAAGAGTTGGGTGCCATCTTTTGATGTAAAGGGATTGTACCATAGGTTTTTGGTCCATAAATGGCCCTTGTGGCCTTAAAAAAGCCCCGTGCATCATGAGATTCTGCAAGTTGTTGAATTTCTTCAGCTTTCTTTTTCCACCAAGCGTTCTTAAGTTCTCTTGTTCTTCTTTGGACCTCAGCCTTTGCGCTAGCGTAGATTTTTTTCTTGGCAGTGCAGTTAATATCATTTTGCCATATTTGGAAGGCTTTCCTTTTTTGGTCAATTATATATTTAATCTCATTATCATTTTCATCAAACCAATCCTGATGTTTCTTAGTTTCATATCCAATAGTTTGTTCACAAGCTGCGGTAATGGAGGTTTTCTGCTTAGACCAATGGTCCTCAATGTTGTCAGGAGGTTCCGTAGGTAGATGTTCCTTAAGAAGTGATTGAAGACGAGTTTGCTTAATAGGATCTTGAAGGACGTGGATGTTCATTTTATGCCTTGGTTTCCTTCCTTGAAGCCTACGTTGGGGAGCAATGTTGATAACCATTGTGGACCGGATTAGTCGGTGGTCTGTCCAGCAGTCGTCGGCACTCACCATGGCCCTAGTAAGAAGTACATCGCAGCGATCTCTAACACGGACAATTACATAATCCAGAAGATGCCAGTGCTTTGACCGTGGGTGCTGCCATGATGTTTTAAACTTATTCTTTTGTCGAAAGAGCGTGTTTGTAATAGTGAGATTATGCTCTGCACATGTAGACAAAAGTAAGAGTCCATTCGGGTTGCTGTTACCAACTCCGTCTTTTCCAATAGTTTCTGGCCATAAATTAAATTCACGCCCGACTCTTGCGTTAAAATCGCCCAGGAGGATAATTTTATCCTCCTTAGGTATCTCTGACAGGAGAGTGTCCAACTGGGTATAAAAACTTTCCTTGATGTCATCATCAGCATCTAATGTTGGCGCATAAGCGCTCAAAATGGTTACCTGCTGGTTATTGGCGAGCTTTAATCGAAGAGTTATCAGGCGTTCGTTGATGCCAGTAGGAACTTCTGACAAAGAGTTCACTAGTTCATTTTTGATGGCAAAGCCTACTCCATGTATTCGTCGGTCCTGCTCAGGTAGTCCTTTCCAGAAGAAGGTATAACCTCCTTTTTCTTCCTTCAATTGTCCCTCTCCTGCCCTTCGAGTTTCTTGAAGTGCTGCTATGTCAATTTTAAACTGTTTCAGGTCCCTTGCAATAATAGCAGTCCTACGCTCAGGGCGTTCACTATCTATGTTGTCCAGCAATGTCCGTATATTCCATGTTCCAAAATTCAAATGTCTTTTTCGACCGCTAAAGTGGTGACCCCACTGGACGTGGTAATCCAGTCAGGGAAGAAAGAGGTAGACTATGTTTAGGGCACCTTTTCTAGCCCCCTCCCCATATTATGCATAATATGGAGAAAGTGGATAGGGAGATATTTTTCTCCCTCTCTCATAATACTAGAACCCGGGGTCCTCCCCGGGGTCCTCCCATGAAGCTGATTGGTGGGAGATTCAGGACAGATAAAAGGAAGTACTTCTTCACAGAGCACATAATTAAACTATGGAATTCGCCACCACAAGATGTAATGATGGCCACTAATTTGGATGGCTCTGAAAGGGGATTGGAGAAATTCATGGAAGATAAGGCTATCAGTGCTACTAGTCTTGATGGCTATATGCTACCTCCAGTATCACAGGCAGTATGCCTATGTACACCAGTTGCTGGGGAACATGGGTGGGAGGGTGCTATTGCACTCATGTCCTGCTTGTAGGATCCTGTGGGCAGCTGGTTGGCCACTGTGTGAACAGAATGCTGGACTAGATGGACCCTTGGTCTGATCCAGCATGGCTCTTCTTATGTTCTTATGTTCTTAACATCTAGAGGGCCACATGTGCGCCCCCACTCTAAGGAAACTTTTATTTTTAATCATATAATGTTTTGCGTCTTGTTATGGTTTGTATGTTATACAGCATGCCAGAGTGGGGGTGGCATGCCTTGGCTTTGGCAGCCTCCCACTTTTGTTATCTATGGCAAATAAGTGTTGGCAAGATCCAGCAGCAGTTTGTTCTGCTAAATCAGATGTGCTGGACTACAAGTTTCAGCGTTGTCCAACCAGCCATGATGTAGTCCAATGTATCCGGAGGTCACCCATGAAATGAACAGGCTCCCTGGTATGCCAGCGTCTTGAGTTTAAGTTCCCCTTGTTTGTGTATTTGCACAAAACATTTACTGTGGGTTTCTGGGTTCCTTGGGAAATTTTACAAGGCCCTAAACTACGTGGGAAGTTTTGCTCCTGTTCAAACTTCAAATAGAGAATTATTTCGTTAATGTCCACTCCATACCAAATTTCATTGTGACCTCTCAACATCCATGGAAGGTATTGCATAGCAAGCAAGTACACAGAGAATGGACGAAAGGCCTCAGTTCACAATGCCCAGATGGTATCTTGGGGTTGATGGTTTTGGTACCCTCAAAAAGATATCACTACCCATTTGGAAGAAAAGTATAACATGGAAACTTCCTTGATTCTCCTCTCTGAAGGAACCTAATGCACTTTTGTAGAATCAGTAAACTGATGAGTTAGAATTGACCTTTACCAGGCAGTAATGCTATTTGATGATGTGGGAATGAACTGGGATATTTCACAGGCACCGTTATGCTATTGTTCTGAAGGCTCAAAGCACAGCTTAATCTTCATGGTCCATTCCAGCTTGGCTAGCTCTCCTGAGCCGTTCACACACAAAACCAGCTGGCAGTGCTAAGTTGGCCAGAGAGCTCATGAGAGAATTGACTGTGAAATAAACATAAGCATTTGCGTGCTATTTTTATACTTAATATATGCTTTCTGAATATTGTAGCTGCTTTCACAGCTGTAGGTAGGCAAGTCTCTTTTGAACAGGACAGGAAATTATTTCGCTGCCAAGTTAAGACTGAGTTACTGGCTTTCTAGGAAGTTGCCTTTGTGTGGCTAGAAGATTGTTCTGAAATGCCGGCTGGCAAAGAGGTCCTTGACATAATGGAGCAGCATCCACTGCAAATGCTGATGTTGTGCTAGGGATGTATGCATTTTGTTAAATCCATTCTGTCTGTGTTTCACAGATTGTCAGGCATCTTTTGTTCCATCATCTGATCATTGACAGAATTGGATTTTATTTTTTTTAGAGATGTATGAGAATTTCGTTCTACTTGCACAAGTGCACATTAGTGTTAATGCACATTAGTGCAAGTGTGAATTTGCACAAATCCCCCCTGCCAGTAAAAAACCAGCCTGCAAGCCCGTGGAATCTGAACTCATTTGAATCCATTGCGATTTATCTGACATCCCTATCAGTTGTGTTCATGAAGACTATGTTCTAGTTGCTGGACTGGGTGATTTCATGTTTTGTTTTGTTTTTATCCTAGACCAATAAAAGCAAGCAAGATCCGAAGCATTTGGAATTTGCATATCCCCTCTGCAGGTTACTGTGAAAACTAGACAAAAGGAAGTGCCATTTAACACAATGCGTAATGGGTATGTGGAATGCATTACCACTACATGTGGTGGTCTGCCAGTAGCTCAGGTTGCTTTAAAAAAGAGTTTAAAAACAACAACAACAAATGGAAGACAACTGATTGCTGCTGTCCATAATAGCTAAGAGGAAGTTGAACTTCTGAGACAAGAAGCAGTACACCTCTGAAAGGTGCTGGGAGCCGCAGATAGGATGCTCTTGGTGGTTTCACATGGACCTATATGGCCTGATTGGAGTCCACTTGGAGTAGAGCCTTCAGTGTGGTGGCTCCCTTTCTGTGGAACTCCCTGCATCTGGAGGTCCGGCAGGCATGAGAACATCAGAAGAGCCATGCTGGATCGGACCAAGGGTCCATCTAGCCCAGCATTCTGTTCACACAGTGGCCAGGCAGCAGCTGTCCACGGGATCCCACAAGCAGGACATGAGTGCAACAGAACCTTCCTGACCGTATCCCATCAGCCAGAGCAGCCAGGCTGGTGGGGACTAGGAAGAGGGCCTTCTCTGTGGTGGCCCCCAAGTTATGGAACTCCCTCCCTAGTGACCTTCGCCATGCCCCCTCTGTGAGGACCTTCCGCCAGCGCATTAAAAACATGGTATTTCAGGCGGGAATGTGGGGTGGTTAGGATTTTAAAGAAGTTTTTATACTGTTTTAATTATCATGTTTTATTGTATTGTTTTAAGTGTACATCGCCCAGGGTGGCCAGGCAACCGGCCAGATGGGTGATTAACAAATATAATAAATAAATAATAAATAAATAAAATAAATAGTATATAGGTATACTGCCTCTGATACTGGAGGAAGCACATAGCCGATCAGGACTAGTAGCCATTGATAGCCTTCTCCTCCATGAATTGGACCAATAAATATCAACATTGTGTTGTTTTTGATGCCTACTGAAGACATCTTTATTTCAAGAAGCCTTCCTGGATTGACCAACCACGGTTTTTATTGGTATTCTGTTTTTAAAAACTTGTAATGTGTTGTTTTATTCGTTATATGGTTTAATATAGTGTTTTATTCTTTTTATATTTTATTGTTCACTGCCCTGGAATCTGTTTAGATGTGGAATGGTGTATAAATGTTGTAAATGAATAATAAATAAATAAATAAAAACAGGGGACAGCTGCTGTCTATACATGAAAATTGCAGAAGAACAAGGACTTATTTCCTGAAGGCCTGCCAGAATAAGATTTGAAGTTTCAGTGATGGAAGATAAGAGTGGGGTTTCCTTTTCCAGTGCTACAGGTAGGGATCTTCCTGTTATGGACTGGGAGTGGCGGGGTTAATTTTTTTCTGCTGGAGAAACCCTTCTTCCTAAGTAACTCAAGCAGGTGAGCCACACCAGTTATAGGAGACAGCCCAACACTTCAAGGATCATTAGCCAATCTGAAAAGAGGGAAATTTCTTCCAAACAACAAATGGATTAATCATTAATTGTGCACATGCACATCCATCATTCAGCATCGGAACATTATCTGCATCTCATCACAGATAAAACATCACAGTTACTGTTCTTTACATTGCTTCAGCTTATTTGATGGTTCATATATGCATGCAGTGTTGTTAGTAGGGATAGGTGAGAAATTTGTTAGGTTCATAATTTTATGCAAGAATAATACCCAATTTGCACCTCCCAACACTGAGCATGGAACAGAATGCAACTTGCTAACAAAATCCATACATTTCCAAGGCTTGCGATGAGTTTCGGGGGTGGGGAATGCATACAAAATAATGCGTACGTTGGAAAAATGTGCCCAAACCTGCTATTCTCAATGAGGGCAAAATGCGTACGTTTAAGAAATGCACACAAACAATGCATGCATTCAGAAAAATGTACACCAACATACATATGGATTTCCTTATGGGGTGCGGGGAAAGGCTCTCAATCCAATGTGGGCCCAAATTGGATAGAGCTTGGCGGTGGAAAAACAAGAACTTTGACAAGCCATCTCTAGTTCTTAGAGTATAAATGGAAAGCAAAACCCATCTACCAAAGCCCTATTTGGGTTGCAACGTTAATTGCGTGGAGAGAGAGAATGAGGCCACACCTGCCGGCCCACCCTTGGAACTTCGAGGTGGGGCCATATAGGAGAACCAGCTGTCTGTGCATAGACTCTTGCTCTCATTGGGAACGTGAATCACACAGGCTTCGTGACTACACGGGAGCCTATGCATATTAATCAAACTTCTCATTACAGACATTTCCCCTAATGCATGGAGGGTAGGGATATGGGGGCGGGGTCCCATTCTCCTCCTCCATGTGGTCAGAACGGGGCTCAAGTCTTCCCAAGAAGCGGATGGAAGACTGGCATGCTTGCCTATCCTACCTAGCTTCACAGTCTCCGATGAATATCAGTAGGTCCTCTAAAATATTCCAGTTCAAAATAGATACTGAAATATTCTGTTGAGTGCCTATTCTGTCGTGCATCCCCACCAATGTTCTTGGATCTTCTATTGGCAGTCTTAGCCGCTGCTCCATACACAACTGTCAGCTCCCAGCTGCCACTAGGGACTGAAGGTGAGGAGGGTAAAGCCAGAGCTGAAAACAGATTTTCATCTTATTCCCAACAGATTTGCTTTTGAAACAAGAAAGGAGTGCTGTAAAATTAAACAGCATTGACACAGGCCTCCCTCAGCTACAGGAGTGATGGGTTCTGTCAGATTTGTTTAGGTTTCCCCTACTAACCCTTGGCATTCTGCTAACTTCTCATTTTGCAGATATTCCAAGCATGGCTTTCCTAATTGAATTGCTCATCCCGCTCTTGCTTTGCCAATCCTTAGCAAAATGCCTTCCTGCCTCAAAAACATACCCACCAAGCACCTGCAAAAGCTTCTTCCAGTACAAGAACCTTTGAGGGTTCCTGTGTGAGGCACACTGTGTGCTTGGCACGATTGGGTAGGAAGGCCAAGTTTCTGCCATTGGCAAAATGTGTGTCTAAATCTTGACCTTTAGCAAAATAAATAAATAAATAAATAAGGGTGTAATCCTGTGCATTAGACAGAATGGGGCATGCTGGGAGTGGTAGGCCTTTTTTCTGTCTAAACATGCATAAGTTTGCACCTTTAAAAAAATATTAAATTTTAACATATAAGCTACAAAATACATAAAACATACAAATTATGCAACAAACACATGAAAAAACCAGAAGAAGCAGAAGAAGAAGAAGAAGAAGAAGAAGAAGAAGAAGAAGTGCACCCCCCCCACCGGGACCAACTAAACTGCATAACTATTCAGCCTTCCAAAATTGTAATGACTCTTGTGAAGGTGTACACCCTTTTCCACTTAATAAAACAAAATCTACAAATGCTCTCCATATATCTTTAAAATAATTTCGATTCGATAATCCCCTTTTACCTTTAATACTACACGTTAATTTATCATTAATAGCAATATACCATACCTCTTTATACCATTCCTCTATTTGATAATCACATTGCATTTTCCATTTTCTAGGTATCATTAACCTTGCTGCTGTCAATAAGTTTGTAATTAAATCTTTAGTATCTTGCATACAATAAACCTTATCATAAATTGATAGTAATGCTAGACTAGGACATACCTCTAAGTTTACCCCAGTTATTTCATTTATCTCTTTGAATATAATTTGCCAAAATTTCTGTACATGTTTACAACTCCACCACATATGAACATAAGTGCCAGTTTCCTGACATCCTCTCCAACATAATGCTGAATATTTCTTATCAATTTGATTTAATTTTACTGGCGTTAAATACCATCTCCAAACCAGCTTATAATAATTTTCCGTTATCCTTACAGACATAGTTTTCAAAAAACGCAAATCCCATATCTTCCCCCAACTCTGATTACCATACTTATCTTTTCCGTTAAATCATAATCCCATACAGATTTAAGATAATATTGTAGGTTTGCACCTTCAGTGATTCTGTTAGGGAGCAGGAGAGGCGAAGCTGGTGCATCTGGTGTCTCTGATTTAAAATACTGTGGTGTACAGCAGCTCATGTGCAAGAACACTTCCCCGTTGATTTCAGTGCGTGTATCAAGCATGCACGTTCAGTGCTTCTTCCAACACTGAAATCAGTGGGGAGAAATCAGTGAAGGGAAAGCCCATGTGTATGTTGGAGTTCAGTGCAAAGATAAGGCATCAGCGTGTGTGTGTGTGTGTGTGTGTGTGTGTGTGGGCCAGGGATGTGAAACCTCTTTCAGACCGAGGGCAGGATTCAGTTTAGGAGAAGCTCTCAGATGTGGTGGGCAGGGCCGAAGGCAACAGGCGGCAGGGCTGAATGCAAAATTGGTGGCACCAAAACACCTAAAATACCAGCTTAAAGCTCTTACTGCCAGTAGCTAAGCCTTAGGAGAGGCAGTTCAGCATTTTAGAAGGGGGGGGGGGATGTTCAATGGCCAGGAGAGCACCAATGATAGGCAGTTGGAGTGTGGGGAACCACCTGGTGATGTGGGGCATAGCCACCTGGGGAGCCCCAGAAGGCTGGATTTGGTCTCTAGGTGGGCCAGATTTGACCCTGGGGCTGTGGTTCAACACCCCTGGTCTAGCTGTATGATTTCTGCTTTCATGTTCCAATACAAGTCCAGAGTTCCTCTGTTAACCTAATCCTGCAAGGTGTTACCAAAAATAAATGCTACTAGGGGTGTCATCTTTTTCCCCCCTACTGTGCAATCTGATATGTCCGTGTTCCATGTCAGAGCCACTAATATAAGCTACCTTTTGTGCTGGTTTCATTTTTCACCTTCCTTTTTGAGAATGTGCTGCACTGTCATTTCTTACCAAATGGATGCAATTATGACAGGGCGGTTTCATTCTCTCTGCCATGGAAATGTGACAGATAGCGGGTTTGAACCTATACATACCTGAGCAAAATTACGACATTTCATTAATTCATTTTTCTCTGCTCTCTCAGCCCGTTAGTGAGATGTGTGTGTTGGGAGGAAGGTATGGGGAGCAGAGATTGTTTTTCAATAAGATTAGGGCGAGGAAGAGGGGTGTGTAATCTTGAAAATCAGAAAGAAAAGTGACACATTGCAGATCTGAAAGCAGAAGGTGCATATTGGAGTTTAATTAAAGTGAGATTAGGATAGCCATTTAAGGTCTGTGAAGCAATACGAATTATATACACCAACATTCTGAGATGGGACTGGAAAGAAGTCTGTCATAAACCATGTCGAAATGTGTAAGTAGTTTAACAAAAGAACTCAGATTTTCAGATATTGGTGAGATATTTTCTTATTAGAACATTCCCCATCCCCAACAAATGTAATTTTTCTTTTTAGGGAAAGTGACTTATTGCATTTCATCCAGGGGCAAACCACTGGATCCTCAAAGAGTCACATAATAAGTCTTTTAGGGTGCAATCCTATGCATGTTTAGACAGAAAAAAGTCCTACAACTCCCAGCATTCTCCATCATCGTCGTCATCATCATCATCATCATCATCATCATCATCATCATGCAATCACTCGTGACCGAGTAAGATTGTCTTCCAGGATAAAAATTTACAAAAAGGAAATTTTAAAAGGAGGAAATTCTAAAGAAAAATTGTATAGACTCTAGCGATGGGTCCGTAAGTGACTGTGGAGGCCAATTCTAGATCCACACAGTTTCCCACAGTGAGGACACAGGTTACCAGATGGAAGATGGTCCTGTAAAGGATTCATTTGACGTGCTTTTCGCTTAGCACGTTTCTCCCTTTCACCTTGCACTCGGGCTTCTTCAAAGTCCATGGAACCTTTGTGAAAGGCCAACCTCCAGTTAGATCGTTCATGGGCCAGAGCTTCCCAGTTTCCCATGTTTATACTGCATTTTTTTAGATTAGCCTTAAGGACATATTTAAACCTCTTATATTGACGACCGATATTCCGCTTTCCATCCTTGAGTTGGGAATAAAGTAACTGCTTTGGGAGACGGCAGTCAGGCATTCGAACAACATGACCGGTCCACTGAAGTTGGCGTTGAAGGATCATTTTTTCAACGCTAATAGTCTTTGCTTCCTCCAGTATACTAGCTGATAACAAAGGAGAATCACAGAAATATGAGTATACAAAAAAAGTGTGAAAACACCACCGTGATGAAACTTTCTTTTATCTTTTTAAACAAAATTTTTACAACTTTTTAACAATACATGTTCAATCATTATATTTAACCTTTCTTTTGTCTATTTTTTGGAATTTTTAACATTTTTTTACAACACATATTGATTTAATATTTATATAAACTTTAAAAACTTTTCAATAATCAAACTTTACAAACTGTTCACTAACCATGCTGTAACACAGAGTATACGTCATGTATAATTATATTCAATGGTAATCACCCCCTTATCTTTCAGGAGTTTAGCATCCACCAAACTTGCTGTATTCTTATAGAGTTAATGAAAACCTTCCTTAGTTTTTTCTTTGTCTTCATGGAGTTGCTACAGCCGTTACTCTTTATTTTTTGAGATGGCCTTCAAGTGAGCCTTCCTCTCCGTTTTTTCTTTCTGAGTGGCTTAAAGCATTATTTTTCCTTGGAATGGTTTCCAGAAGCCTGATATTCTCCGTATCCTCACTTGTTTTTTTCCCCAACAAGAAACCGGTTTGGACTTCTTGTTTCGTGCAATATTTGCCTTTCTCAAGGGTTTCAAGGATAGTCACGGGCTTATATCAGTTTCATTACCCTCTATAATACAAAAACATCTGTTGTGTTGCCAAACATATTTCCAAAACAGTCAACCACCATAAATCCCAACATTTTCACTTACGTTCTCTTTTTTGTGGGTTGTTATTCCATTTACATCCTCTAGTGGCCATACTGTTGCATGCATGTATATACTCTATGGACAGCTGTAAATCATTCCAGCAGAACCAATTGATACTCCCTCGGTTATTACAATTAATTAAGTATTATTAGGAGTTACCCTGCACTATACTCAACGATATTCATGAGGATTTACCCACCCTTGATTTCTCATATATTTCTTGGTTACCCTAAATTTAACATGTACTGGGTGGTTTCAAGTCCTCAATCCTCCCACAATCACACAGCTTTTATATTGAATAAAGGGCAATGCATACAAACCCGTTAAACAGAAAAAAACTACAATAAATATCCCCCTTAGTACAATCTGCATCTTGATATTTATAATTTACATTTTAATTTTCCAACTCTGGAGGTATATTTACTATTAAATCAAATGATTTGTAAGTAGTGATGCATATAATCCTATGTGCCCATTAATACTGAGTGAGTGATAATGCATGTAACCCCATTATTCAAAATTACACTCCAAGCTCACAACATTAGGGAGTTGTCTGCTGATATCTTATCCTACTAAGTACAAACTATAAACGACTCCACTCACTTAACTAGCTGATAACAAAGGAGAATCACGGAAATATGAGTATACAAAAAAAGTGTGAAAACACCACCGTGATGAAACTTTCTTTTATCTTTTTAAACAAAATTTTTACAACTTTTTAACAATACATGTTCAATCATTATATTTAATGATTGAATGATTCGCAGGATTTTCCGGACGCAACGTTGATGAAATCTTTCAAGGAGGTGGAAGTGACGTTTATAGATAGTCCATGTTTCGCAGGCATACAGTAAAGTTGGCAATACAATGGCTTCATAAACCAGTGTTTTGGCCTTCTTACAAATATCCCGATCCTCGAATACTCTATGCTTCATTCGAGAAAACGCGGCACTTGCGGAGCTCAAACGATGCTGGATTTCACTGTCAATGTTAGCTGTAACAGAAAGATAGCTGCCAAGATAGAGAAAATGATCAACATTTTCTAGTATTGTCCTGCCAAGCTGGATAGATGGCATCATCAAAGGGTTAGCTTGCACTTGCTGATGAAGCACTTTGGTTTTTTTGATGTTAAGTGAGAGACCAAGTTTTTCGTATGCTTCTGCAAAAGCATTTAGGATAGTTTGGAGATCATCCTCTGAATGTGCGGAGACCACATTATCATCAGCATACTGAAGTTCCACAACGGAGGTTGTAATTACCTTACTTTTTGCTTTCAGCCTGCTGAGATTAAAACGCTTTCCATCTGTTCGATATATAATTCCCACACCAGTGGGAAGTTTCCCCTCGACAAGATGTAAAATCATGGCGATGAAAATAGCAAATAATGTTGGGGCGATAACACATCCCTGTTTAACACCAGATCCCACTTTAAATGGAGCACCATGAGAGCCGTTGTTGTCCAAAACCGTTGCTGTCATGTTGTCATGGAGAAGTCGCAAGATATTCACAAATTTATTGGGGCATCCAATTTTCATAAGGATAGTCCAGAGAGCTGTTCGGTCTACAGTATCAAAGGCCTTAGCCAGATCAATAAATGCCATATAAAGGGGTTGCATTTTTCTTGGAGCTGACGTGCAGTAAAAATCATGTCTACTGTCCCTCTAGAGGGGCGGAAACCATATTGAGTTTCAGGGAGGATCTCTTCTGAAATAGATAGAAGACGGTTTGCGAGAATCCTAGCAAATATTTTACCTGCGGTAGCTAAGAGAGAAATGCCCCGATAGTTTCCACAGTCTGTTCTATCACCCTTCATGCAAGTGTATACTTGTGGTAATATGCACTTGTGCATTTGTGCAAGTGCGCATGTGCGCATGAGTAGAACAAAATTCTGGTTAAAAAAAAAAGTCAAATTCAATCAATTAGCGGATGAGGGAATGAAAGACAATCCTATGCATGTTTAGACAGAAAAAAGTCCTACAACTCCCAGCATTCTCCATCCAGCTGTCTAAACATGCATAGGATTGCGTCCTTAGTCAAGTATTGACTTAATAAGATGCAATTTCATCTAATCCATTCTTATAATGATGACTTTGGCATGGATCTCAGATAGAGGTTCCACCAGTTTGCACTTCTTTAGGTTTTGAGGCAGGGGGGCATGTTGAACCATCTCCTTGTGCTTCTCAACACCCACTTGTCATTCCTTTCCGTACGATATAAGAAAACCAAATATGGTCCCCTCTCCCCATTTCCTCCAGTTTCCTAGTATTTTCTGCTGATGAGATTTAAGAAAAACAAATGGCAAAGCCAAAAAAGCTTGTCAAGGAAACTAAATAATGAGAGACAGATTGCTTCAGAAGAAAAAAATAAACAAGAAGGACACTTCAGTTAAGATTAGGGATTTTAGAAGAACCCGTAACAGATTCAATTGAGTTCAGATTTCTATGAATCTAACCTGCGGATTGCGCAGTGGACCAGCTTTTTCTGGGGCACACGGATTCTGAGGACTTGCAGACTGGTTTTTCACTTTTGGGGGGTTGGGGTGGGATTTGTCTAAATCACATTAGGGCTAATTTGCATTAGTGGATTAGTGCAAGTGTATACTCGTGGTAATATGCACTTGTGCATTTGCACAAGTGCGCATGTGCGCATGAGTAGAAATTCTGGTAAAATTCTGGTAAAAAAAAAAAGTCCAATTCAATCAATTAGCGGATGAGGGAATGAAAGACACTTGACAATCCACTAAACACAGAAAACATCGCCAGTTAAAATAACAATAAATTTAGGGAACTATCCTGTGGCCCCTAGACATTGTCTGAAGGGCATAGGATGGTTAGCATTCCCAGCTCTGAGGTCAGAGACAGCCTTCCGACCTCAGAGCTGGGAATCAGAGCTCCGATCCTTCTCCCCCTCGCAGCCGGTGTAGAAAGAACTGCACTGGCTGCTCTCTGAAGTCAGGAATACAACCTCGGAGAAGGGTAAAAGGGGACAGGGAGGGCAGGGGAGGAGACTAGAGTGGCCAGAGAACCCCAGCTAGATGGGCAAAGCCCATCTAGCAAAAACGTAGAGCAGAAGGATGGGGAGATGAAGGTGGCTCACGCTGGCTCAGCTTGTCTGAGCGTGGAAAGCTAAGCAGGGTCAGGCCTGGTTATTACTTGGATGGGAGACCCCTCCTCTAGTTTCCTGCATTGAGCAGGGGGTTGGACTCGATAGCCTTGTAGGCTCCTTCCAACTCTGTGATCTATGAATCTATGAATCTCCACCGCCGCTCCCCCACTCTGCATTGGATGTTCATAAACCTCCGAGTTCGGGGGCTTATGGGCATCCCAATAGGATTGCACCCTTAATTATATTATTATTATTATTATTATTATTATTATTATTATTATTATTATTATTAATCTCTTGTGAAGTAACCCGGTCTGCAATCCTATATCTGCTTACCTGTGAGTAAGCCCTATTGAACTCTGTGAGGCTTACTTTTGTGTTGACGTTTATAGGATTGCACTGGGTGAGTAACTTTGCTATTTCTTCCCTCTCAACCCTGGTGTTATCACTGATGCCTCTCCACTTTATCACCCATTTCCAGGCCTTTGTAATATCTATAAAATGTCTATAAAATATGTATATAATGCTTCTTTTGTAATATCTATATGTTTTCCTCTTTCTTAAAGAAAGGAAAACTCTTCTTTGAACCCTCATGATCCCTGTAGATCAGTGTTCTCCAAACTTGGGTCCCCAGATGTTTTTGGCCTACAACTCCCAGCAGGCCCCAGCCAGCTACCCTAGGCATGCTAGGAGTTGTAGGCCCAAAACATCTGGGGACCCAAGGTTGGAGAACACTGCTGTAGATACATTGGCTGGATTCAAATGTAAAAGTAAAGTATGATTTCTCATTACATGAATGAGCCTTGAACTCGTGAGCTGTCCCCTCTCCTCCTCCGGTGCAGCTGTGAGTGTCACACTCCTGCTGGAGGAATCTTCCTCAGAGGAGGAGCTGGAGCTCCCAGAAACAGACAGTGCTGAAGGACAGCCCATGTCAGGAGACACAGTAGAGCAGGCACACCCCTATGAAATCTATGAGATAGCCACAGATTCATCCCAGCAAGAGGAGAGGAACTTCACCTCTGAGACAGAGGGCTGGTTCGTGCGACCCAGGTAGCTAGCGGGGGAGGCACTAGGGGGCCGTCCGTGGGGACCGGTGGAGCGCCGCAGATGACCTGCGCCCCGCGTGTGTGGGCGGACCCAAGTGGAGCTGGCAGTCCCCGCACCGCAGTGTGGGCCTCCCAGCGCTAGGGGGCGGGGGCTCGGGATGCCCAGAGGGGCAGTTTGCCCCTACAGGCTGGAGCGGCCGCAGCTCCAGCTGCTCTGGGCTGCCGCCTCTGTGCGGCCCCCGTGGGACAGCTGCCCACTGTTCGCACGGCAGGGTGGCCACATGTGGTAGGGGCTTACCCCTCTACCACCCATGGTCACTTTGCATGCGTCCCGTGCATGGCTGTCTCACGGGGGCACCCCTGGTCAGCATTCGCACGACACGGGAACCGCGGGGGACCTCTGCTCCCCCACGTTTCCTGTGTCGTGTGAACACGCCCAGAGACTGAACAGCCACCTAAGAGCATCGTTATCTCAAAAGCCAGGAGTGCTTGGTTGCAAAGGAGGGCTCCTCAAGAGTAAAAGCCTCCTCGTGAGCAAGGCCCTCCTCATGGACTTTTGCCAGAGGGCCTGTGATGAACTGCAACTGAGCTCTGGAAACTCTGGCTATATAAGCTTTCATTTAGTGCTTACTAGCTGCTGGAAACCGTGTCTTACTATGAGCTCCAGTGTGTTGCACTCTTGTTTCTCTGACCTTGCTCTGTAACTGAACCGCTGTGCCGCTGACCCTTGGACAACTGCTTGACTCTGCTTCTTGGACTGCACTTGTATTTGACTGCTCACATGTGTTTGGACCTTGGCTGCTCCTCAAGCCTTTCTTTTGGAACTCACCCTCTTCCCTGGTAATTCTCTGCCTTTAATCATTGTCTGTTTCTTGACTACTCCTTCCTTAAACTGCCCTCTTGCTGGACTGATACCACCATGCTTGACCATTTACCTGTTTCTTGACTTGCCATTGGATTTGCCCCTTAATTTCCCCTCACACTGAGTCTGGCCCAGGCAAAGCAGAAGATTGGCAGCTTTGGCTTCTGTGCTTAACGAACTGCAGTTTAGTGTTATGTCATTGTTAAGGCAAACAATGGTTAGTCTTAATTGTGGTTTATGAAACAAGCCAGTTTCACAAACCATGGTTTTTAAAGCTGGCTTGTTTCAGTAAACCATAGCTAGGAAAGATTAACCACAGTTAATGTTTTGGACAGTACCTTCTGGCATTTGTCCGGCCGGATCAAAAGGCCTAATAAAAATTCGCCTCTTCATTTTGAAATTTTCTAAATGGCCTTGCACATCTCCCTCCCCTCCCCCCTCCTCTTGCCTTTTGTGTCTTGTCTTACTGAGATTATAAGCATGACGGTGGAGCCTTCTCTTATTTTTGTTTTCTGTAAAGTGCCTGGGTTTCATATGTGCTTTAGAATTTAATAACAACAACAACAACAATAATGAAAGTGTTCACATATTTACGCAGTATTTATCATTCTTGGACATTTCAATGAATTCTCAGGCAGAGCAATCCTATGGTCTCTGGGAGACTGTCCTAAGTCCCCTAGGATATGTCAAATTCCCCCTCTTGAGGCTGTAGATTCTCCTTCAGCCTCAGGACGGGGAGCCTGACATCAGGCCATTCCCTGGCCCTCTCGGCCACCACAGAAAGCACCACAGGGGCTGCTCATCCAAGGTACCAGCAGCAATCTTAGAAGACCTTGGAGAGGTCCAAAAGGGGCGAGGTTCTGGGCAGGGAGAGGAGGAGAGAGGCCAGGATCCGCAGGATCCTACTCCCTCTCCGTCATTGTCCCCGCCCACTGCTGGTAAGTCCGCTAGAAGGATTCAGATGCCCATCTAGCTGAATTTGTGTGTTTTTTTAAAGGAGGAATGGTAGTCAAAATTATCTCAGCCGTTCCTCCTGCCCTGCCTGGTTCTTGCCGGCGGAGCATTGGATCACAGAGCCCTCTTGTGTATTGAGAGAGCAATCCATTAGGATGTCTCAAAATGTATGTATTCTAAAGTGTACCTTCCTGACTCTAATTATGTAGGACAATTTCATTACATTTCCCCTTTCCCAGATTTTTATTAGCCAAGCCTGCGCTGATGGTGTTTGCCTTTGCTTTTGACATTTAACAAGTAATAATGTGCTTACCGATGATAAGTGAGTAACAGTTGTGCACTAATTGCAATCAGAAAAAAGGCCTTAGTTCAGTCTGGGCTATCACTGGGCATAGTTGGGGCCCCTTGAGATCACATGTAAAGTGGAAATTGATATTGTGACTACAGTACTAAACAAAGAGAAACATTTCTCTCCCCCCCCCTAAAAATCTTAACGTCCACTTGAAGCCAGAAGCAGTTAATCATACGACGAAAACACATGCGTTTTCTTCATTGATTAGGCCTTTGGTTGTTGCTTCTAGCCTCAAGGGTACACCAATAGGCATTTGTTTCCCCTTTTCTTAGTATTTCAACATCCTCGAGAAAAACAAGGAAAGGAGAGGGAGCTATGTGTGGCAACTAAACTCAACACAAGTAAAATTTAAAGCATCATATACTGAGCTAATGGAAAAAGAGATACCTTCTTCATTCCTCTGTCTTTATACTTGCGAAAGAGAGCCCACTTCTGTTCCTCTGGGTGGATTTATAGCTTTAACAATGCAGCATTTCCCAATTGTTTTTTGTTTTGTTTTGTTTTTCTATCTTTTGTAAAGTTGCTGTACAAATTAAAACATAAATCATTACTTCTAATACATTTTGTAATGTTAAATATCTTGATTGATTGTTTTCGTAGCAGCTGTGGCTTAATTTGGCAACAGAACATGCACTCTGAAATCCTCCTTTCTAGCATTTCATGTTACAGGTAGTCCGTTCGTTCAGTGCCCAGAACATTCTCTTTGCTGCATACATGAAAACACAATGTTGATAGAATTTTTCAGGTGGAAGGGTAACTTTTAATTCTTCTTGGGTTTTGTTCCGAAATGTGAAAAGAGAAAAAAGGGGAGCAAGACAATAGTGATGGAGAATATCCATTATCTGGTAGTTTTTTACTTTTTAGGTGGTACTTGAAATAGGATATGCAGTGGTGTAGCTGTAAAATTTATCAGTGCAGGGGCTCATCATGAAAGTGTGTGTATGCACATATACCAAAGAGCAGCAGTACATAGCATAATACCAAGTTTATTAGGATCAACATGACTGGAATCCTATGCATAGTTACCTGGAACGTGAGTACCATTAAACTCAGTGAGACTTCCTTAAATATAGGGTTGTATCCAATGGTGTCTATCTGCTAGCAGAACAGACAGCACTGGTGGAATGGATTCCTACTCCCCCTAAAGCCCTTTGCACTTTGGAGCAGATTTGGGGGTTTGCAGAGGCGGAGAGGAGAAGGAGGCAAAGTCCCATTGTGTGAGTGTAAGCACAGTGACTATTCGTAATGGCTGAAATTGATGATAACACATCCTAACATTGCTAAGTTATTTCTCACCAGTAGTAGGATAAAAAGCTACTGACCCCGGTTCATGCAGTCATCGCGGCTTAAACAAGCCATGGTGGCTTGTTTAAGTTGCAGCACATGCCAAGTGCCCTTTGCCTAATTCGTGTCATCCAAACCCGGGCGGCATGGCTTGTTTGAGGGGGAAACAACTCTCAAATAACCCAATAACAGGCTATGGGTTATTTGAGGTTTTTTCCCCCTCAAACAAGCCATGCTGTCCAGGTTCAAACATGTCGTCTGACCAGCTGCACCTGGGTGGGTAATTACTTAGGCAGATGGCGCCTGGCATGCACCGCAGCTTAAACATGCCACCGTGGCTTGTTTAACCTTTGGTGATTGTGCGAACCAGGCCATTGTCTTGATTTAATCCAGAGGTGAAAGAGAGCTTCTCAAGGAACGTTTTGTTGAACAGGCTGAAAAACTATTACTAGAACAGCAAGTTTTGCTTTCTGTATTCCATCTTCGTTGCTTTGTGGTTTTAGTTGGTAAGGTGAACGCTCCTCTAATGAAGAAGCATGAATCTTCCTGTTTCTACCCCTCTTCCAGCATTTCAACATATTTATCTAAATGAAAAGCTTACACTTTCATAAGACTAGTACCTGTAATTGTTTACCAGTTTTGCATACCTGAACTTTTGAGTTCCCTGCTCTTTCTATCTTGCAGAAGAACCTGTTTCTGCAAACATTCATGTCTTAATTAATTAATGAACAGTTTGATCTTCCTAGGCCACTGTGGCATTATTATTATTTTTAAAAATTTCAGTGTCATCATGGCACTGTTCTGAGTAAAAATAGGCAGGTCCCTGCCCCCAAGGAGCTTACAGAATGGGTATTTTTGGGTAAACAACAGAGAGAAGCAAGGGAGAGGTATAGACAGTGGGGGATAAATGTGGGCAAATAAAAATACAAGTGCTGAAAATTTGGGTATTACAGTTGGAATGAGAATTAAGAGGATGCTCCAAAAACCACGGGGGAAAAGATGTGTTCTTGAGAGAAGAGGAAGCACATACATGTGTAGGGAGCAAGTTCCACACATAGGGCAGAATCCAATGCTGCTGCTCCGCTTACACTGTTGACTTTGTGCTAGTATAAGCAACCTCTAGCCCAAGGTCAAAAGTGTATGCTGGCACAATGGAAAACCAATGGCAACAGCATATGGTATTGGTGTTGTTCTAGAGCAGGGCTCTCCAACCTTGAGTTCCCAGGTGTTGCTGGCCTACAGCTTCCAGCATACCCAGCCAGCATGGCTAATGGCAAGGGATTCTGGGAGTTGTAGTCCAGCAACATCTGGGGACCCAAGGTTGGAGAGCCCTGTTCTAGAGCTTGCTTATACTAGCGCAACATCAAGGGAGAATGTGGGGAGTCGTGAGGGTGGAGCAGCAGAGGTCCTCAGCTTCTTTTCTGTGTCTGATCCAGCTGCTGATACAACTCCACTGTGTGACGTGTTATGCCCGTGGAGGTGCCCTTGTGCTGCATCCGGTATACTATCGGAACCAACTTGGCCGCTCATAGGATTGGCCCCACTTTAGTTTCACAGAGAGGTTTGATGCTGATAAACGTACACAGTTTGATTTGACTCACTGCGGTGGTTCTTGGCTTTCTTATCAATAATTCCTGCATTTGCTTGTATTATCTACTCCTGTCTATCAAAACAATTTTTGCCTCTTAAGACCTAGAGCTTATCTTTCTGGCACACTTCTACAGCAATTTATTTCCACTGTCAGCCTTTGACTTCTGCAAATATCATGTGATCTTAAATTTTATTAAATTAGTAAAATGAGGACAAGAATCTAAGATTAGAAAGAGCAATGAAAAAAACTTCTAACATTTGCCTCTTCAGTCATGTGTTTTATCCAAATTATTTATTCTAAAGAACCTTCTGTTCAATAAATATTGTCAAAGGTTCTGCTCCTTTACTTAGTATACTCTTAAAACGATAATGTTTTAGGAGAGAATGCTTGATTTTAGAGCAAGGAGTAAAGTTTGTCTTCAAACACATACTGTGTAAGACTTTTCTCTTGTTTGATCAACAATAGAAACATGCTATGCAGAAATATTTTCTACATTTTTCACCTTTCAAATTTATTTATTTATTTAATACATTTTTATTCCGCCCAATAGCCGAAGCTCTCTGGGCGGTTTACAACAGTTAAAACCATAAAATACAATATAAAATAAATATAAAATTTAAAACCACAGATTAAAAACAAACAGCAGAGCTAGCAGCAACAGTTACAATAACGGAGTATTGTATAGCAAAATTTCAGTTTGCTATATTAAATACATTTTAATGACTAACTTCTATAAGCCTGAGACTCCTTTGTAGTTTGAAATTCTTAATACAGTTAGCATGAGTGAAAAATAGCATAAGAAGTAGAACTATCTTAACATTTTTTTCTGTATTGGGTTTTAATACTGACCCCATCATTCAAATACACAGCAGTTCACACCAGCTGGTAGAACTTAATTATGTTCAATTTGTGTAGCTTAATTATTAAAGACCAATTTAAAAGAGTTCATTTCAGGGCCCCATCCAGTTTTGCTGCTTGCTCAAAGGAGATTGTGTGAAACATAGATTTTTAACACACCCATGATAAAATTTAATTAATGTATTGTTTGTTACGGCCCTTTGGCCCTTTTGCTCATGTTTTCATTCCCCACCCCCACCCCTAATTTATTAAACAATCCTGGGAGTAGGTCCTATTGAACACAGTGGAACTTACATCTGAATAAACATGTATAGAATTGGTCTGTTAATATGCTCCTGGCCATGTCAGTGTTTCTTACATCCGTATTTATATGCCTGCATGAATTTTCACATAGTGAAGTCATTGCAAATTACATTACAGATTTTTGTCAGATGCAAACACAGATGGGTAGTGAGAAACTAAAGTGTAACATACAGAGAAGCTGTGAAATTGCAAGTCACAGATCAAATTCAGTCTCGCCACACAGAGGACTATATATCTGAGACACAAAAAGCAATGACGTGAATAAGGATTGGAAACTGCTAAAGGAAATGAGACAGCATGAAATACAGGAACGCTAGTGGTATTCACTATTGCATAGTCAGTTCTGATATATTTCCTGTAATCTGTGTTGGGAGAAATTCATTCGAGAAGCTTAGAACACTAAGAATCAGCTGGTGTCTGCTTCATATTCTGGTCTCTGGCTCATACAAATATTCCCAAAATTCAATGTGGATCTGTTAGAGTTTTAAATAAGATGTGCTTTCAGGAAGACTATTCGGGTGTTCTCTTCACTGTGTAATGAACACACAAGAGTGGGAGAGTGAGGATGAGCACGCAAGCCATACGAGCCTTTCTGTCGCCATCCCTTTACATGTTGAGAGTGAACTTCTGGAGTGGAGAGTCTTTTGTTATCCCTGATTTTCCTCGTGGCGGTAAATCATGTGGGGAGACCACACAGATGCCAAAAAAAGGCTCCCTGCCGTGGATATTTACCCTCATCATGTGGGGTGTGTGTGACAAAGATGGTGATGGAGGCAGCAGAGCTAGCGTGTTCAGTAAATATTGTGTTCTACTAATAATATTGGCGTGTACTTCTGTGTTTAGTTAATATTGAAGCAAACACCCGAACAGGGCTTATCCTTACTCTGGGTGGAATCCAAAAGACTGGGCAGCATGTATTGGAGGTTTGGAGCCTCCCCAAGTGTAGTTCCCCCTGCCATCGGACAAGTCAGTCATGGAATTTAGGGGACCTTTAGGAGCAGCTGCCGATGCAGCATGGGGTGTTGCGGTCGGAAAGATTGCTTGGGGATACCCTGTGTGAAGGATTGAAACTGTTTAGTCATTTTGTTTTGCCCCTAGTTATAAAATGGTTGCTTTCTGTTTTGACACTGGGTTATTTCAATTTTAGAGGTAGTTCTTGCCAGCGGGTTAAGAAGATCATAGAAGGTACAATGGGTCAGCCCAGGGAACTGAAACCTAAGGGGGGGGGAGGAGAAGCCTGGTTACTATGGAAACCAGAAACTTAGCAAAATTCTGTTGTCCTTCTGATTGGCAAGGGGTGTGTCTGTGTTGGGAGGGCAAGGTGGAAAAGTATATTTAAGTGAAGGTGGCGGGCAGCTCAAGAGTTAGAAATCGGAAGAAAGAAGCCAGGGTGGAGTGTGCTTCAGAGGACTCGGACTCCAGGGGCAAAACAAGCTGTGCTGAAAGCAAGAAGGCTAGAAACTGCACTGCCCCAAAGACCTGGATGAATTTGAAGGAATTGTTTTATTATGGGCAGTGCGATCCTATGAGGCCACCCATAACCCTCCAAACTCAGAGGATTACGGGCATTCTATTGAGGGCAGTAGGAGTGCGGTGGATAAGATATCCACCGCACTCCCCTTGCCCTCAAAAACATTGTCGAGATCAGTGTTCTCCAACCTTGGGTCCCCAGATGCTTTTGGCCTACAACTCCCAACATGCCCCAGCCAGCATAGCTGGCTGGGGCATACTGGGAGTTGTAGGCCAAAAACATCTGGGGACCCAAGGTTGGAGAACACTGGTCTAGATGTTTTTCCTTTCCTCACAAGGAGGAGAGGCTGAGGCAATTTGTTGTAAGATAGTGTATGTCTGCATTAGTATGTTTAGTGAGTATAGAATGTTGAACTGAGTGGGTGTGTGGTTTGTGATGTCTTGGAAAGGGTGGGGGGAGGAGTATATTGTTGTGACATGTAACAAAACAACAGCTGTGGCACAATTGTTTTCATTTGGAAAGGTACAGAATGGCTGGAAAACAAGTCATGTTATGTCTCTTCTTCCTGTCCTGTTCTCATGGGAAAAGTAGGTGTGAAAGAAATACGAGCTGATCACATGGTTTGTACTGTCTGATGACGTTGTATGATTTGTTAGGTTTCGTTCTGTAGCCATTTTAGTAGAGAGATGGATTGCTTCTTTTTCTCTCTGATGCTCTGACTTTTTGCCTGCTGGACTTGCAAACATGTAACGTCTGTGCTGAGGTGGACTTGCTCCACAGGACTAATGCTTATTTGCAACATTGCAATGTAGGAGATTGTATACTCTGTAGTATTTACTCTGATGTAGAAATAAACAGGTAGAAAGAAACCTGTTGTAGTCTACAGAGTTATTTCCTTATTACTGAAAGCTGCAAGAGGAGGCTGCGTACTGGCTGTAATCCGATACGCTTGGAATGCTGCTGATGGCAGAGACAGGTCTGGAGTTCTGTATGTAACCTCATGGGCCGTTTGCACACAGAACAGGATCTTAAATCTTCCATCTCACACTCTGCTTTTCCACGAGGCCGGCGGGCCTACCGGGTGGATTGGTTGTAAAGCCTTCAGGGCTGTGTCATCGCCCTTTCATATATAAGGAGTGTTTGAGTGATGTCAGGGTTAGAAGAGTTGGTGTGTTGGGAGTTAGGTTAGTTGGGTTATTCGTGTCTTGTCTGTTAGGAGTTCTGAGAGAAATCAGTGCTTGTCTGAGGAGTGAAAGTATTTAGAGTTAAAGGGACTTAGGTTAATTACAAAGTGTTTGGTGTAGGCAGGTTTAAAGTTATTTTCTGGAACTAAGATTTTGAGAATTAAAATAAACTTATTTTTATTTTGTTTTGCTACCCAAATCCTACGTGTCAGTGTGGCATTATTAACCTGCATTAATGTTAAATCTACACACACACACACCTTTGTACCCACAGTATCATAAATTTAAAATAGATCCTTAATGATCTGTATTAATCTTTTCCCTGATTGGTAGGGGAAAGGTTTCATTTGACCCTCCCCTCAGGTTTTTAAGTGTTGGTGCTTAGCCTGAGAAGGGTTGATGTGCCTGGTCCTAAAGTGTAAGGGCGGTGTCGTTGCAGACCCCCCCACACAGGGGAATAGAGCACATGTTCGGCTTCCAGCCAGCATGGAAAGAACCATGTTGGCTACGAGGTGGGGGGGGCAGGTGCTCCGCTGCGACCTTGGAAGGGATTTCTGAGGTCGCAGCAGTTTCTATGCCCCATCCTATGGCCCCCTAGACAAGGTTGGGGGGGGACATAGGATTGTGCCCTAAGACTTTTAAGTAGGTAAACAGTCTAGACAAAGTTTAGATGGATGCATTTTTTAAAATATTATTTCCATGGCCTAATTGTGCTCATGGGTTAACTGCTAAAACAGTTTTAGAATCTGTGTTTTGGATTTTTTAAAAGAAATATTAAAACAACCATCTAATTGCTCTTTTTCGAACGTTTAGTAAGATAAGATCTGAATTTGTTGATGGTTTTAACCTTGGTCTGATGCCTAATTGCACCCCATGTCTGATTGCTTGAGAGTACTAAGTGGCTGGATCAGTGAGGAAGTCCATAGGAGACACCAGAGTAATAAAGGACTGCTTTAGTGGAGGCAGACAGGAAAAATAAAGATGTCCGCTTGGTAGCAACATTGAGGGATAAGGGCAAATCAGCCACATTAGTTCATTTGCTCACTTCCTCTCACTGTCACAGTGCACAGTTCTGCTCTGACACCCTGACAGCATGTGCATAACTCCTTACAAAGGAGCCACACCCTTTTTGGGGTCCCAGTCTTAGATAGTAAAATAAACTCATTCATTCATTCATTCATTCATTCATTCATTCTCAATTCTGGCTGATTGGCTGCCTTGCAAAATCTGACTCAATATATAATGTTTTACTAACACTTGGTCTCAAGCCCTGTACCCAGAGATCACATGTTGAACTATTTCCCCCTTTTTAATCAAGTTACCATAGATCTAATATCTTCTTATGACTCTGGTGAATGATGATCCACAGCTACCACACATGTTGAATTTATTCTGTAATATTCCTGTTTTGTAGTTCTGAACCCGATTAAGATAAATTTTGCATTATATTAAAGGTTAGGGGTAGAATCCGTTCTTTCCCTTCACTGAGGGAAGGCCTCCTTCAGAGGAACAGGGAGGGGTGTGATTTTCAACAATTCCCTCTTCCCTCTGCAGCCCCCCAAAACCTGCTCTGGAGGGCCCCCAATCCTCTGGAGCAGATTTGATGAGGCATGGAAGATTGCAGGAGGTACTTTAAAAAGTACCTGCTGTCCAGAGAGCTCATATTGGGGTGAATAAGAGTTTGGCACGGCCACTGGCATGTTTTTCTTTTTTCTTTCCTTTTTTTGGGGGGGGGGATATTAGTTTCCAATGCTGTAATGGCAACCACTTGAGATATTTTCTCAGTTTGAACTTGATGGACACTAGATGACCTTCGTTGACCTTTCCAGACATAGAGCGATGTGCTTCAAATGAATCAAATAAGATGTTGGCATAAATCCGGTTTCTTACTTTCCTCATTTGCTACTGTCACTGATTTGCAGAGCCACCTGAGAAAAGTAATACACTGGACCATTTGGACATGTATCAGTTTAATAAGGCAAGATATGTATGAGACTTTTGTCAACTGATTCATCCTTGTGTCTCCCCTTTCCGCTTCCTGTCTCAGTGCACCATGATTCAACATTTCCTGGGTTAATTAACCATAGGTTCCTGTTACATCTGAACAAGGAAACTATGGTTATCAGGATCTTAAACCATAGTTTGAAGGCAAGGGTAACAGGGAAAGATTACATGCTGCAAGTGTAATTTGAAGTCCATCTTGGAAGAATGGTGATTTTTGGCCCATTTCCAATACATTTCCTATGGAGAGCAGGGTTGCTGAAGATTCCCCACCATTGATGTTTCAGAGCTAGTAACATTCCTGTGATTTGCAGGGATGTTGAAGAGTCCTTGGTCTCGAGTCACGAGTCGAGTCACGAGTCTTTGGACCCGAGTCTCGAGTCCAAGTCCGAGTCCTTGGTCCAAAATGGTGAGTCACGAGTCACGAGTCACGAGTCACTCCCAAAGCTGACTCCACGAGTCCCTATTAAAATCAATGGGGTTTTCCCCCAACAAAATAAGGCTACTTCAGATGTGTGGTTTAAATAAATTCTAGGCACAAGTGTGCCTTTTTATTTCAAAACTCTGCAACTGATTTTAGCAAGAACAGACCAGGCAGAAAAACCCAAAATAACCAGGCAGGCAGAGGAGGCAGGGAACCCCAAAGCAGGCAGGCAGAGGCCTTTGTCTTGGACAATTCAACTGTTGAACTGGTCAAGAAGAGACCAGGCAGGCAGAGGAGGCTGGGAACCCCAGACAGGCAGGCAGAGGCAGCCAAACCCAAAATGTCTGAAAGGTTGCATTTTAGAAAAATGATTTTAAAAAATAAACTTGCTGTACTTCCTAAAACTTATTCATGTTGCATTTGAGGAACATGATTTTTTCTAAATGTTTGGCCCCCATTCTGGAACGGTGAGATCTCATCACAATTCCACCTTCACTGAACACCCGCTCCACTGGTGATGAACTTGCTGGAACCAGAAACACACTCAGAGCAGCCACACAGAGTAATCTCAGGCCCTTCTTCTGCCGCTCCCAAGTATGCAACACATCAATCAAAATAAATCTTGACACACTGTTGGGGCTGCACTCCTGGTAGCCGTCCATAGTGGCCAAGCAGCGGCACACCTCGCTTCCCTGCGCTCTTCGCCAGCAATCACGCTCCTCTCCACTCCTTCTGCCACAGCCCAGGGATGTTGAAGAGTCCTTGGTCTCGAGTCCCGAGTCGAGTCTCGAGTCCCATTAAAAATATTGGGACTCGAGTCGAGTCGAGTCAGAGGGGGGACTCAGTCCGACTCACGAGTCGAGTCCTCGAGTCCGAGTCCCCATCCCTGGTGATTTGATCATTTGCCAAAGAAGATACTTGTCCGTCCCCAGTTTCCTTGAGTGCTGGGACTCTTTTGTGATCTTGCTGCAGTTATTTATTGGCGGGTTCTTAGGGAATCAGACATGTAGGGCCAACAATAGGATGTCAGTAAGTTGCATTATGCCATGCATTGCTTCTGATCATTTGCTCAGAAAATCAAAGAGACGCTGAAGTCTCATGAATGTGTAAAATTTCCCAGTGATGCAGGAAGTTAATTTGAAAGAGCAGCTGAACACCTCCTGGAAATCGCTGAAGAGTTTCTGCTTAGCACCCATTCTGCTTGCTTATTCTGACATAGATTTTTTTTTTCCTGCCCTGCATTTCTCTAACCTTGTTTTTGATGACAAAAGGCATTTACATGAAAACAGGATCTTTGTTTCCTAAGTGTTCATCTGTTCCTGCTGTTTATTTCCTACCTAAAGCCATAATCCTCAGCTTGTGGCAACACAATTGGCTGCAGTGCAAACTATTATGTCGTCACAAACAAAGGATTATGACTTCAGGTGGGGGGAGAATAACAGCAGGAACAGATGAATTCTTTAAAGCAAAGATGCTGTTTCATGTAAATGTTGATGCCGATAAAGAGCAGAGGAGAGGGGGAAATACCATGGAGAATGGAAAATTGGTAGGAGTAAACTTGGTAGGATTTCCAATCCTGACCTGTGGTTTTTCTTAAGGCAAAAGTAGCCCTTTGCCTTTAAAGTGGAGTAATTCCGAACAGACATACAGAAGAGGGCAATTTTCTCTTTTTTCATCCAAATGTAAAGATGGCAAACAGAGAAGAGGAGAGTGGCCCTCTGTAATTGGCTAATGGCAAAAGCAGGGGGAAGTGCATAGAAAGCCGCCTTATTACAAGTCAGACTGTTGGTCCATCTAGCTCAGTATTGTCTACACCAGGGCCCTCCAACCTTGGGTCCCCAGATGTTGCTGGTCTACAGCTCCCAGCATACCCAGCCAGCATGGCTAATGGCAAGGGATTCTGAGAGATGTAGTCCAGCAACATCTGGGGACCCAAGGTTGGAGAGCCCTGGTCTACACCATGGTGCAGAACCTCTTTCAGCCTAAGGGCTGAATTCCATTTTGGAGAAGCTCCCAGGGGCCGCATTCCAGTGGTGGGTGGGCTAAAGGGAGGGGGCCAAAAATAGCAGTATATTTCAGCTTAAAGCTCTTGCTGCCATTAACTAACACTGAGGAGAGGCATGTCAGCCTTTTAGAATGGGGGAAAAACTGCACAAGCTGGGAAACCACCAGACGATTGGTGGGCGGGGGAAAGAGTGTGGAACCAGCGGAAGGGGGCATGGCCTTCTGGGAAACTCCACAGGTCCAGATTGGGATTTGGCTCCCAGGCCTGTGGTTCTGTGCCCCTGGTCTACACTGACTGGCAGGCAGTGGCTCTCCTAGATTTTAGACGGGAGCCTTTCCGCCTGTACCTGGAGATCCCAGGGACTTAACCTAGTACCTTCTTCATGCAAAGCAGGTGTTCTGCTGCAGAGCTTCAGAGCTTCTAGCTTCCCTACAATTGGGATGTCACATTTGGGGTTCACAAATGATTGTGTAAAATCCTTGTAAAGATTAACTTTGAGATTTTTATTTTTTTTATTTTTTTTAAGTTCACATGATGGTTCATGAAAATTGTGCACATTTCTCCTAATATACGCATTTTTTGCAAGTAATTGTCTTAACAGAATGCATTTTTAATGTTATTTTCCCCCTCATATATGCATTTTTGCATACGTTTTCATTTTGCATCATTTGGTTCAGTTCTAAAGTGTGGAATTAGGTAAGCTCACATTAAAATACAAACCAAACGAATTTCTCCCCCATCTCTACAAGGGGACACTATCTCAAAATTTGGCCTTGACTTCCAACTCAGTGACTGACCAACCCACCTTCCCCCTCCAAAAAAAACCATGTTGGCCACCACTGCTATAGAACTATAAAAATTTATTTCCATTTTTTTCTGACATAGAATATTGATCATGAGTTTTTGCTGAATTAAGTACACATACTATGGCTACTGGTGTTTACATGCTAAAAATGGGGGTGGGGTGGAGTGGGGTGT
Source organism: Shinisaurus crocodilurus (assembly GCA_021292165.1). Lineage (NCBI taxonomy): Eukaryota > Metazoa > Chordata > Lepidosauria > Squamata > Shinisauridae > Shinisaurus > Shinisaurus crocodilurus. Next base: position 240,073,603 of record CM037876.1, read on the forward strand.
TGACATCTCCCAGGAAGCCATGCTTCAAAATGCCAAATGTGTGGGAATAATTAGGGCAAGACAATCTGCACCTGCTCAAGGACATTTTCTGGCAGAGTTGATTGCTTCTCTTTTCTATCTATAGGCAGCTCCCATTCGAAACCGTAAGCAACTGACATTTCTCACCGGAAGGCTCCCTTTTTTGATATTGATGCCTGCAGTAGGAAACCAGACACTGGCATCATATTTCCCCCCCCCCCCCCTTACATGCTGCTGCTTTGGCCCTGGTGACAATAACAGATTTCAGTGATCAGTGAAGACCAAACAGAGCAGAAATGGAGGCATGGGTTGGAAATGGGAGCAACCGAACGTTTAATAATACAACCTATTGTGTGGTCTTTCTATGAATGTGACTGATCCATGTGCTTTCATTAAAATTCTCCTTATAAGCTTGGGTGATATGTTGGGGTGAGGGGGTATTTGATGTCTGAGAAGTAGTGAGAAGTTAGCTGCCTAATGATACACTAATTAGAAAGCCCATCCTAGCAGGATCCATGAAAATTGATTTGCACAGTGCCATTTTTGCTAATGAGAGTCATGAATACATGTTTGCAGTCCTTTACTTACCCTTCTTCCCTACAGCTAATGAAGGTGAAGCAATCATTAAGAATGGGGCTACAATCTATCTAGAGTTTCTGTAGCCTCGTAGGATTATCTGGGCTTGAAAAACTTCTCTTTTAAATAATGCTCTTTGTAGAAGGGCAGGCTCCACAGGTAGCATGTACCATACACACCATTGTTACAATCCCTCCAGTTCCACTTCTTTTCACTGTGTCAGGCTGCCTAGAGCATAGGGCTCCTTTCTTGATTTCATACAGGATTTTAATTAAAGCGGAAAATCCAAATTGTTTTGGTGTAATAGCTTGACCTTTCTGCTGTGAGTATGGTGGGTTTATGAACAAATGTCAGGGTACTCAGTTGTCCTTCCCCACCCCCACTCTGCTCTGTGTACATAACTCAAGGAGCGAACACCATAGCTCTTATGTGATAGTGTGTGCTTGTGCATGCATGTTCATGGCCATGCATAGTGTGCTTTGCAATCCTTAATAAAGAATTGTGTGTGAGAGAGAAACAGAGAGAGACAGAGAACGAAGTGAAATGATGATGGTGAAAAGGTTTCCTTGTGGAGGGTAGGTCGATTAAACATGTGTTATTTCTGTGGTGCAGCTCCCTGAACCAGTGCCTCGGCTGGCTGTATTTGCAAATACTTTGCAAGGTAAATACTGAAATACAAATGAGACCTACAGCAAAATGGTGCAATGTGGACTGCTGTTGTTCAGGGTTCCAGTCAGTCAGCCATGCTCTCTTCTAGCATACTCTATTCCATTCTGCTCCCCCATCCTTCTATTCTGTGTTTCCCCCCCTCTTAACAGTCAATCAGCATTCTGTGGCGAATGAGCATGCTCAGTCCTTATTAGACTGTTGGGGATGGGGCTTAATTCGCCCCCTAAAAAACTGGCGGATGGATGGTCTCCTTTTGGTACTCCAAAAATTGACTACACTATTAGTATATACAAGTGAGGCCCGCAACAAAAATGTTGTCACACAGAGATCTGCTGTTCAGGATTCCAGCCAGTTCATTCCAGGGATGTGGGTTTCCTGGAAAAAATTGAATTGAAAAAGGTTCTGAAAAATTTCCCTATGTAAATAAGGGTTATTTTCATAGCATAATTTGCATTGGGGAACATTTTCTGATCCCCTCCCTTACACATTTTGTGGCCCTCCAAATGTTTTGGCATACAGCTCCCATCAGACCTAGCCAACACAGCCAATGGTGAGGGATGATGGGAGTTGTAGGCCAAAACATCTGGAGCCCACAAGTTGCCCACCCCTGCCCTAAAGAGTGATCTAATTTAGCATATTTATTTTATTTATACTTAGTAAACAACAAACCTTTAAAAAGTACCCCATGCTTATTTTTTGTCCTCATACACCATATTTATGACCGTAAATATTTGAGGGGGGAAAGTTAACGTGCACTTGATGTGATTTAAATGTAAAGTAGAATTTTTAATTGGAATACTTATACTAATGACACGCAGCTCTACCTCTGTTTTAAGTCCTCACCGAGGTTGGCCGTTGAGACCCTGTCCAAGTGCCTGGAGTCAGTGGCTGGCTGGATGGGAAGGAACATGCTGAAACTGAACCCCGACAAGACCGAGGTACTTCTGGTGGGGGACAAGGGAAGGTTAGGGGATGTTGACCTGGTGCTGAATGGGGTACATCTACCCCTGAAGGACCAGGTCCGCAGCTTGGGGGTCATTCTAGACTCCCAGCTGTCCATGGAGGCTCAGGTGGTAGCTAATGCGCTCTACGTGGGGTTACCCTTGAAGACGGTCCGGAAGCTTCAGCTGGTACAGAACGCGGCGGCTCGCCTGATTAAGGGCAGCCGCCGGCGTGATCACATCACGCCAGTGCTTAATGAGTTGCACTGGCTACCAGTTGCTTGCCGAGCCGAATTCAAGGTGTTGGTTTTGACCTTTAAAACCCTACACGGCTCCGGCCCAGCTTATCTCAAGGAGCGCCTCCACCAACATCACGTAGGCCGCTCAACAAGGTCTGCCACGGACGGCCTTCTCCTTATCCCATCAGCCAGAGCAGCCAGGCTGGTGGGGACTAGGAAGAGGGCCTTCTCTGTGGCAGCCCCCACATTATGGAACTCCCTCCCTAGTGATCTTCGCCATGCCCCCTCCGTGATGAGCTTCCGCCGTGCATTAAAAACATGGCTGTTCAGGCGGGAATATGGGGTGGGTTAGGTTTTTAATAAGAATTTTTTATATTGTTTTAATCATTATATTTTATTGTGTTTTACTGTATTTTAATTGTACATCGCCCAGGGTGGCCGGGTGACCGGCCAGATGGGCGATTAATAAATATAATAAATAAATAAATAAATAATTTAAAGACAGTAGCATGTACTTCCCTTACATTGCTTTTAAATTTAAGGGGGAAAGCAAAGGTCCTGAAAACTATTGACACTAATAGCAATCCAAAGAATTGTGCATGATATGCTGACAGTCACTCATCAATTTCAATAGACTTCAGCTCTCTTCCACTGAGGTTGTTGAGGCACTAGAGACATACAGTAATACCTCGGATTGCGAGTAACCCGGTTTGCGAGTTTCTCGTAAGACGAGGAAAAATTTGGCATAAATTTACATTTGAAAGACGAGCAAGTCTCGCAACACAAGCCGCTGCTGCCGCATGTGGCTCCTGTTGCGAGATGTCTTTCAAATTTAAATTTATGCTAGCAACGTGAGGCGCCGGCTGAGTGAGCGGCAGCCGCCTCGCGCAGCTGCACGGACTGGCCGAGTGGCCAGGAGGTGACAGGGCCGGATGTGACGCAACGGGACCGTCGGCCGCGCAGGCCGCTTTCAAAGGTACGAAGCGGCGGGAGCCCGGGAACCTGCCCGGGAGCAGGCATGGCAGCGCGCGAGGCGCTTTGCCTCCACGGAAGCTCCCGCCTCCTGGTCACTCGGCCAGCCAGCGCAGCAGCGCGAGGTGGCGGCCGAGCCCGGCCACGCCAACACGGAAGCCCCCACCTCCTGGCTACTCGGCCGGCTGGAGCAGCAGCGCGAGGCGGCGCCCGAGCCTGGCCGCGCCTCGCAGGAAGCTCCCGCCTTCTGGTCACTCAGCCAGCCAGCACAGCAGTGCGAGGCGGCGGCCGAGCCCGGCTGCGCCTCGCCTCGCGGGAAGCCCCCGCCTCCTGTCCACTCCTGGCAGAACGAGTGGAGGCGAGGCACGGCGCGGCCGGGAGCCGGCACATCAGCAAGTTTCCCCATTAGAAATAATGGGAACTCCGCTGATTCGTTCCACAACCATTTAATCACTGTTTTGCCGGCTCCCTCCATGGGGCTCCATGGGGCAAAGCAGTGATTAAATGCTTGTGGAACGAATCATCTGAGTTCCCATTATTTCTAATGGGGAAACTCGCTTTGATGTACGAGTATTTTGGATTACGAGCATGGTTCCGGAACGAATTATACTCGTAATCCAAGGTATTACTGTATATGCATTTTGATGATACGGTTATATTGTCTCACATACTGGTTAGGGATAATCACATTAAAAATATTAATTAAATATTAATTAAAATATTAATTAAAAGGCCTGTGGCTTACGTTGGCTCAGCTTGTCTGAGCGTGGAAAGCTAAGCAGGGTCAGGCCTGGTTATTACTTGGATGGGAGACCCCTCCTCTAGTTTCCTGCATTGAGCAGGGGGTTGGACTCGATGGCCTTGTAGGCTCCTTCCAACTCTATGATCTATGAAATCTATGAAATTACAACTTGAAATAAAGTTATGAAATGGGAATTTTTCCACAGAAAAATAAAGCACTGGAAAAAATTGCAGTTCTGTGTGCAGTTTTGTGTCTCCCGCCCCTTCAGCTGCTGTTTGCCTGGCAGGAAGACACATACAGGCACCACTTAGGGGCAAATAACATTGGGGGGGGGTTAAATTGGGGAAATAGCAAAGGCTAACTTTCCATTTCCCTGATCAACGTATCCATCCCACAGGGCTGCTTTGAAAAACATCCATGGGAGAGCCTGATCATACATCTCCTACATCATGTCTAAGTTGGTCCTGAGAGCAAGCTTCCACATTTACAGTATGACATGTAATTTCAAGGCTGTTAATTTCTTCTTGCTATTTTTGAATTTTTTTGCTGCTGCCTGATATCAAACCAAACAAACTTAGTTCATGCTTAGGCACGCCACCCGCAAAAGAAAGGCAATTCAAAGTTAAAGTTCCACCTGTACCTTCCGTGATTCGTCTTAGATCATAGAGCATCTTTGCTCCATGGCTTCCCATACAGATGTGAGCCTTTTAATATCTATGCAGAAAGTCAGCTGTCAGCTCTCTCTGGGGTTTTGTAAGCACCTAACAAAGAAAATGATTTTTAAAACCTACTCGCTTCTCTTTTATATCTTCACTAGGAAGTCTGTAAGAAATTGGAACAAAAATCCACCTTAAGTATTTGAGGTACTTACAATGGTATAATCTGGCAGTGTCTTTCAAAAGCCCAACTCATGGCATTTAAATCCCATGATTATACTCTGAACATTTAACTAACGGCTTTCCTCTGTTCGAACTACTTCTTGGAAATCTGGCGAAGTGCAAAGGTGCCTTTTAAAAAGAAATATTAATTTGAAAATGTAGCGGCCACATTGCTAGGAAGTGACCGTCCAAATATGAATTTGCAAACGTGGCGACAACATTGATAGGAAGTGACCATCGAAAAAAGATCCCAGACTATTCCAAGCCTTGTTTTGAATTTTTATCAAGGCTGTTTGTATGGCTGAAAATGTGGCCGCTTCCCTGAGCCTTCTGCTTGACGTACTTGCTCTCTACTTCCCCCCCAAGATGTCATCCTCAATTTTGGTTCAGCGAAATGATGATATTGCCAGACTTTGTGTTGGGTGTACCAGCATCCCAAAGCAAGGCATATCCTCAGTAATTCTAGATAAGACTGTAATCTGAGCCAGGGATGGACCCAGGGCCGGTTCTACCATTAGACCAACTAGGCCGCTGCCTAGGGCGCAGGGCTAAAGAGGGCGCCAATCAGAAGCCCTGCAAAACACACTACTAGAGGTACTAACAAGGCGGCGGGAGCATGGGACAGTGGGGAGTTGGGACAAACCGCTGTGCGCGTGCCTCTATCACCCCAGTGCCGCCTCCCTGGGCTCAGGGCTCCCTCCCCACACTTTTTGGAAAGGGCTGCCGAGCTCAGCTGAAGAAAGCGTTGCTCCTGTACTCTAGGCAACCAGGGAAACTTCAGAAGAAAGATAAAGAGGAGGGGAGGGCGAAAAGGCGCAGTGAGTCCTGGGCACTCTTTGGCGAGAACAGTTCTGCCCCCCTGAGAACTAAGGTTCCCAAGCGGTCTCCTTTGCTCTAAACTTCTGGATCCTCCGTTTTCTCCCTTCCCTTTCTTTCTTTTTTGCTGCTTTCCAAAGGGCATCGCCAAGCAGAGCAGATTTCAGGGACTGTCTTCAGGGATTTGCAAAGGAAATGGGAAAAGAATAAGAGCTGAACCCTCAGAGCCCAGCAATAGACACAATGAAAACAGTTCAGGATATAGATTCATAGATTCATAGAAAGATAAAGAGGGGGGTGGGCGAAAAGGCGCAGCGAGTCCTGGGCACTCTTTGGAAAGCAGCAAAAAAGAAAGAAAGGGAAGGCAGAAAACGGAGGATCCAGAAGTTTAGTAGAGCAAAGGAGACCGCTTGGGAACCTTAGTTCTCAGGGGGGCAGTCTCTCCCACACACACACACCTTTGCACTTCCTGGTTCTGAAATGTCCCTCCAAGAAGCAATGAATAGCGTTTAAAGGAATGAATTGTTTGCAGCATCCTGCAAGCTCCAGAAAAGAAAAAGTGTGTGTGTGTGTGTGTGTGTGTGTGTGTGTAGAGAGGAAGCCTGTTGCTTCTTGCAAAGTTTGGTAACAAGACTGCACAGCGCTCTTTGGTGCACAGGGCTGCAGCGACCTCTGTGCTACAACTCCCATCATTTGGTTTGTAGTCCAACACATTCAGAGGGCACTGGTTTGGGGCAGGCTGCTGTAAGTAAATTTTTTTTTTTAGTGTCATGCATGAAAACAGACCTTCGTCCCATTTTATTTCAATGGAACTCATTTCCATGTAAGTTGCTTGGGGTCCAGGTATGAGTATTCCAAATTCTATTGAAACTGTATGATTTCTCTCTGCTCCTGCTTTTATAGTTGATGTTAAAATTTGATCTCTTACAATAACAGTGCTTAAATCTAGATCCCTTTTAAAGTATTGTGTCATTTACCATTTAATCCCCTTCCTATATCCTCTTTATTTATGAGCTCAAGAATTTGTCATTTCCACAGGTAGTTTCAGATTGAATGCTGGGATATAATTCACATCAACATAGGTTTATACATTGGATATTAGAGTGGTAGGTCTGGAAATGATTAGCCTTCTCACTCTATCCAATCAGACTATTTGTCCATCTAACCAGTATTGCCTACTCTGAATGGCAGCTGCTCTCCTGGATCTCAGGAAGAGGGTTTCCACATCACCGATTCATTCTTTCCTTTCCTTTTTTCTTTTTCTTTACAGGCTGTGCTAGCTAGGGGTTGAACCTGGCATTTCATGCATGCAACACATGGGCTCTACCACTGACCTATCTCTTCTTCCAGGCATCTCCAGTTCTTATATAGGACTAAATGAATTCGCACCAGCATTTCTCATGGTGTAAAATGCATACACTATACAGTAAGAGACATCACCTATTGCCTCTGTACTTTGAGTCTCTTTGTTTGTCTGCAAGCAAAGTACTCAAGGATGTGCTGGTGTAGCGTAGTGGTCAAGAGCATGAGCCCTCTGTCAGAAATTATCAGTTCAATTCTCAGTCCACCTATGAACTCTCTGGGTGGTCTTAGACAAACTACCAGTTTTTCATATGGTTGGCAACAGTAATACTGGCCTGGTTTTCAAGGTTGCTGTGTGATGATGACTGAGATAATATATGTGATGTGCTTAGAGAAGTTAGAGAAAAATGTAGAGGCAGCACCAGAGGAAGTGTGGAGGGCAAGCACTCCCCAGAGAAGGGGGGTGCTTGCCCCCCACATGTACATTGCTGGAGCCCCATAGTTATTTATTTGAGGAAAAGGCTCTTCTCATAATCACATGCTCTCTCTCCTCTCCCCCCACCCCCACTGAAATGCACTTTGACCCTTCTTTGCCTCCCTCCATATTTTTTCTGGTGCTTCAAGTGGAAAGAAGAAGTGGAATGCACTTGTTAAATATTATTGTAACTAAGAAGATTTGTATTAGGCTTCTGATTATTTGCAATCAAGCATTTCTGTATATTCTCACAGTTTAGCACTCCATCCTCTCTACTTCCACACTGTTGTACCCATGAGCCACGCCCCCCCCCCTTCATGAAGCGAGGGAGCACAGAGGGTGGAGGGGGTTGAGCTCCTCTCACCGGCCCACTCCTTTCTGTGTATAAATAAATAATAATTGACCCTTTTGGGTGGGCGGGGCAGTCATGTGTATAAATCTGGCTGGGTGACCGGCCAGATGGGTGATTAACAAGGGGGGGGGGGCGCTAAATATTTGATCTTGCCTAGGGCACCAAACTGCCTTGCACCGGCCCTCGATGGACCCCTTCCCTTAACTTCCTGTATTGACAGCAGGGAGGGTGGGGTCCCCCTTCTTCCCTGTCCCTCCCATGCTAGTACTTGAAATGCCACTATGACAGTTTCCCAGGGGATTGGGAAAATTACATTTCCCAATGCATCTGATACCTGGGAAGCTCCTATGTATTGGCTGGGAATGTAATTTCCCCAGCCTTCCAAGTGCCAGAAAGGGGGAGGAAGAGAAAGGTGGGAAGAATCAGAAAAAGCAAGAGAAGGGGAGAAATGGAAACCTCTTTCCCTGCCTGCTGCCAAAGCAACGGCAGCCACTAATGCCGCTGCCACATTGGCCAGATTCAGAGATGGCTCACTGTGTGGCAGGGGGAGGGCTTAGTGGGACTCCTGATTATGTCTAGAGCATGATTGAGTCTGAATTAGTCTCAGAATTAACCAAGTTCTTTGTGCAAGTCGGACTGGGAACAAGACAAATGTGAACACAAACACATGTTTGACAATTTGTGAATATTTTCAGTGGACAAGTGCTCTCATACATTCCTAGGTAACACCACGCAATTTGTCACTTGTTTTTTTACCTAGTGTTCCACCTAAAGTTAATCTCCTGCTCTTTTCTTATGTTTCTCTGTGTGTAGCTTTAGGAAGAAGTCAGAGAGATCTTGCTCTGCTCCTCTTCTAATGTCAGTGTGTGATTACTGCCCAGTTCACATATCCTTGCACGCAGTAGCAGGATGTATGCACATAACTTACTCGGCATGCCACGCCGAGTAAGGGGAACAAGGGATCGATGCTTAATATCTATCCCTTGTTCCGGGCCTGCCCAGAGCCAAGGGATAACTGTGGGAATGTTGTTGCTCTCCCCCCACCCTGCGTTTGCTGTTGTGCAATGCCAGGTCCGTTACCCAAAAACATCTCTCATCCATGACTTGATCATGGATGAGGGTGCGGACCTGGCATGTGTTACGGAAGCTGGCTGGACGAGGCCGCTGCTCCAACTCTGGCGGCCTTGTGTCCGGCCGGTTTCTCGTATGCCCAGCAGCCAAGGGTTGGGGGACGGGGAGGGGGAGTGGCTGTTATCTACCGGGAGTCCTTGGTCCTCACCAGACTCCCTCTCCGGGAGACCAAGTTTATTGAGTGCATGTACTGGAGGTTGGGTCCAAAGGGCAGCCTGGGGATTCTGCTCGTGTACCGTCCACCCCGCTGCACGACAGACTCCCTGGCCGAGGTGCTGGAGGTGGTCTCCGATGTGCGTGTGTTGTCCCCCAGGCTAGTGGTGCTGGGGGACTTCAACGTGCATTCGGGGGCTTCCCTCACTGGGGCACCTCGGGACTTTATGGAGACCATGGCTTCCTGGGAGCTGCACCCTGTATTAACTGGACCTACCCATGTAGCCGGTCGTGCACTGGACTTGGTTTTTGTTTCCGGAGAGGGGGGAAATGATCTGGAGATCGGGGGTATATCCACCACCCCCTTGTCATGGTCAGATCACTATCTGGTGGGGTTGGATTTCTCGGTGCCACAACCCCTCTGCAGGGGTGAGGGACCTATTAGAATGGTCCGCCCCAGGCGTCTTATGGATCCGGATGGATTCCTGAACGCGCTTGGGGAATTGGAGCACACAAACGGTAGCTCGGTCGAGACCCTGGTGGATGACTGGAATGCTGCAATCACCAGGGCATTAGACCGAGTTGCCCCGAAGCGCCCTCTTCGCCTAAACAGAGCTCGCGTGGCGCCATGGTTCACTCCGTCGCTGCGAGCTCTGAAACAAGAGGTGAGAAGGCTAGAGCGCCGATGGCGAAATTCCCGCTCCGAAGACGATCGAACACGGGTTAGAGCTGCATCTTCAGCCTACCGGGTGGCGGTGAAGGCAGCAAAAAAGAATTTCTATGCTGCCTCCATTGCGTCTGCAGAGTGCTGCCCCAGGAGGCTGTTCCAAGTGGTCCGGAGTCTGGTCGGTCCAGTCGCTCCGGACCCACTGGAACAGTCAAAAGCCTCCTGTGAGGCTTTAGCGAAGCACTTCGCAGATAAAATCGATCGGATTAGGAGTGGGATATCGTACGTCGTGGACACAGGGAGTGAGCGGGAGGAGGCCAATGGCAGACCGGTTTTGTGGGATCGGTTTCGGCTTCTTCCTTCTGATGAAGTGGACAAGGTGCTTTCATCTGTGAGGCCGACCACCTGCTTGCTTGACCCTTGCCCATCCTGGCTCATCATGAGCTGCAGGGAGAGACTGGGTGAGGGGATCAAGGCGGTGGTGAATGCCTCCCTCGAGGAGGGAGTGATGCCATCAGCCCTCAAGGAGGCAGTAATAAGACCGCTTCTAAAGAAGCCCTCCTTGGATCCCCAGGATTTAAACAACTTTCGCCCAGTCTCCAATTTACCATTTCTGGGCAAGGTGATCGAGCGGGTGGTGGGTGCTCAGTTGAAGGCACACTTGGATGAAGCCGATTATTTGGATCCGTGCCAGTCGGGCTTCAGGTCTGGACATGGGACGGAGACGGCCTTGGTCGCCTTGGTGGATGATATGAGGAGGGCTTTGGATAGGGGCGAATGCTCCTTTCTAGTCCTCCTCGATCTCTCAGCGGCTTTTGATACCGTTGACCACGGTATCCTCCTGGACAGTCTGGAGGGGTTGGGCTTAGGAGGCACTGTATTGCAGTGGTTCCGGTCCTTCCTCTCTGGAAGGTATCAGAGGGTAGTTCTCGGGGAGGAGGCTTCGGACCCTCGGCTGCTCACTTGTGGAGTGCCGCAGGGTTCCATCCTCTCCCCGATGTTATTCAACATCTACCTCAAGCCGCTGGGAGCTATCATCAGGAGGTTTGGGGTGCAGTGTCATCAGTATGCGGATGACACGCAGCTCTACCTCTGTTTTAAGTCCTCACCGAGGTTGGCCGTTGAAACCCTGTCCAAGTGCCTGGAGTCAGTGGCTGGCTGGATGGGAAGGAATATGCTGAAGCTGAACCCCGACAAGACCGAGGTACTTCTGGTGGGGGACAAGGGAAGGTTAGGGGATGTTGACCTGGTGCTGAATGGGGTACATCTACCCCTGAAGGACCAGGTCCGCAGCTTGGGGGTCATTCTAGACTCCCAGCTGTCCATGGAGGCTCAGGTGGCAGCTGTGAGCCGGGCGGCGCTGTATCAACTCCATCTGATACGGCAGCTGCGCCCCTACCTTCCTAATCACCTGCTCCCATCAGTGGTTCATGCCTTGGTCTCCTCTCGCCTAGACTACTGTAATGCGCTCTACGTGGGGTTACCCTTGAAGACGGTCCGGAAGCTTCAGCTGGTACAGAACGCGGCGGCTCGCCTGACTAAGGGCAGCCGCCGGCGTGATCACATCACGCCAGTGCTTAAAGAGTTGCACTGGCTACCAGTTGCTTGCCGAGCCGAATTCAAGGTGTTGGTTTTGACCTTTAAAACCCTACACGGCTCCGGCCCAGCTTATCTCAAGGAGCGCCTCCAGCAACATCAAGTAGGCCGCTCAACAAGGTCTGCCACGGACGGCCTTCTCCTTATCCCATCAGCCAGAGCAGCCAGGCTGGTGGGGACTAGGAAGAGGGCCTTCTCTGTGGCGGCCCCCACATTATGGAACTCCCTCCCTAGTGACCTTCGCCATGCCCCCTCCGTGATGAGCTTCCGCCGTGCATTAAAAACATGGCTGTTCAGGCGGGAATATGGGGTGGGTTAGGTTTTTAATGAGAATTTTTTAATATTGTTTTAATTATTATATTTTATTGTGTTTTTATTGTATTTTAATTGTACATCGCCCAGGGTGGCCGGGTGACCGGCCAGATGGGCGATTGATAAATGTAATAAATAAATAAATAAACTCTCAGAACAAGGATCTCTGCACATTCAGCTGTGGAAAAGGTGAAGGATACCTGATTGTATATTGGCTTGGGGAACTTTGTGCTCTGAAAGAAATATTTTTGTGGGCAGTATCCAACAGGGCTGCTCTGCTTCTGCTGGTTCCGTTGTGCTCGAGGGAATTGGACAGGTCAGGGGAGTGCTCTGCTGACCTGTCCTGATCCAGAAATGAGTGTTTCCACTCATTTCCAGGGTTATTTTTAGAAGCGCAATAGCCCCATTGCATGAGGGGTTGTTTCCACACATGCACAGACACAGCAGGACACCAGCCTATTTTTATTTATTTATTTATTTAAATAAAACAGAACAGCAAAAGGAAAATATTGCTCAAACCAGGAGCCTGCAGGGGGGCGGTTGTCCAAAAAGCAGTTCATGGGTCTAGGGCAGGTGTTTTTGAGCCAAATCTTATGCCTCTCTTCTCTTTGAGCGCCATCATCACCTTGTCAAAAGTAACTAAAATATTTGAGAAAGCGCCGGTAGAGAAACATCTGTTAACACCAAGTAATTGATTAATTTAGCTACAACAGTTCCTGACCTTCATAACAAACATGAATTGCATATGTAATTATACTATTTCCAGCCTCTGAAGAGGCTTTATTGAAAATGAGACAATTTGTTTGGTTTCCAACCTTTTGACCTAGAAGCTGCCCCATCTAATACATTCCCTTTAAAAACAATGTTTCTAAGAGTTGTTGAGTTTGCATCCCCTTCTAAATTTACACTAATGTCTGCCCCTGCAATCAAATACAGTCATGCTTTGGACTGAGAGCATAATTCGTTCCGGAAACGTGCTTGTAATCCAAAACACTCTTATATCAAAACGAAATCCCCCAAAAAAATATTTGTATAGAGATTTTTAATTTAAGCCGTACTACAATACTTGTATTGCAAGACGTCGCTTGTATATCAAGTAAAAAAAAATTAAATAAATATTTAAAAATTTGCTTGTCTTGCAAAACGCTCTCAAACCAAGTTACTTGCAGTCCAAGGTATTACTGAACTCTCTTCCATGACAACTTTATTGACCAGTCCTTTTACTGGGCATGTGCAGAGTGATATCCCAGCTGCCACCCATTCCTACTCCCTTGCCAGAACATGAGTAGGCTACATACATGTCCACCCCATGCTTGAACACATGCCTCTGCATGGAGCATTAGATCATTTACCTAATGCTTCTTAGTGTGGTGTCATTGCTAGTATGCAAGTAGAGAATATTGGAAGGAAACAGACATTTCTGAAAGTCGCCAAGAAATCTGTTAAACCTACACCAGGTTCCCAGAGAGAGCCTCTGCACCCCAAGCTTCTTTAGCTTCTGCCACCTCACAGCTTCATTGTCTCCCAGTCTGTCTTATTTTCCCTAAATTCAACTTCAAAATGAACTCCAAACTGTGTCTCTGCTTCTCCTCTTAACTGTGAGAGATGTGTCATATTCTGAAGGTCAAGGAAACAAATTCCCAAGCCATCAGGAAAACATCCCAGTCATTAACAGTGCATATTTAGACAGAGGGGGACATCTGACACAAGCCTCTAACGTCATGCAGCTCAGCCCTGGGATAGGGCTCTGGTAGCTCCAGCTATATCAGCTCTCAGTTCTAACTTGAGAGTGGCTGGAAACAATGGGTGGGTTCACACAATCATTTTCAGCCATGGTGGTTTAAATAAGTCAAAGTGTCATCCAAACCCAGTGAGGGTGAGTTGTTGGCATGGTTAACAACCCATCCAGAACCCATGGGCTGTTTTAGGGTTGTGTGTGGTTTGTTAACCACGTCAACAACTCACCCTTGCTGGTTTTGGATGACACAACAACCTACGAGTGGGGATTGGGTTATGGAACGGGTGCCTGGCATGTGCTGCAAACCATGGTGGGTGAAGCCTGGTTATTACTTGGATGGGAGACCCCTCCTCTAGTTTCCTGCATTGAGCAGGGGGTTGGACTCGATAGCCTTGTAGGCTCCTTCCAACTCTATGATCTATGAAATCTATGAAATAAGCCACCCTGGCTGAAAATAATTGTGTGAGTCAGGTCAATGTCTTGCCTCAGCTCCTAGTCTCTGATGCCTGGTTTTTCCCTGACCTTGCTGTGTGATTGAACCTCTGTGCTACTGGCCTCTGGACTCCTGCCTGACTCTTTTTTTGGTTGTGTTTCTACTTGACTGCTCTCCTGTGTTTGGCCTTGGCTGTGCCTCAGACCTTTCTTCTGCAAAACACCTATTTGCCTGGTAAAACTGTGTGTTGACCTCTGCCTGTATCTTGACCGCTCCTACCTTAGCCTGCTCCCTTTCTGAACTGAAAACTTTGTGCTTGGCCGTTTACCTGCTTAATTGACTTCCCTGTTTGGATTTGTTCCTGTATGTGCATAGCCTGGAACCTGGCCCAGCATGCTGTCTGGGGGTGATGTGTAGGGATGTACGGATTTTGTTTAATCCAGTCTGTCTGTTTCATGGATTGTCTGGTGTCATTCATTCTGTTGTCTGCTCATTGACAGAATCAGATTTTTCCCCCCTTTGGAAAAGTCTGCAAAAAAAGTCTGCTGCAATCTGTATAACTTTTGCTGGCACATAACATTTTGTGTATTTTTCTTAGTTCCACGTACAATCCATGAGCAGAGTGCACAAAAGAGTGCAACACACTGGAGGCTGAAGAGAGATCAGAGATGTATAAACGTGTTTTGTTTTTAAAAAGGCGTATTCATTAGCGTCTTTCACAGTACCTTTCGTATTTCCGTATGATTAAATTTGATTACAATTCCGGAAAGTTTTAAAAAATGGTCCGGAAGTCTGCACAACTCGAAAGATGCCAGTCCTCTGCTGCGGAATCCACGGGTCAAAGTCGTAGAAATCCAAAGTCATTTGAAACCCTGTCAGATTTCTCTGAGATCCCTAGTGGTGGCATTGTAGTGGAACACATCTGGAGGGAACCAGGTTGGGAAAGGCTGGCACGGAACATCTGTGTTTTATGTAACTGAAAGCTATTTCATTCAGTCTTGCCGCTGTCTACCTGCCATGTTCCATCAGAGTTTCAGAACTGAAAGAACCAAGAATGTTCTGCAAAGCTCCTTTTGTCATATAACTCCCATCAAGAAGTTCAAAGGTGTTGGATAAAAGCATTTTTGTTGGTATCTCACACACACACACACACACACACACACACGAATAGCAGTAGTTTGAGGTTTGAAAGGAGGGCAGGGGAGGAGAGGTCAAGCCTATATTTTCAGATGTTTTCTCTTTTATAGTTCCTCTTCCAGCTCTGTCAGTTTTCTGACTCAGGTTTTCATGCCACTGTACAGGTCAGTGGTTTAGAACGGAACTGTATAATAATTGCATTGCCATCTTTCACCTTTACAGCTATGCTGATAGGGAGACAAGTTTGTAAAATCTAGGGATGCCCTGGTAATTCTTCAGGTTCAGTTCTCTATGTATGTATGTATGTGTGTGTGTGTGTGTATGTGTGTGTGTGTATATATATATATATATATATATATATATATATATATATTGTAGCTCCACTGGTGCAGAAAAGTATCTTGGACACTCCTTTTGTCCGATTCTAATCAATTTAATTTCCAGTGCCAGGGTGGGCGGGGGGGAATTAACAGCAGCTGAATCTGAACTCTTGTGCATACTGCTCAGAGAGACAGAGAAAGAGAGAAATGTTGCATTTGGATGAGTTTTGTGTACCAAGGCTGCAAAGAGCAATGGTGAAACTGTTATACTTTCCCATCACCTGTGCAGCTAGTCATGAGAGTGGAGATGAAATTGACAAGGATTTGAATATATTGTCAGTTTAATTTGTCCAATGAAGGGGCTTTCCTCTATCCATCCTTGTCATTTGTGGGTGGAGGGAAGTAGATAATGAGCAACATTGGCTCAGGGAATTGTCTGCAAAGGGCTTCATCCAAAGTTGTGTGAGGGGACTTCCCCTTCCTCTCCTTCCCCTGCACCCCCCACTCCCCACAGATCTGCCCTAGAGAGTCCCCAACCTTCCAGAGAAAATCTGAGGAGGCTACAGGGGGTGGGGGGAATCTATTCTACCAGTGATGTCTATTCTGCTGGTGGACAGACAGAGTTGGATATAACCCAGTATATGCCCTTGCTTCTGCAAGTCCAAAGAAGCTCCATCACCATAAAGGTGAAATTGATGAGTTGTTGTGTTTTTTTTTTTAAACTCCTTGTCAGTTGCACCTTTTTATTGAAGGGACTTCTGCTGCAGAGGTGAGGAGCTAGCTTATCAGTTTCACTGCTACTCCTTGAAGCCTTTGTGTATGGACTAGAGATAATGTGCAGTTAGTGCTGAACTTTCCAGGTCTGGCAGCTGAATGCACAAACCATTTTGTAAGCAAGCAGGGAAGGGAACACACATTGTTCAGTGGGGAAAACACACAGGCTGTGCAGAAGCTGTTTGGAAGCTTGGCAGGTACCTGAAATACCTGCATGGTGTTTCTGCAAATATCTGACATCATGGGGTAGAACTGCAGAAAACACCCATGCAAATAAAGGGACATATTCCACATATCCCTACTGCAGTGAAATCTATTTACTTTATCCCATAAAAGTTAAGTTAATTTGTACAGCATTGAAAGCCTGAGATTGTTCCAACACATTTTGGACTACTTTCTTAACTCATAAATGTGATCCACACTTTTTCATCACATATTGTGTGTGGTTCAGACTATGTGACAGCTCCTGGAAGAGCAAAATGTACCTACCGTACATTTCCCAATGCTTGGACATTCCAGTGCCTTCTCACAGTCTCAAAAACATTGTTCACAAATTGCTAACTTGCTAGTCATATTTGGAACTGGAGAAAAATCAGTGGTTGGTCTTTCCATACTGCAGAAATGAAACAGTGATATCTTCTGCTACAGCTCTGGAAGTTTTACAGAGCAGCCACTAAGAGAAAGCTGTTTGCTTATGCCATCCATTGGATAGGATTAATTATCACTCATAGATATATAGCACATGGATGCATTTTTGTCTGGAGCCATTGTCACTAACTACCTTTGGGAACTGAAAGCTAAATTAAATAGGCAGCTAGTTTAATCTAGTATATTCATTTACTTTATTCTTAAACCTACTAGATAGAGTCTCTGAACACTGTTTCATAGTTATTTTAGTGCAATTGGCACAGATAATGTAATCATTAAAACGATACTCTCGACATTAATATCACACAGGTGGCTATATTCCATAGGAAAGAGCTATTTAGAAATATCTTTTAACATTTTAGCACCCTTTTAAATTTACTTTTCTTGCTCATTATACCTTGTGGCATGAAATTGCAATCTAGAGCTGTGGATGCTAAATGTATAATGTATTTTTCTGTAATGTTGCTTAATGTACTATGTATAATGAAGTGCTAGACAGATTATGGCCACAGCTTTGCTTTTTAAATAGCACATGTAGTGCAGAGGAAGTGGAACTTAGATTAACATCCCAATGTATCCTAGCCCTTAATAGACATAGTCTTGGTACAGGGAATCTCATCCCATTCGTGTCTGCTGCTACCCCACTGTATTTCATCTGAGTGATCTTGTAGTAGTAAATGCATCCCTCATGGAGGATAGCCTGCATTCAGAATTTAAATGAACTTTTAGAAAATCTTGATCCACCAAAATTAGCAAAAACCCAAGGGACTCAAGAAGAAGATCACCTCACAGATGTTTCTTCCGCTTCTAACTCTGAGATGTAGGTTCCCTTCATGCAGTCCCTTAGCTGCTTAGGAGCCATCATTTCCCCATGGTGATCTCGTGATGTATGCATGAGGCTGATCCAATGAGTATTTCCAGTCCAGTTGCCCCCACTCACATGGTTCTGGTACTCACACACAAATATTTTACTAAGTTTTCCAGTTTTGCCATTCACATTTTAAATTATATATTTCAAATTCAAAAAGGAATTTACCTTTTTAACCTGACTTTTTATTTCAGAATTTAAATGCTTTAGACTTCTTGGCAAACTCATGATTGCTTTTCATTTGGCAGGCTCCAAATATGAAATCTCATACCACTGCATGTTATCTGTCAAATATTGAATATTATTGCATGCCAACCATCAAGTACTATCAAATGTTATATAGTAGCAGTTTCATACTGCCTTCCTGACCACCCTGGTTCACGAGAGGCTTCTTAAGCACAGCAGTGATGGAGAACAAGCTTCCCTGAATGGTAGCTTGTCCACTACTGATTTCCTCTGCAATGTTCAGTCACAGGAGAATGTTGGGTGTATTGCTCAGAAAGCAAGTTCCTCGGCCATTTTGAGTGTTTCCCCAGCACCTTGACTCCATTCTGCCTGAGAAGGTGAGCTAGTACAGGACTAGTCACAAAGGGCAAAATAGGTTGCCAGCATATACTCACTTTCCTCTACTGGTGTGGAGAAAAGGAGTTTGTACTGCAGTGGATTTTAAAAAAATCTATTTAATGTTTAGATTTTAGTGGTCTGGACTGCTCCATGCTACTCTCCCAATGAGAATAGAAGGAGGTCACAATTTGCTGCTTATGCTT
Organism: Shinisaurus crocodilurus; assembly: GCA_021292165.1. NCBI lineage: Eukaryota > Metazoa > Chordata > Lepidosauria > Squamata > Shinisauridae > Shinisaurus > Shinisaurus crocodilurus. Next base: position 240,092,127 of record CM037876.1, read on the forward strand.
GACAGTAATTTCCCATGCATACTGGACTTTGCTGTTGCTGCAATTGTAACGTTTAGTGCTAAATGTGGGGGCTTCAGAGATAGTGAGGCTTTTCTTCCTGAAGCCCCACTTCAACCCATAGAGAACAAAGACTGGCCACCCTTAGATTCTACTTTGAAGTAGAATCGAAGGGGCCTTTCACATCCAGTAAGGCCAGGAGGAGAGAGGAAATAGTTACAAGCCAAAAATTGTGCTTGATTAGTAGCTGTTGCAACTCAGTCTAACCCTTTAAAAAAAACACCAATCATTAGTTGTCATATAGCCTAATCTCTCTATTGTCACCAAGGATCTGCTTGCTGACTGTGGCACCATAGTTTGATCAATCTGTCTGGTAACATCTCCATTCCTTCTAAATTTGGTTAGACAGAGAACTCAGATATGTCTGGCTTCTGAGGACCAAATAATCTCTGGATATTTATTAACTCTAATCCTAAATTAAGTTTTTCTTTATCATTTTGTCAGGGTTTTGCCTCGGTTATCATTTGGCCAGTATTATTCATTCAAATATTTCTGGGGCAAAAAGTGCAATGAGATTATGGAGATCTCAGGTTAATCCAGAAGGGATACTTACCCAGCAGTGTGAAAACACCGTAGGTTTTAGAAAAGGATTAACACGATTGACAATGTCTTAGATAACAGCTCTGACCTTTGCTAATGCTTTGTCTTCAGGAATGACGTAGCCAAAGGGGGCTGACAGTGATGAATCGGCAGCAGTCTAGAGTCCTAGAAGGAGCCAAGGTGCATTCACAGCATCTGGAGAAGCCCTGACACACTCAGTATTATGAGACCTTCACCTAAATTGTGCACTGCTTCAGAAAAGCAATTTGTTGTCTAGATTATGATTTCAGCAGTCCTATGGACCAATTAAAGAAGTAATAATTGTTTTATAATCTGAAATGTAATTCATTTATTAGATTTATGTATTTCAAAACCTTTATGTGTGTGCTTCAGTTGACCATGCTTCTCAACTATTATAAAGGAAACCACAGTTGTGCACCCTGAAGTGTAAAATATCTTGTAGCTTTGGATGCAAACTGGAAGGAAGCACTTTCTTTAAGGGTTTCCCCCCATCAAATCTGACATGGGGAGGAAGAAGTTGGTGCATCTGTGTAGCCTGCTGAGTAGTGTGTCCTCCATTTCAAACCCAATGGCTAAAGGTAAAGGTTAAAACGCTAATTAAGAGCCAGTGTGGCGTAGTGGTGAGAGTGTTGGACTGGGACTCGGAAGATCCGGAAGTTCTAGTCCCCGCTCGGCCATGAAACTCACTGGGTGACTTTGGGCCAGTCACTGACTCTCAGCCTAACCTACCTCACAGGGCTGTTGTGAGGATAAAATGGAGAGAAGGAGGAGGATTATGTAAGCCGCCTTGGGTTCCTTGCAGGAAAAAAGGTGGGGTATAAATATAATAAATAAATAAATAAATAATTGATGTACTGACTAAACCTTAGAACCCTAGTTTTAAGACTTTGGTGATTCAAAATGCCCTTCTGAATAGTCTGGCTAGCTAACTTATGGTCTTGTTCCTCTCTGATAATGACTCAAACTCTCCCAGCTTTTGAATCAGTGGATCAGAGCCTCTGAATCACTCCCATTTCCAGTAGGAAATTGGGGATGAACACAATATAGATCTCTCTGAGGAGACACACTGCCAGCTCGGAATATTCAAGGGAAGAGGCCCAGTCCAACAACCCAAAGCTGTTTGCTTCTCAGAGGTCCCAGTGATGAAGGCAAAAGCCATTCAACGGTACCACAGTACACTGCTCTCCCACTGCTTTTCCCCTTCAGTCTTTGCAGCCTCACTTCAGGGTAGGAATGCTGGCCATCATCAGCTGTCCTTGCTTGGATAGCTAATGACTCATGGTTCAGAAACTGATGGAGCAACCATCTTTGCTGTTTCTGGGAACTCTCCTAGGTCCTGTAATAACTGACTGTAAACCAGCTCTCTGCTGTTGGAGACCTGCTCCTTGCTACCATATGCTTCTGTTTCAGCTCCAGCTTGGTCCCCCAGACTTCTAAGGTGCCTTGAGTGCCATTTTCTTGGTAGAAAGTTGGGGTACAAATCAAATACATAAATAAGTACATAGTTTCTATTACAAGTTGTTATGAATATGTGCTGAGACTTTAGAATTGATTTTAAAATACCTAAATTAGTCATTATAATTTGTACAGGATTATTTAATTATAAGATTTATAATGGGTAGTTCTAATCTGTAAAAAAAAAATGCTGGTAGGCATATGTGGATTATATCATTTGTATGTTTTAATGTTTTGGGTAAATGTGTTTTTGTTTTGTTGTCTATTTACAGAATTGAGTAATAACACTAATTTTTTTAAAAATATATATACCTAGATTAGTAGGAGATAAACCAGCATGCACTGTTTTGGTTCCACCCCTGACTGTGGGCGTCAGTCTGAATTGACATAATTAGACGTTGAGAGAAGCCATCTGCTTGCGAGCCTCTACTGGCCTCTGGAAAAACATCTGCAGGGGCCAGTCACAGGTCTGCGGCAGCAGGAGAGGCCTGTCAGTGACACGGCATCTGCTTACCGAGATACTGAGCCACTCTTGCAATTGAGCATCGACGTGCTGGGTTTTTTAAAATGTCACCGGCCAAGAAGAGAAGACTGCCGCTCCCTTAGCAGTCCTTTTGCTTCTGCTCTCCACAAAGTCTGTGCGTGGGGAGCAGGAGGGGGGGTGGCTGTTGTGGGGAAGGCTCAAGGGGGAGAGCAAGGGAGAAAGAAGAAGCAGGAGGAGGATGCAATTATGAATTAAAGATTTCTGCACACATTAGCATTAAGTGTGAAGGGGAGGAGGGACGAGGAGGGAAATCTTACTCAAATTAATGCTAGCTGCTTATGAATGTAAAATAATAAATAATTCTGCCTCTGAGTTGCATTTTGTCGAGTGTCGCTGGAAGTCTCGCTCCATCACACGGATCACTAGAAATACTTGAAACTGCATTTGTAATCAGAGACCTAGAATTAAGAAGTCATCGGGGAAGCTTGAAAGTGCACATGGCGCTATTATAATGCAGCCACTCGGGGCTCTGTGCTGAGATTTGGCTCGTGCTGTCGCCCCAGAATGATTCCAGAGTGCCAGTGTGGTGCAGCGCAAGCGTAGCTGGCTGGGGCATGCTGGGAGTTGTAGGCCAAAAACATCTGGGGACCCAAGGTTGGAGAACACTGGTGCAGCGGACAGAGTGTTCCATTTGGACTGAGCAGCAGCAGGGAACTCAGGACCACGCCCACTGGGCCATGATGATCACTGTGTGATCTTGCTCCAGTCACACACTCTCAGCCTAAGCTACATCTGTATCCCTCGTAAGAGGGGTAGGGTACACATTTAATAAATAATACCCATTCACCCCACATCTTTCATCCCAACCCCCTTGCTTATTTTGGACTCCGGCATCCCATAATTCATACACAGATCTGCATCATATAATCCACAATGTCTGTTGTGAGGTCAGATGTGTGCTTTTCCAATAATTCCGACACTCTTGATTTGACATCTGGCAGTGGATTGAAAGAGAGAAACTTTGAAGTGGCTGGTCTAGTCTATCAGCTATCAACATTGACTGCTGGACTAAGGGGTAGGCTAGCTATATAAGACACCAATCAGGGTGGCGGTTGGTTCCCTGGAATTTGATCAAACATAAATTTACTATATTGCACATGCTGACATCAAGGAAGGACCAGCCCATAGCATTCTGAACATCAGGTGTGCCCTAATAATTTATTTCTGATGTGGCACTGTCAGCCACTTCAAAGAAAGCTTTGTTGTTTTCTTTTCAGAAGGATAGAGAAGGATGTGTTTGTTCTGTATTTATTATATATATATATATATATATATATATATATTCATTGCGTTTTGTGGGGGAGGGTAGAGCTTTATTCTGCCTTCATGAGTATTCATAGAATAGTAGAGTTGGAAGGGGCCTATAAGGTATGAATATGCAACATGGATAACATGTTGCAATGGATAATTGTAACATGTCCCTAATATATGTACATAGTTGTGAAGTTGGTGCAATTGTTTGATTTTGCCCTAAATACACTGGCTAGAAAGCAGATGCAACTGGGAGGCTGGCATTCCGCAGAGTAGCTGACCTGTCCACTATCTCTGCCAGGTATGAGGCTGCAAGGAAAGAAAAAGAAAGCAGGGAAACAAGCAAAGGAAAGCTGAGAGAAAGAGAATTGGAAGGCGTCAGTGAAAAGTTATGCTGTGCCCTGCCTGGCCATCGTGTTGCAATAGGTGGTCACATGCTTAGAGCCCAGTGCATGTGACTGTTAACCTCTGCTTTTGAAGGGTAACAATCACACAGACTGAGCCAATCAGGCTTGACCCACCTAGGCCCTATTTGAGTGCGACTCCAATGTGCAAATATCAGCTGGGTATTCCCCGCCATGGCCCATGTATACATTTGAAAATGTCTGCATAGGCTTGCGACTGGCTGCACCAGCAAATAATTGCCTTTTTAAAAACAGCTATATAAATTGGGGAGCTTTAATTACATTGAATTTTATCCTCAACATTTATCTAAAAGGTGATTTGTCGGGGGGTAGGGGAGGGTAAGGAGGTTTATTAGGATTCTGTGTCTCTGTAGCCCTGTTTTGAACGAACGTGGTGATTGCTTGCATGTCTAATTAGAAGTTTTTCCCCTTTTGATCACCTAAAGTCAAATTCATTTACTCTGCTTGAAACAAGGATTTAATTTGATTTTTTTTTCTTGGCGCATCAAAAGATGTCTCTGATTTGGTACAGGACCACAGCCTGCTAATCAAGAGAGAAGCCATTATAAAACCTATTTTATGAATATTCACATCAGAGGGCAGCACCAACCTCATTAGGAAGGGTGTTGCAATCATTATTAAACTGTTGGAGTCCATTATGATTCAGAGTGCAGTAATGATGACTGATACCCACTAAGGGCAGCTGAGAAGAATACTGGCACATAATGACCTCACTCCTCTATAAGCCTAAGGAGCTTTTAAAGCCTTGCAGCTTATTCAGTTTGTGTCCTTTTCATCAATTGTATGAAAGTGGTTTTAATATCAATGATTCTGCTGCAGAAGTGGTGCGAAGAGAAACATTGGAGCAATTAGGAAGCCCAAGTGCATTACATTTGGGTGATGCTGTTAAATCACTAATACTACTAATTCTTTCAGATCTAGGGGCTCCATTAATGAATTTTTTTCTTGTCAATTAGACTAAAAGCTCTGAGCTTATAAAGTGCACACCAACCCTCTTCTATGCTTCCTTGTAAAATGAGACAATGTTAATGTTGAACCTTTATTTGATCATTATAAAAGAAGCATTGTTGTGGTTAATGGATGTTGGTTTACACTGACAATCTTACTTCTACTCCTCTCCTTGGAGCTACCATTTTGCATTAACCTAAATGTTAGTAAAAAAAACAAACCACCTGTGATTATATTCCACAGGCCCCCTGCCCCTGCCTTCCTCAGATCTTCCTGCTCTACTTGAAGTTGAGTGCTCTGTCCAAGATCTCAACCTTGCAACTGCCTCTTTGGTTTTCTGTGCTTGAGACAATGTTTTCTTCTTTAGCACCTGAATCGTAGATTGATTTTTGTTTACAATTATAAGAAATCAGGAGCATTTTTGTAGCCATATGTAAGACTCCTGGGCACAGTCAGAAACATCTAACTGTGAGCTTTAAGCATGAATGCAGTAATTATATCATATCCACATGATTCATGCAGTGCTTCAAATGTAAGTGTGATGGTAGAAATACGAGAGCCAGAACAGCCCTGGGATAACTCTTCCTCGTCTCTGTATTCTTCAGATGATTCCCATTCCTTCTTTAGTGACACAAAGGTTGATGCTCTTAATTTGACCAAGATGTTCTTGCTGCAGTTCCTTTTTGATACTCCCATGACTCTCCTAGCTCCAACATCAAGACTGCTTCCAGGAAAGTGATGTCTGGGGCTGTACTCTCCATTTGGGACTGAAGCCTTAGTTGTCTCAAATGGCAATTCAGACTAAGTGCATCTTCTTTTAATGTGAATTTAATTGACATTTCTTGCTGCAATGTTCTTTTTATAAGCTGGTAAGAACCTCTTTTTGAAACTGGTGGGGCTGATCATATAAATTATTCTTCACTAATGATGCTTGAAGAGCAAGGCATTGTGGGAAACAAACTAAATTTCAAGCTGGATGGACATTTGCCACCTCAGAGCGTTGCCTTACTTGGCTTGTTTCCAAATTAGTTTCCCCATTAACAGTAGTGAGATCACTGTAGCCTGAACCTTCCTTGTTCTCTCGTTACTGTATTAGGAAAGGTGAGTGTATGTGTCTTTGTTTGAAGCATAATTGTTACAGATGATAACAGCAGAAGTAACATCGGTCTTCATAACGTTGAGAGAGAGAGTGTTCCAACAACCATAATGTTAATTACATTTAGTGAAGAAAGTAAAAGCACATAGGAGCCTTGTAATAAGCAGGGTTAAGTTCACCTTTCTCAATAAATGGTCCTGCCAAGTTGATTAATTAGGAGACCAGCTGAAACAGATCTAGAAAGTCCTTCTGAAAAGGATGTCAAGCACTTCACCAAACAAAAGTTCAAGTGGGCTTCTTTCAGTAATAAAACTTACCCACTCTCCAATAACCTAGCATCAATATTAAGCTGAAGAACAGAAGACCTTGGATAAAAGAAGACTTTTATTAGGATATCTGCAGAGTAGTCCAATGCACCTTATTTAGAGAGTTCAGGAAGTATTTTCTCAGCTAAACTTCATCAAGATGACTGGGTTTGATGGTTTTGCAATTGAAGCAATCACTTCCTCTTCTCAGCAACCTTCATTGCTCATAAGGCCTTCATTGCAATAGATCAGGGGTGGGCAACTTGTAGGCCCAAACATTCGGAGGGCCACAACCCCCATCAGCTCTAGCTAGGACAGCCCTAGCTGCTTTCACTCCAAGAGACCAGTTCCAAATTTGAGCCAATTGAAATTATCATCAGCTTCCTGCCTCTGTCCATTTTGCAATGTAAACTTCATGGTGGATCATCCACAGCCAAGTCACCTTCCTGGCCATTGGCCTTGCTTCCTTAGGAGATCTTGAAGGATTATGTATCCATTCATTCAACAAGTCCTTCTTTGGAACCAGAACAATGTTGATCCTGTCTCAGCTCAAGCTTTCCTGGCCTCTGCTGATTTCTCAGATGAGAGGTGGCTCCAGCCAAGGAGGTAGGTGGAGCACTTGTACGGACACACAGTGCATCCCTGCTTAATAGTAGAACATAAGGGAAATTGTTCCTTGTACAGTACTAGTTTTATTCCTTGAAGTCAAGTGCATCATAATGCAGTATCCATTTGCATGTTTGTATACTACTTTTGCTGTAAATATGTTCTGAAAATGTGAAAGGCAGAGTTCACTGAAGATGTTGGCATTCAGCCTGCGTGTGTGTGTGTGTGTGTGTGTGTGTGTGTGTGCAGGCTTTTTCTTTATGCAATACTATCAAATCTCTATACAGAATATACAAGTTGTTTTTTTTCCTATTGTGTCCATCACAATATAACTGGAATGCATCAGAACTATGCATTATTATTTCTATCCTTGGAACAGCTACTACTGATCAAGTATCACTTATCGAATGGGGACCTGAAGCACAGTGTGATTTAAAACTACAAAATTTAAATCTATCCATTATGATGGATGATACAAATTTATATATAAAGAGCTGTAGCCTAGCAATGCAGACTTGTGCATACAATCATTTCAGACCATTACAGGCTTTTGAAACACACTTCCCGTTGAGTCCAGTTGGGCTTTCGAATGCTAAACACTTCGCAAATCTGTCCCCCAGGGGCTCATTTTAAACAACCGGGACATCAAAATCTCAAAAGTAGTAGTACAAAAGGTCATTCAAAATTATTTTACCAAGCTAGGTAAGTGGCAGGGATGTTGAAGAGTCCTTGGTCTCGAGTCACGAGTCGAGTCACGAGTCTTTGGACCCGAGTCTCGAGTCCGAGTCCTTGGTCCAAAATGGTGACTCATGAGTCCCGAGTCCCAAGTCACTCCCAAAGCTGACTCCACGAGTCCCTATTAAAATCAATGGGGGGTTTTCCCAACAAAATAAGGCTACTTCAGATGTGTGGCTTAAATAAATTCTAGGCACAAGTGTGCCTTTTTATTTCAAAACTCTGCAACTGATTTTGGCAAGAACAGACCAGGCAGAAAAACCCAAAATAACCAGGCAGGCAGAGGAGGCAGGGAACCCCAAAGCAGGCAGGCAGAGGCCTTTGTCTTGGACAATTCAGCTGTTGAACTGATCAAGAAGAGACCAGGCAGGCAGAGGAGGCTGGGAACCCCAAACAGGCAGGCAGAGGCAACCAAACCCAAAATGTCTGAAAGGTTGCATTTTAGGAAAATGATTTTTAAAAATAAACTTGCTGTTCTTCCTAAAACGTATCCATGTTGCATTTGAGGAACACAATTTTTTCTAAATGTTTGGCCCCCATTCTGGAACGGTGAGATCTCATCACAATTCCACCCTCACTGAACACCCGCTCCACTGGTGATAAACTTGCTGGAACCAGAAACACACTCAGAGCAGCCACACAGAGTAATCTCAGGTCCTTCTTCTGCCTCTCCCAAGTACGCAACACATCAATCAAAATAAATCTCGACACACCGTTGGGGCTGCACTCCTGGTGGCCGAGCAGCAGCGCGCTTCGCTTCCATGCGCTCTTCGCTGGCGATCGTGCTCCTCTCCACTCCTGGCACAGCCCAGGGATGTTGAAGAGTCCTTGGTCCCGAGTCGTGTCTTGAGTCCCATTAAAAATATTGAGACTCGAGTCTGACTCGAGTCAGAGGGGGGACTCAGTCCGACTCACGAGTCGAGTCCTGGAGTCCGAGTCCCTATCCCTGGTAAGTGGAGTAAAACAATCAAAGATTTGAACCTTGGAGGTACATATAACTAGGCTTCAGCATCGCTGCTTGCCAAGGTTTGGCACTGCTCTGTGGCAAGTGTAACAAGTGACTACTCTTCCTCCCAACTCTGGAGCTGCAGAAGGGGGTGCGCATCATCCTGGCAGTTGCTCACTGATTCTCGCCACCTCCCGGCTTCAGAGGAAAGGTTGAGGGTTGTTCTACAGGAGCATGGCCAAGGTGCCAGGAGCAGCTTGGTCATCATGCAGGGCAAAACCAACAACTCAATCGCCCTTTCCTGCTTGCTTGGCCACTGCTGGGCAAAGGTGCAAAGGCACCTTCAGTCAGCAGCATCCAAGGCAGCACGATCCCGTCTATGTCAGCCCTTCTCTTGGGAAACTTTTTTGTGATTGCACTGCACAAGGGAAAGGCCAGTGGGAGGGCCTGGTAACTATAAAATTTGGCTTGGCCAGAAAGGCCAGCCAAAATTGGTAGATGCCTGATTCTAACACTCATATGCTGCTTGTTGTGTATCTATATCCTGGGTAGTATCCTACTGTGCCTGTGCACTCGTGAGACCCATTGCTCGTGCAACAGGGCATTGGCACTTCTAAAAATAATCTGAAATTGAGACCTGTCCCAATCTGGACACAAGTGTTTTTGCTCACTTCCGGAGTTATTTTTTTTAAGAAGCAAACAGTGGATCCCAGAAGTGCAAGAGAACCAGTACAGGCAGAGGGGCCCCGTTGGACACTGCCCCCTATTTCCAGTATTAAGGACATCTCGTTCATTTTGGGAAAGGACTTTTAGGAGCTTCAGTTTGCAAATTTCTTATGAAATGGAGGGAAGTTTCATAATCTTTGTCAGATGGCATGGGGATAGGGTGGCCACTTACATATTGCCGAAAAAGAGGAAATGCATCACTAAAAAAGAGGATGCAGATTTGCATAAAGTATTACAATGATTTAAAAAGATCCCCTGGGCATTTTGTTGTCCAAGACCTTGGTTGCTCCTAAAGAAGCTCTCTGAATCCTGGTGTTTTAATTTCTGAGAAGCAATCAAATGTATTGGCTTCCCAGTAGACCAAATTAGCTCCCAAGAGCTTTCCTTGTGGCATGCATTCATATTCATATGAACTCCCAAAACCTGTCCAATTGAAAATTCATGCTTGTCAAGTATTGGCTTTTTTGTTTATTTGGATTTACATGAGCCACATGCATGTATCTATTTGAAAATCAAGCTGTTCTTTTTGAGCATTTTCATAAACTCCTTTATGCTTATTGTCTTGGGCAATAGAGCACATTCCCACATATAATTATCCTGTCTCTCTGCTCAGACTTGAGTGGAAGATGAAATGAGTACTTTTCAGTCATCTTGGAGCAGTCCTCCTTGCTTCCAGCCCACACTCTAATTTCAGATGTCAGGTTCTCTCTGTGAAGATCTGGCACTCTTGTTTTCAAAGAATATGAAGGCATCGTATGATGAATTAAGAATAAGCACATTTATTCTATAAATGTTTAAAGCGTGTGTGCACTCTTAAATATGCAGGATGTCTTAGGATTTCTCTGTGTGTGTTTCTCTATGTGAAGTTTGTGTGCATTGAAATGGCATCTCCGTGCTCTGTGTGTTTTCAACAGGTTTGAAATAGCCCAAAGCAGATCCTCCTACAGGCAGCAATGAAGTGGATTGCATTGAATATGGGCTGAAATGTTTTGCCAGTATTCCCTGCCTGTCCATTCCTGCTCACTTTTCACTATTGCCTGCAGCAGAGTAAAGAAGTTGGTTTAGTAGATATAAGAATTAAATTCATATCCTGTGTGCCATGTCCTGTTGCCCTTCCAGAACTCTTTGTAGTTTTGTAGACACCCCATGCACAATTTCTCTGGGGCCTGATAAACCAGTAACATGAGCTCTCTCCACCCACCACTGAAGATCTCATACATTTTGAAAAATTGGAAGATTAATTGGTGTCCTTTAGGTCGCTCCTTGTGTTTCTGGCTGCCTGATCTATATGTATAGCCAGACATGGCAGTATCACACACATATATTCATTTAATATAATAATAACAACAATATATTGTTATAGAATAGAATGCCTATAATGTCAAGTCCTTGAGGCTTTCGTTCATCCCTATCCCCTGAGATTTAGTATCAGTTCTTCTTTGCACTCTGGAGATCAGAGGCCAACTTATTAACTTACATATGTTCTGTAGTATCATATCAGCATAACACTGACTCCCACTGTCTCTGGGGTCTCCCTGATCGTTATGGTGCTTGCCTTGTCCCTCCATTCTACTGCTGGTTGGATGCCACACTGTTTGCTTCTCCTGCCTGTACATGACAGCAGGAACCAAGGAACTCTGGGATTTGAAGTACTTCAGAGAACATGTCTTATTTATTTATTCATTCAATTTATGCCCCATCTTTCTACCAAGAAAATGGTGCTCCAGGTAGCATATGGGGTGACACACATCTCTCTCTCTCTCTCTCCCCCTCCCTCCCTCCCTCCCTCCCTCCCTCCCTCTCTCTCTCTCTCTCTCTGAGACAAACAGTAGGGGCCTTGAAGTTGCCCATCATCAGTTAGCACCTGGACAGCAGACTGAGCAGGACAGGTACACAGGTCACCACCTGGAGATGGTATTCCCCGCTATGGTGAGATGTATTGTATTTTTGTTTGAAGTATAGTAATTATTTTGAAATGTGCATCTATACATTAGTGCATGCAAATGTTTTGCAGATCTGTGTCCTCTTTTGTCCTTTGTTTTGGTGATTCTTTGGCAATGTGTAAATGACCACCTTATCCAAGGAACTCTGTGTGGCATCAGGGCCAGCCCAGTATATTTTGCAGCCTGACAGAGCCAGCCCAAGACATGTATCTGCCTGAGGTGGAACAGCAAATGGTGTCCCGCTCACCAAGTCCTGACTCTCATCAAGTAATGGCTAACTTATTCATTCATCTTGCCCACCAAGTCATGGTGCATAGTACCCAAGACTAATAAAGTTTATTTCAAGCACCTGAGGTAGAAGCGCCTTTCCCCCTTCCTGACAGTAAAAATACAGTAATAAATTAAATAACTAACCACTTGCTGCTCTTTCATGATGCCCAAAATAGCAGGGCTGGCCCTGCATGGCATGCATGCCTTTCCTTCATTTTACCATCACAACAGGCATAGTCTGGCCACAGTCTTCCATGCCTCCAGGTCAGGCTATTGTAATACACTCTGTGTGGGGCTGCCCTTGAAGATGATTCAGAGATTGAGTTCATGCAAAATGCAACTGTGAGAGTGTTCACTGGTTTAGTGGCGCATCCTGCTTGTGACTTGAAATCTGTGGAGGAGGCCCTTTTTGGTTATACCATCACCAAAGTCTGGACTTCCAGAACTTGTAATAGGGCCTTCTTAGTGGTGGCACCTCGAATGTGGAATGTTCTCCTTCTAGAGGTTAAAATGGCACCAACATTGGTTAGTTTTTGGCATCAGGTGAAAACAATTCTTTCCCACCAGGCCTGTTGATTAACAGTTGGGCCTATTTTTCAAAGTGGGATAATTGAAGGGTGGCATATACTGAATTTGACACTGACTATGCATTTTATTAGACTTTATAATATCCAGCAGTGGGATATTGTTGCTGTCCTGGGATTGTTTGAGAAGGGTGAGAGCCAGTGAGGCGTAGTGGTGAGAGTGTTGGACTGGGACTCGGGAGATCCGGGTTCTAGTCCCCGCTCAGCCATGAAACTCACTGGGTGACTTTGGGCCAGGCACTGACTCTCAGCCTAATCAACCTCACAGGTTGTTGTGAGGATAAAATGGAGAGGAGGAGGAGGATTATGTAAGCCGCCTTGGGTTCCTTGAAGGAAAAAAGGTGGGGTATAAATATAATAAATAAATCAATAAATCAAAACCAATAAAAATAATAAACAAACATATCATCACATTTCCCCCCCATAAAGTTAGGCTGAGAGATCGTAACTGGTCAGCCAGGAAGCATCCTTGCTAAGTGGTATTTGAAAAACCCAACCCCAGAACAGGATGTAGATTTGTTCATCTAGCCCAGTACCATCCACTCTGATGGGAGGCAGTTCTTTGGGGTCTCAGGCAGAGGTCTTCCACATAACTTGTTACCTGATCCTTTCAGCTGGAGATGCTCGGGACTGAACCTAGGACCTTCCGTTTGCAGAGCAAGAGCTTTTCCAGTGAGCCATGGCTCCTCTTCTTTTCAAACCTAAGGGCGCAATCCTATGCCTGTTTAGACAGAAGAAAGGCTTGCATGTATGCAAGCTGGGAGTTGTAGGCCTTTTTTTCTGTCTAAACAGGCATAGGATTGCACCTTTAGTGTATTAAAGCATACAGGTTCTCTTAAGATGCTGTCCTAAGAAGGGTTTGGATGGAGTGGGCTGTCTGATAACCCCCTGAGTGAATTTAATGTATTCCAACATTTCCGGAGCTGTCGTATATTCCTCACAGCTGAAGCTATTTCCAAAATCTCTTCTCCCCACCCCCCCTCCACATTTGCAAACAGAGGGCAGCCGTCACTCTCGGGCAATCACAAGAACAGGGACCGAAGCTTTGAGGAAAATAAACCACCTTAAATAGTCCAAGACTTGGCAAAGTTTCACAGAACTAAGCAGGATCCGTGTGACCCCCGGAGATAGGTTTGTTTTTCTGTCGCCAGGGTGTTACATGAATGGCTTACTGGTTAGCCAGGTAGATGGATTGGTGGACTGTCACTGGAGGTGAGGCGGCTGGCATACCAGAGATAAAAGGAACTTTTCACAGGTGACATAAGCAGGCCCACTATCTCAGTAGGAACAGTCACCCGCAGAAGCAAGCGGGCCAGGTAGCTGAAGGAGATTCACTGTGCATGCTACCTTGAAGACAAGATATACCATACAACAGCTGTTTTGTTTCCTGTATCTTGAAACCCCAGCTCTCTAGGCTGGCATAATAGTTTGGGTAACTAATCACCCTTGCTGATGTATTTGCTAGAATAATATGGTATGAGGTGACAACATGAAGATCACCTGGGACTGTTATTCAGATAGGATTAAAATGCAGCAGTGTTCAAAGCAACTCCAAAAGGGCTGCCTGATATACTGTTCAAGGATAGTACAAAGCAGCACCCTCTCCTACCCTTCCATTCAGAGGACGTTAGGCAAGAGTATATGTTTCCTTTCAAAATGTTGTAGTATATCCTCACTCAATAACAGGAGTGCTCCTGTTCAGGTTTCCAGCCAGCTATGCTAGGGATGTGTGATGGGGGGGGTGGAAATCCTTGGTTCAGCCTTCCAGATTCTGATTTGCCACCCATGCACTGGCGCTGGCTCGCTGCAGCATGAGTTGAGCCAGCTTGTGGACTTCCGTCTGTAAGACAGACTGCAATCTGCTTCCCCCCCCTTTCCAAACGCCAATAAATTTTTTGCAGACCAGCACCAGGAAAGCACACAGCTTTAACACGACTAACGCTATTTACGCAAATGGCACCCAGCCACGTGTTTTTCGGGAGCCGTTTTGCGCAAAATGGCACCCGAGGAACATGTGGCTTGGCACTATTTGCACAAATAGCGCTTGTCACATTAAAGCTACATGCTTTCTCTGTGCCGATTTGTGAAAAAATTATCGATGGCTTGAAAAAAAAGACACAAATCGCGGTCCATCTTACAGATGGAAGTCCGCAAGAAAACCTCAATTTGGTCCACTTCCAATCATCGGATCGGAGGTGGGCAGGAAATCTAGCGAACTCAAACAAGCCAGATTTCCCTGTTTCGGTACATCTTTAGCTATGACTTCCTTTAAGGAGTGGTCAAGTAAGAAGCTGTAGGCTGCTCAAGTAAGCCAGTGTGTTTACTCCTTCCCTCCAGTTTTGCTTTTCCAGCTGACATTCAATATTCCATGACTCTTGGAGGCCACTAAGCATGCTCAGTTATATGGTATGAGGTGTTTTGCTCCCCCTTTAATGTTTTGTACTTCTGCATACCTTGGGGATCACCCGAGCATGCTGATTCCTCCCTCTGTTTTTCGGTGACCCCATTTTGCCTCCAGTCCTGTTGGCACTCAACCACCTGAGTTTGCTCTTAGAAGGAATGTTCTGCTTATGCTATTTTGTTTCCCTGTCCTCAGTATGAGGGAAGTTGTACTAAAAGTGTGGTATTAGCAATCCAGTGCTTATCTATGTTATAGTGTGATACATAAAAAAAATATTGGAGATAGCTGAGATAGATGGTGTCTTTAGGTATGTGCGTGCATGTGTATGTGTGTGTAGTATCTTAATGGGAGCTTAGATAAATACACGGTTAACAAAGAAAAATAGCCCAAAATTTCTTCCTAGCAGCTGAAATGAAGATAATATTGTCTTGTGTGCTAAGATTAAGGTTTCACGTCTACAGTAGTAATAAAGGGCTTGCACCTTTTACTGAAAGCCTGTCAGGGATCAAAAATGAAGGTGATAGCAGTCAGTGATAAGGCCGAGGAATGGGTTGTTCATCATGAGACAGTGACAGAGAGGAAGTTTGGAGACGAGAGTCCTAGAAGCATACCTCTGCCATGTTCTACACAGGAGTTGAACAAAATGACAACCTTAATGCAGGAACCTGCCCACTCCCTTGATTTACCTTTGTTTGTACATCTTAATGCTGTTGTTTGGGCAAAATCCTGTAAGCTACATCTTAATCAGAGGCAACTGGAGCCTCCCAAGAGCGGTGCTGGTATGAGTTTCACCCACCTTTGCCAAGCTGCTCCATCCACCCAAAGCTCCTCCTACTGCTTTGCAGGCCAGCTGTACATCATCTATGGAAGGCAGCTGGAAAAACCCAGAGGCAGGGCCCTGGGGAGGAAGTCCTGGTCAGAAGACTCAAGGTGTTGTATGAAATAGCATGGTGAACCTCATCAGATATGGGGTTGTCTGGCGCACCTTCATGGCCAGTTTGTCTTCTTACCAGAGGTGCTGCGGTTCAATGGTAGAGCACCTGCTTTGCATGCAGAAGGTCTCAGTTTCGATCCCCAGGTAGGGCTGGAAAATTCCTGCCTGAAACCCTGGCAAGCCGCTGCCAGTTAGTGTTGACAATACTGGGCTAGATAGACCAATGGTCTGACTCAGTCTGAGGCAGCTTCTTCCTATGTTTCTAAGTCTTATTGCTGTTGACAGTGGGGTTCTGAACTAGGCAGTTAGATGGGAGACAAATATTCTGTCCAAGATGTGTGCATTGGCCTTTGAAGACAGTTTGGAAACTGCAGCTTGTTCAGAATTCAGCAGCCAGGTTTAACTGGGATTAGGCGATGTGAACATATAAGGCAGGCCCTGGCTCTTCTGCACTGGTTGCCAATTTGTTTCCGGGCCAAAAACAAAGTGCTGGTTTTAACCTATAAAGCCCTACATGGCTCAGGACGCCAATACCTCAAGAACCACCTCCCCCCTACCCAGTCCCTGAGGTCAGCTTCAGAGGCCCGTCTCTGTGTGCCTCCTGCAAGAGAAGCTTGGGGTCTGGCATTTTAGGAATGGGCCCTTTCTGTGGTAACTCCATGTTTAATGGAACACTCTCCCCAAGGAAGCTTGCCTGGCACCAACACTGTCATCTTTTCAGCACCAGGCAAAGACTTAGTTATTTCCCCAGGCAATTGGATATTCCTTATAGCCCAAGTGTTTTAGGCTGCTTTTGTGGCATTCATTCTAGGCTGTGAGGAGGGTGAACATTTTGTGTGTGTGGATGAACACTTTTAGCACTGTGTTGTTTTTAGATTATGTTTTTATGGTGTTTATTTTTGTTTGTATTGTTGTGCTGATTTTGGTTTATATTGATTTTGGGGGTATTTCTGCTGTTTATGATAAAATGATGCCACAATCTAATGTGTAGCCCACTGAGGAACAGGAAGAAATCTAGTGATCAGATGGAGTGCTAACACAGGAGTGCACAACCTCTTCAGCCCCGAGGACCATATATGATTCTGTCTTGAGGATCGGGGCCATACACATTCACACACACACACACACACACACGTGAAACTTCCCCCCCACCCCTGTGTAGGGCCACAGTATGGCCTTCAGGAGCCACAGGTTGTGCACACCTGTTTTAACAGGGAGCAGCCATAGACTGTGTTAGGAACAGAGGAAGCTGCTTTATTGTGATTCAGACTGTTGCTCCACCTAGCTCAGTATTGTCTACATGAGGGGCAGGCAACCTGGTGCCCTCCTCATGTTTTGGACTACATCTCCCATCAGCCCTAACCAGCATAGCCAGTAGTCAGGGATTATGTGGGTTGTGGCCTTTGCCTGGACTCTGTTGCTCTTGGATTGTGCCTCTGACTCTTGCCTGGACTCTGCTTACTCTTTTGACCTGCCTTTTGCTCCTGGCCCTTATCTGGACTCTGTTTACTCTTGGGTTGTGCCTCTGACCCTGGCCTGGACTCTGCTTGCTCTTGGGACCTGCCTTCTGCCTCTGGCGGCCCTTGCTTGGACTCTGTGCTTGAGCCCTGCCCCGCTTGATATGTGCCCTGACCTTGCTCTGCCTTCTGGATCTGGCTCACCCCTGGCCTGCTCCTGCCTCCATCATCCCTGGCCCCGGCGTTCCGCTCTGAACCTCGACACCTACGCCCTGGATCCTTACAATCGGAGATAAGCATTGTCCTCTGTTGGGGAGAGCAGACTGCTTTTACATCTGAGTAGGCTTAAATTCCCTAAGGATCACCTTTTGGCCCTGCCCACTTTACCTTAGGCGATGCCCTCAGATGGAATGCCGCCCTCCCTAGACCTTTCCCAGATTGGAATTCTGCCTTTGGATTGAAAAAGTCCCGTCCCCCTCCTCTACACTGTCTAGCAGTGACTCTCCAGGGTTTCAGGCAGGGGTCTTTCTCAGTCCTACCTGAACATGCCAGGGACTGAACCTTCTGAGACATTTCTGCAAAAATGTCTTGTCCTTCACACCATCATTCTAATGGCTGGTTCCTACAGAATGCTTACCTTCAGACCAGTCCTTTTTGGAACAAACAAAGCATTTGCATAGAAAATGTTGCGTTGCAACTGGCTGTCCATTTCATTATTTATGAAGATAACCTTAAGCCCAATTCCTGCTAACTGCCTTTATGAGGTTGTCCCAGGAAAAATCCATGTTGACAATCTCATAGTTGTCACATCTGTGCCTCTGCCAGTACTGCTGCTCAAGTACTCCCAGGCAGGCAAACAGTTTTCTGGAAGAAGCCCTTAGTCACAACATCTGTGAAGGCTTCTGCTATGGTGCAGGCAGCCCTACTCTGTGTACAGTTCACACGAGGCTCTTATCACTGTATGCACAGCGAGAGAAGTCATCACATCTTCACTTCCATCTCAGGGACACAGCTATTTCCAGGCCAGGCTAGTAGAACGCAAATCTACTGCCTGTAAAGAGAGAATACAAACTGTTTTACATAGAGAAAAAAATTGAGATTCCTCCCAGGTGCCCCAAATAACTCTAGTCATGATGATGATAAACGTACTCCTGTGCTGGGAATGAGAAAAAGGGCTTTGTTTTTGTCCCGCACTCCCGCTAAACTGGAAAAAGTATCATAGATCTTAGTCCCAGTAATAATGAGAAAAAACTTGGCAGCTACTTCTCTATACCTAGCCTACTTTGTCTTCTGATCTGTCATAATAATGACAAAAAGAATACATTATTCTTTTTGGGTCCTGTCAATCCGAGCTATGCATGTCACCATGACGGGTATGGAGGGGAAGCCTATATACTGCAAGGATCTTTGAGGGCACAGTGTATCCCAGCATGCTCTGCACATGAACATTAGAGCCACCGTGGAACCCCTGTTATTGCCAGCACCAGGGGCTGAGAGCAGGTTTTGCTGTCACTGCAACAATGCAGAGCTTTTATTTCTCCCTTATCAGTGAATAGCTGCTATGGGGTATACTTGGGAACACCGTTGTATTGTGGGCTAAATATGCTCCCTATCCCTTGTGACCCTAGATACTGAGTATTGAGCCTGCTCCTATTGGAAGCTACAAAGGCCCGTCCTGAGTTTTATTTCTTGGTCATGCTTCAGTGTGATGGCATGTTGGTAACTAGCTTTTAGAGAGTGAAAGAGAGTAGAGAAATGCCTGTCAAAGCTCACAGACAAGGTGTTGGTGGTTTAGAGTAAAGGGAGCTGATCCAAAGCTTCATTCATTTAGAGCTGATCGAAAGCTTTCTGATGACATGAAATGAGGAACCTGATAAAAAGCTAGTTGAAATGGGGGGTTGTGATGGTTAAATCTCTCAACCTTATTGACAGATTGGAAACTTAACCAATCATTGGGTCCACATGGTATCCATCCTAGACTTCTTGAAGAACTCAGATGTGAAATTTGGGCCAGTCACAGACTCTCAGCTTAACTTACCTCACAGGGTTGTTGTGAGGATAAAATGGGGAGGAGGAGGAGGATTATGTAAGCCGCCTTGAGTTCCTTTCAGGAAAAAAGGCGGGGTATAAATATAATAAATAAATAAATAAATAATAAAATAAATTGCTAATCTTCTGACAAAAAATACATAACATGTCCCTAAGATCAGCCTCTGTAATAGAGGACTGGAGAATGGCCAATGTACACCATTTCAAAAATGGGATCCAGGGAGATCTGGGAAATTACAGGCTGGTTAGCTTAATGTTTGTTCCAAGTACATTGGTGCGAAGCATTCTTAAGATACAGTTAGTAAGCATATAGAAGGACAAGCCCTGCTGAAAAAGAATCAACATGGTTTCTGCAAAGTGAAGCCCCGTCTCACTCTTTTAGAGTTCTTTGGCAGTGTCAATAAATATGTGGATAGGGATGATCCAGTAAACATTGTTTACTTAGACAGACTTCCAAAAGGCTTTGAAAAAAGTCCCTCATCAAAGAACCCTGAGCAAACAGGTCCTCTTACAGACTGGTAACTCAATAAAGAACAGAAAGCAAGAGAGTAGGAATTAATGGTAAATTCTCACAATGAAGGGATAAAAACAGGGTCCTAAAAGAATATGTATTGGGTCTGGTGCTTTTTAATTTGTTCATAAATGATCTGGATTTAGGAGTGAGCAGTGAGGTGGCCTTGTTTACTGATGACACCAAATTATTTAGGGTGGTTAAAACAAAGATGGATTGCAAAGAGCTCCAAAAGGATCTCTCCAAACTGAGAGAATGGACAAATGCAGTTCAATGTATGCAAGTGTAATTTGATGCATATTGGAGCAAAAAATCCCAACTTCACATATACGCTGATGGGATTTGAGCTGGCAGTGACTGGCCAAGAAAGAAATCTTGGGGTTGCGTGGATAGCTCTATGAAAATGATGACCCAGTGTGCAGCTGCTGTGAAAAAGATAATTCCATGTTCAGCATAGTTACAAAAGGAATCGAAAATAAAACTGCCTATATCATACTGCCCTTATACAAATCTATTGTGCAACCACACTTGGAATACTGCGTACAGTTCTGGTCAACACACCTCAAAAGGGATATTGTACAGTTGGAAAAGGTGCAGAAAAGTGCAAAGAAAATGAACAAGGGGCTGGAGCAACTCCACTATGAGAAAGGGTTACAACGTCTGGTACTGTTTAGTTTAGAAAAAGGGCAAGTACAGGGAGACATGATGGAGGTGTACAAAATTATGTATGGTGTGGAGAAAGTGGATAGGGAGAAGGTTTTTTCCCCCTCTGTCAAAATACTAGAATCTGGGGTCATCCTATGATGCTGAATGGTGGGAGATTCAGGACAGATAAAAGAAAATACTTCTTCACACAGCACATAGTTAAACTATGGAATTCATTTGCACAAGATGTAGTGATGTGCACCAACTTGGATGACTTTGAAAGGGGATTAAATAGATTCATGGAAGATATGGCTTTCAGTGGCTACTAGTCATGATAGCTTTATAGGACCTCCAGATTCAGAATAAGTACGACTCTCTATATCAGTGGCAGGGGAACACAACTGTGAGGGTGCTATTGGCAGTTTGGCACTCGTGTCCTATTTGTGAGCTTCCCATAGGCAGCTGATTGGCCATGGTGTGAACAGAATGCTAGACTAGACAGGAATTTTGGCTGGTTCCGCATGGCTCTTCTTATGTTCTTGTGACATTTGGGAGGTTTGGGGATGGACAAAAGGGAAAGAGAAAAATGAGGTAATTTTTGGAGTGCAAGAAAAAAAAAAGCAGTTTTCAGTGGTGGGAGAGTTACTGGAAAAGCTGTAGCAAAAAGAGGGAGATATTTTTTAAAAAACAATTCTTTTAATGGGAATGACTCCTCCTTCTGGCTACTGTGTGATGTCCTTAGGACATTGACCTATCACTGCAGCATGAACATTTCTCTTGCAGAAGAGACAAATGAAATTAAACAGAGAGCCAGTGTGGCATAGTGGTGAGTGTTGGACTGGGACTCGGGAGATCCGTGTTCTAGTCCCCGCTCAGCCGTGAAACTCACTGGGTGACTTTGGGCCAGTCACTGACTCTCAGCCTAACCTACCTCACAGGGTTGTTGTGAGGATAAAATGGAGAGGAGGAAGAATATGTAAGCCACCTTGGGTTCCTTGCAGGAAAAAAGGCGGGGTATAAATATAATAAATAAATAAATAAATAAACTAGATTTCATTCATCTCTACAACAACGCTGTTGGATAGGTAATGAGTATTCCCATTTTACAGATGGGAAACCAAGGCTAAGAAATCTTAAGTACAGTGGCTTTACCCACAGGCCTGTGGCTCATGCTGGCTCAGCTTGTCTGAGTGTGGAAAGCTAAGCAGGGTCAAGCCTGGTTATTACTTGAATGGGAGACCCCTCCTCTAGTTTCCTGCATTGAGCAGGGGGTTGGACTCGATAGCCTTGTGTAGGCTCCTTCCAACTCTATTATGAAATCTATGAAATACTGACATTATAATATTGGCTTACACTCACTGATTTCATTGCTGAGCAAATTTAAACTCTACTATCCCATGTCAAAATACAAGGTTTTGTCCACTGGCTTACATTGCCTGTCTTTTTGATAACATTTAGAATTAATTAATTCAGTTTGGAGAATATTCAAGAGAGCTGTCTCAAAGGGCAGAAATTTTGATAATGGCAGCCGTTGAGTCATAAGTAGAAATATCAAATAGAAAGCTGATGCTTTCAGGTGAGAAAGGAGTGTAAGGTTAGAAAGGCCCCTAAGTATAACTTTAATAAAAGTCCAGGTTTAAAAATTAAACTTTTAGTGGCTCTTTACAACAAATTTCAATACAGACATAAGATAAGAACATAAGAAGAGCCACATTGGATCACACCAAAGGCCTGTCTGGTCCAGGCTCCAGCATTCTATTCCCACAGTGGCCAACCCGCAAGTAGGGCATGTGTGCAACAGCACCCTCCCTCTGGTGTTCCCCAGCAACTGGTATACAGAGGCATACTGCCTCTGATAACAGAGGTAACACATATTGCCATCATGACTAGTAGCCAAGTGGAGAGGGAGAAGTTTTTCTCCCAAAATACTAGAACCTAGGATCGTCCCATGAAGCTGGTTGGTGGGAGATTTAGGATAGGAAGTACTTTACACTGTGTCTAGTTTATTTATTGATTTATTCATTCATTCATTCATTCATTCATTGTCTATACCGCCCAATAGCCAAAGCTCTCTGGGCGGTGCACAACAATCAATTAAAAAACACACAATAAAATACAGTTAAAAATAGAAACAATTTAAAACCAATTTTAAAAACATCACTGAACAAGTTAATAAAACATGACCGCTAAAAACAATTTACCACCCCGCCATATACCATCTAATTATTAAAAGCCTCGATGTAGAGGGCAGTCTTAACCTGGTGCTGAAAAGATAATAGAGTTGGAGCCAGCCAGGTGGGCCTCAGGGGGGAGCTTGTTCGTTGTTCCACAGTTGGGGGGGCTACCACAGAAAAGGCCCTCCCCCTTGTTGCTGCCCTCTGAGCCTCACGTGGAGGTGGCAGTTGGAGGAAGGCCCCAGATGTTTAATGTAGTGTACAAGTAGATTGTGGCCAGGAGAGGCGTTCCATCAGGTATTGTGGTCCCAAGCCGTGTAGGGCTTTATAGGTCAAAACCAGCACCTTGAATTGGGCTCGGAAGCATATAGGCAGCCAGTGCAAGTGGGCCAGAACAGGTGTTATATGTTTGAACCTTCTGGTCCTGGTGATTAGTGTGCCTGCCGCATTTTGCACAAGCTGCAGCTTCTGAACAGTCTTCAAGGGCAGCCCCATGTAGAGTGCATAGAATTAGTACAAATCAACGCTAGCAAAGAACATGAATATGCCTAGTGGGTCATAGGTTTGAAACAGGTATTCGGTTGTATTGACGTTTGTGGCAGGCTCATACAGTAATACCTTGGATTGCAAGTAACTTGGTTTGAGAGCGTTTTGCAAGACGAGTAAATTTTTAAATATTTATTTTATTTTTTATTACTTGATATACAAGCGACGTCTTGCAATACAAGTACTGTAGTACGGCTTAAATTAAAAATCTCTGTACAAATTTTTTTGGGGGGATTTCGTTTTGATATAAGAGTGTTTTGGATTACAAGCACATTTCCGGAACGAATTATGCTCTCAATCCAAGGCATGACTGTAACTGGTTTGTTTGTCAGAACAGTTGAATGTCTTAGTTTTTTTTCTCTGAACACAAAAATGACTGGAACACATAACAACCATACCCTCCAACATTTCACAGATGAAAATAGGGACACACATGTGAATTTGTAAGAGGTATAGTTAAGCAACATGAAGGTGTGATTAAGAGGGCGTGGCCAGGCAACATGAGGGTGTGGCCAAGGGTATAGCCAGGCAACCAAAGGTCATGGTGAAGTACAAAAGTTATCAGAGGGAACATACGAAATCTGATATAATTATTACATTATTATATTTTATATTAATTTATAATTTATTAGTGGCTTTTCTAATTTTTTAACCTTACTTAAACCCTTAATTGTTGATATCTGGTGTTTTTCGGGGTGGGGGGGTGTCAGTGCTTGCAGGGAATTGTCAAGATTGGTCCCGCATTTTCAGGGCAGTTGGAGGAGAAGAAAACGAGATGCAGAGGAGGGAGAGATTTTGGGTGGGGGAAAATACAAAAAGACACATTGGGGTTTTGAGCCCCTTCAGCGTTTTACTCCAGCACCTCTACAGCTCTGGTTTTTAAGCACAAGGAGTAATTTTGAGGGGCTGAACAGCTTTGTTGTTGTTTGTTATTGTGGAAAGGCCCCAGTTTAAAGCACTTTTTGTGCTCTATTCACACAATTTAGATTGAAAGAAACACTTAAACTGGAATAATCTTACAAAATTTAACTAATTTGAATTAGGTTAAAACAAACAGTGCAATCCTGCTCACAGTTACTCAGAAGTAAGTACAAATGTCTTCAATGGGTCTTACTTACCCTGGGGGCCTGGTCAGAGCCTGCTTAAAGGGGCCATGGGCAAAATCGCAGATAAGCTAAATAGCTTGTGGGAGGAGGCAGGGGGATTCGTGGCTCTGCATAACAAATCCGGACTTTTGCATAACAAAGTATGAAGCCTGATGGCTTAAGTGTTTGCAGGACTGTCCCTGCAAATTCTGGGCACTTGGAGAGTATGAACAACTCAGATAGTCTACTGGCCTGGTTTTTATTCTGATTTGGCTTTCCTTGTAATCACTCTTCCAGCAGCATCTCCTTATATCCTGCCACACACAGAGAGAATGACATTTTTTTACATTAGCAGGATGGAAGGGTCTTCATGTCAGAAGCTGCAAACCAGCTCTCACCCAGCTATAACACAATAATTAAAAGAGTGTGGACCTTTAATATTTAAACAAAGCATTTAATTTTAAAATACTGTTGCCTGCGTGACTTAATGTGCCTAAAAGAGCTGCTTGAAATTGAGGGGTGGGGGTGTACAATCATCTTAAAGCTCATCTTGTCCCATTTCTTCTTGGTCATCTGAAAATCGACCAGAACATAAGCTTTGTTTGGGTGAAAGATGCTTGCCTACCTCATCTGTGAAACCCCATTCTACATAGAAGTAACAAACAAACATTAACTTCTCACACTTCTTTTTCTGCTTTTGGTGCAATGTGACTAGGACTCATAAATCTTTCCCATTTATAATAGCCAGTTCCTGGCATTCATAGATGTGGGCCTCATCAAGAAATGGGTTGAGACAAGCTCTAAAAAGCTTACACAGAGAGATCGGGGAGGGGGAGAGAGAGAGAGAGGGGGAGAGAGAGAGAGAGAGAGAGAGAGAGAGTCCCTGTTTAAATGTTACACTAGAAGGGGGGTGGAATCACAAGACATTTCCAGATTCCAGATCCAGACCCATTCAGGAGAAGCAAATGACCATAGATGGACTAAACAGTCAACCAAATATCCCCTGATACAGAGACTCATTTACCATGTGATAACTTACCGCAGTGTGTATATAACCATTTGGTAAGCCAATCATCCATATTAAACTGCCAAGTGGAGAGTAAAATCTTGCTACCTGATTAGAAATCTAGGGAAGCAGGGGAGTGTTAAGATTCTCCTTGCCACTTGGCAAGACAGTCCAGATGACTAGTTTACCAAGTAGGTATATGCACACCCTGGTAATTCACTTGGTAAGTGGCTGGTTGATTGTATGCACACAATATCATGGGATATTTGGTTGACTGTTGAGTATATCTTCTATTGCTTCTGTTATATTTACAGTCTGAAGATCATCCCACAATATGCACAGTAAGTGCAGATCCAATTTCAGGTCTAAAAAGAGTTAATATTGCTATAAGCTGTGGTTTGTTTTCTATAATATACCATACTTCTCATTTGAGGCATAGTCATGCATGATACACAGATCAGATTTACAAACCACATATTTGAAATATTGTAAACTCAATGTGTGCATTAGTCATCTAGTTTTTCTTTTCCCCATAACAATGCTCTCTGCTTTTCAGATGGATTTAATGAAACTGTAGAATATCAAATAACAAAGCACTGGCACTAAGAAATTAAATGCTAGTTAGATTTAT
The DNA here is from genome assembly GCA_021292165.1 of Shinisaurus crocodilurus. NCBI lineage: Eukaryota > Metazoa > Chordata > Lepidosauria > Squamata > Shinisauridae > Shinisaurus > Shinisaurus crocodilurus. The sequence continues at coordinate 240,118,018 of CM037876.1, forward strand.
TTTTTGTTCATAGTAGGATGCCTGCTGTCAATATTGTATATTTGATAAAACTGTGTAACTTAAGGAACATCTAATCACTCTCAAGAAAGTGGAACATATTTTTAGTCTAATTTTTCTAATATCGACACAATGGCTTGGTTTGCACATAATGGTATGATTTATTGAAATCTGGCTTGTCATTGTGTCCAAACGCATCCCTGCAAGCATACAATGGTTTGTTAACCAGCTACAAACTGCAGATAGAAGCCATGGTTTTTGGTTGACTGATGAAATCTGGCTTGTTTAAACCATGGCAATCCTACACCCACTTATCTGCTAGTGAACTCAATGGAACTTACTTGTGAGTCTAGAAATATATAGGACTGCACTAGTTCCCTTAATGGGGAGTGGAGGGAAGCTAAACAGGAACATAAAAATATCAAGTATTACAATAAAGGAGAAAGCAGACTTCTCCCAGTGGGTCTGGGGGAACCATAATTGGGGTAGTATCCAATGTTCTCCCAGTGTTAGCGCTAGTGATGTTGCACTTGCATAAACCAATGGTTGTGCAATGTAACTAGTGCTACATGGAAAAGCAGTGATTTGCTGCCAAAAATCAATGGTGTGACAGAAAAAAGCCATTTTTTTGTTCCAAACCAGGGGAGCACATGCCTTGTTTTGAAGAAAAATTGGTCCATTAAACTGCCTAATTTTGGCAGGGAATCACCATTTTTTTCCTGTTGCATTAGTTACATGTATGTTGCACAAGCGCTGGGACAACATTGAGTGCTACCCCTTGATCTCCAGCTCTGAGGTGGGAGGTATCTCAGATTAGGTGGGAAGGAATAAGTTTATCAATTAATTTCACATTAGGAATAAGTTTATCAATTAATTTCACAGTGCTGAAGACTAGACATAAGAATAATTAAAATGGAAAATAAGGTGCCGGTAGGGTAAATATTGGCTTGGGGGGGGGGTAATTTTGGTGAAGGAAACCAGGCAGGGAAGAAGCATCATGCCACATACACACACCCCGCCATTTCTCCACACAAATTGGCAGTCCCCTGCTCCCCAGCTGCATTTCAGTTTTAAAAACAGCGTGGCAGGAAATCAGTCATGGATCTCCAGTGTAAGGGCATAAGTTGTCCCTTAGCTCCACTTTATTTATCCTTACATCTAACCCTTGGCCCTGTGCAATTAAATTGCAAACTCAAACCCAATTCTAGAGTTCAAAATGTTCTTTAAAGTTGTCTTTGATTCTTCTCCCTCATAAATGACATCTAGGTTTTCAGTGCACTTTTTCGTGGCATTATCAAGTTGCCCTTGTAGTTATGGAAATCTCTCTTGTTCAGGGGATGGTTGACTTCAAAAGGTCAGAGCATTCCCTGTCATTGAAAACAAGGTCCATGAAAAAGGTGCCGAACAGAAAGGGGTTTTTACTTACAATGTGGATTGTCGTCTACCTCCATCTGGTAAGTGCCTGGATGTCAGACCTGAAGGAGGAGATGAAAGTAAAGAAAATGGATGTGCACTACCTTCTCGAACAACTGACAGAACATTGAGGGACATGAGGGAAATCTGTAGAGAGCAATGTTGTGTGTGGGGTTTGGTTTTGTGCTTTATGGGGAGCTCCCTTGAGAAGAATCTTTCCTTATTTTTCTAGATTTAGTTTAGATGGCTTTGCTAGATGGCTGGGGGCTAGCAAAGCGAAACTTGATGAGGGGTCCTCATAGCCTCTTGTTCAATTAACTGCCAGGCTTTATTGCTAACAGGCTTTCATGGTAGCTTTGTGCTGTGCTGCTGTTTTCGAAAAGAGTTGAAGTCCTTAGTTTTCATTTACTGGTTGCCACACAGATTAAAAAACACACACAAACAAAAACATAGTTATTGCTGTCCTACAGTGTACAGAGCTGGCAAGAGAGATGTGAATAATTTCCAAACTGCAGTGGTTTACACCTGTGTGAACTGCGGCAGTAAATTTATTTCAATTTTCAGCTCTTTGTACAGCCACTTCAGCAGAGATTAAACTGTTGCTGCTGTTTCCTTTTTGCTCTGTTCCTGTGCTAAAAAGGAAAGCAGTAGTTATCCCTGTGATGTATGTTTTTAAAACATGACTTGGTGTGCGAGTGAACTTGTACTTTCCGGTGCAGCATTGAAAACTGTTACCGTAAACATCATCAGTCCCTGCTACCAACAGAATGTTACTATGCAACCAGGGGAGGCTGGTGACTCCTGTGTCACTGAGGCTCCTTATCCATTGTAGCTTTTATTCTGAGCTTTATAGGAGCTATCCATGGTGGTGAACCTATTTTGGGGGTGGAGTACAGCACCATGGATAGCTCCCATAAAGCTCAGAATAAAAACTGCAATGGATAAGGAGCCCCACTGACACAGGAGTCACCAGAAGTGTAAGGACTGCTTGTGAGGAAGGATCTCTTGGGGGCCTAGAAGCCTTGAGCGTAGGTGATGTATGGATCTCAAATGGCTTAAGTCAGCCTTCCCCCAACCTGGTGTTTTCCAACATGGCCAATGGCAACTTGGCTGGGGATGACAGGAGTTGTAGTCCAACACATCTGGAGGGTACCAGGTTGGTCAGGGCTGTTATAAGTAAACCGAGCACTCTGAGTCAAGCCATCCATCTCTACAGGAAGGAGGGTGGGATATAATTTTGTAAATATCCAAAGGCAAAAGAAAATAATTATGCTCTCATTTTTTAAAAAATAACATAGAAAACATTTAACGCTGGATGACCTTGTGCCAGTCACCACCTCTCATCCTAACCTGCTTCAGAGGGTTGTTATGAGGATAAAAAAAAAAGGGAGGTCATGTACACTGCTTTTCATTCCTGGAGGAAAGACAGAGTATAAATGTAATTTAAAAAATTAAAAGAGAGATTTCCACTGTGCTGATAGTCTGTTCGGCTGCTGCGGAGGGTGGCTGTCAGGACCGGTGCAGGGCAGTTTGGCGCCCCAGGCGAAAAAATAGTTAGCGCCCCCCCTCTCCAAAGCAAAAAAAAAAAAACCCCTGCGCCGCCACCACCAACCTACCTTCCCCCCCCCCCGCCCTGGCTGCGGCGGCGGCGGCTGCTGCTGCGGCTGCTGCGACGAAGGTAGGTGACGGGGGGTGACGGGGGGGTTGGGGGGGTGACGGGGGGGTTGGGGGGTGATGGGGGGGTTGGGGGGTGATGGGGGGGTTGGGGGGTTGGCGATGGCAGTGGGAGGCGCAGCGGCGGGCGAGCGAGCGGGTGGGCGGAGGCGCGGCGGCGGCAGGCAGGAGGGTGGGGAGGCGGAGGTGGAGGCCTGGCGGGGACGGCGCAGCGGCAGCGAAGAGGAGCGCAGCGTTTCGCGCCCTCTTCAGCCGCGCGCCCTCTTCAGCCGCGCGCCCTAGGCAACCGCCTAGTTGGCCTAGCGGTAGCGCCGGCCCTGGTGGCTGTGCATCCTTAGATGGCTGGCGGGGTGCCACACTGGGAGGGTGGGCACGTGGACACTTCTGCTGCTGCTGCCAATAGGTTAGCCAGCCGAGAATGGGAGAGGTTGAGGGGAAAGAAGAGGAAGTGGCAGCCCTCCCACTAGGAAGAGTGAGGCAGCCGCCTCAGGCAGCTGATTTTGAAAATGTCAACCCAGGGTCCAGCTGCTGTGAAAAAGGCAAACTCCATGTTAGGCATAATTAGGAAAGGAATTGAAAATAAAACTTCCAAGATCATACACCCCTTATACAAATCTATAGCATGACTGCACTTAGAATACTGTGTACAGTTCTGGTCACTGCACCTAAAAAAGGACATTGTAGAGTTGGAATAAGTGCAGAAAAGGGCAACTAAAATGATCAAGGGGTTGGAACAACTCCCCTGTGAGGAAAGGTTAGAGCAGGTGGGATTGTTTAGCTTAGAAAAAAGCAAGTAAGGCGAGACGTGATAGAGGTTACAACAACTGAGTACCCCAAATAAACTTTACTTTACTTTCCCCTACCCGGTGTGTGTAGTTTCTCTGTCGGTTCAGTGCTAAACCCAGTGTCTGAGACCAGGGGCCGGGTCCAGAGCGAGTTGGTTTTGAGGCGACAGAATCAAGGCTGGCCATTTGTAGCCTTTGATCTCTTGTCCGTAATCAAAGTACTGGTTGCAGTCCTTCACAAGAAGGCTATCAATGGCTACCAGTCCAGTCTTGATTGGCTGTATGCTTCCTACAGTATCAGAGGCAGTGTGCCTATGCACTCCAGTTGCTGGGGAACATGGGCAGGAGGGTGCTGTTGCACTCACGCCCTGCTTTTGGGTTTCGCATGGGCAGGTAGTTGGCCACTGTGTGAAAAAAATGCTGGAATAGATGGACCCTTGGTCTGATCCAGCATGGCTCTTACGTTCTTATGTCTTGGGATAGCCTTGGTGGCGGCAGCGGCGGCGGCAGCATACAGTTTGTGGGGGGGGGGGGCGGGCAATGCTAGTGAAGGGCCATGTGCTTTGTATGAATTGCCAGGGCAGAGAAGGTGAGAACGGGTTAACTGACTACCTAACTAGCATGTTAACACTGGGGTGCATACATTGGCCGTGAAGAAGACACCATCAGAGATGTTGTCCCTTTCTCCCACTTCCCTGCTATAATGCTTGTAGGCCCCTACCATACAACTTGGCTTCCCCACATGTATTGCATACAGTGCTTTTTTTCTGGAGAAAAGGGTACCGGAACTCTTGGATTACATTTCCTCGGGAGTAGATGGCGATTAAATTGTAATGCAATTAATAGAAGAAAAGGTGCTGGAACTCAGTTCCAGTGAGTTCCACCAGAAAAAAAGCCCTGATTGCATATAACCTGCCCCCCATTGTGGTTTCTGGAGGGCCCAGACTACTTACTTACCATGAAGAGAGAATCAAAATGTCTACTTTGAACATGGTGGAGAACGCAGGTAGATTTGAAGCCCCTCTTCATTATGTCTGTCATCTGCCTGCTGCAGGTGATCGACAGGATGAGGAAATCTACATTCATGCTTCCAATTTAACTTATGAATAGTGTTTGTTTTCAAACTAGTTGCAAGCTCCTTCAGAGTCATGAGGCCAACAAGCCTCACTTTGGGTGCATCTTGAGAGTCCAGCTGGAGTCCTCTGAAATGGCTTCTCCGTGAAACTAACTTGTCACGTGTGCTTGGATTCTTACCGTGATGTGAAGATCTGCAGTTCAGTAGTCAATCCCAGCATTTCCCCCTTATTCTTTTCACATCTGATATTTCTCATTTATATATAGCCCCTTTTCTCTCCCCCACACCACACCACACCACACCACACCACCACCACACACACTTCTGCTCGGCTGTTGACATCGGCGGCTGCCAGCGCCAGCTCTACTGCATCATTACACTTTGCCAAATGAAAGGAACTTTTCCCAGAATGAGGTGTTCAGGCTTTCTCAGAGCTGTATGGATTAATTCTTCTGTAAAGCACAAATTATTAGTTGGGAAATAAACCTTTATCCAGGAAATGGATAGTATTGATACTGCCAATGAATAACCTAGCATGCGTATTTTTTTCTTGTTTTCAGCAAAGCTGCCTGCATTTTCCTTTATTACTAGATACCTGTGCTTTGCCCTATCTGAAATGTTCTGTTACCTTATTATTACTGGTCCTACTCTTTCAGAAAGATAAACATTGGTGAGTCGTTGCAGCAGCAACAAGGGCTGTCCTATGACATGCTGGGAACTATTGTGTCATTCCCGCTAATAGAAAACTCAGCTGGTTGAGTGTGTATCAGTTTGGAAGCAAAATGGGGCCACTCTAAAATAAGGTACGGTAGTGGTTTCCACTAAGGGGATTCCCTATGTATGCAGAAATACATACGTTTGAGAACTAAAAGAAAAGGGCATTTTTTTTGTAAAAACACAAAAACCAAACACAACTGAACAAAGACCTCTGAGTTTCAACACACAAAGAAAATCAGAGGTTGGGCGTTTAGTCTATAGTTGGGTGCAGTTGAAAATGGAAGGTTAGGATGTCACCTGAACGTTGTCCTTTTTCCTTTCACCCTTCTTCAACCTCCTTGCTTCCCCAACTCCCCCAGCCTGAACAGCACTATGAGTTTCTCTTCCAAGCTGACTGGAGCCCTGAACAAGAGACCTTCTAGGGGGCAGAACTGGAATTTTTGTTTTCATTTTTTCATTTTTATTATATTTATATCCTGCCTTTTTCCCCTGCAAGGAACCCAAAGCAGCTTACATAATCCTCCTCCTCTCCATGTTATCCTCACAACAACCCTGTGAGGTAGGTTAGGCTGAGAGTGAGTGACTGGCCCAAAGTCACCCAGTGAGCTTCATGGCTGATTGGGGACTAGAACCCGGATCTCTCGAGTCCCAGTCCAGCACTCTAACCACTACACCACACTGTTTCCAGGTCCTGCTTATTCATAAGCTAACAGTGAAGGTGGCTGTGTAAGAAATTATATTATTCTACCACCACCTTTCCCCCACAATAAACAACTGGCCTGTATGGAGGCTGCCCTTCTTTTATCTATATATGAATATATGACCGTAGGATTGTTCTGTACATTGCTGTGTAGTAAGCACAAAGTAGGTATATAATTTGCCTTGGAGCAAAAGAAATTGCTATTGTAACTCGTTCAGTCTTCTTATGTTTCATTTCAAGTGGGCCAAACTGAAATTTATTCATTTACTTAGTTATTTACTGTACTTTTAAACTGCCCAATAACCGTGGTTCTCTCGGTGGTATGCAATACATTAAAAACATGCAGTACAAATATTAAAACGAAACCAAGTATAAAAACAGCACAGAATAATACCAAGATAAAACCAGCAACAAAGAATACAACCATCACAGCACAATTGCTTTCTTTACTGAAGAGCATCTTTTTACCTATGTACAATTTTATGTGGCAGTCCAAATACAGTAATACCTTGGATTCAAGTAACTTGGTCTGAGAGAGTTTTGCAAGACAAGCAAAAATTTTTGAAAAATTTTGACTTGATAAAACAAGCAAGGTCTTGCAAGACATGTGTAGGGATGTAACCGCTCGCCTCAAGCGGGCGGAGCAGAGGCCGAAATCGGCCCCACACACGCCTGCCAGAGTCTCGCTTTGATATAAGAGTGTTTTGGATTACAAGCACTGTTCCAGAACGAATTATGCTTGCAATCCAAGGTATTACTGTAGTTGTGTGCAGGAACGGTGCAGGGCTGTTTGGCGCCCTAGGCCAAATTATATTTAGCGCCCCCCCTCTCGTGCCGGGGGGGGCTCCGGAGCAAAGCAGCCCTGCTCTGCAACACCCCCCCGCGCCGCCGCCGCCACCACCACCACCTACCTCCCCGCCCCGATGCTGGCTGCTGCTGCTGCTGCCGCCTCCTCCTGACGCGACGGGACCCCCGCGCTTTTTTTTTTTGCCGGGGAAACCAGGGCAACAGGGCTGTTTAAGCCCTGTTGCCCTGGTTCCTCCCGCCAAAACAACGCCGGCGGGGCTCCGGAAACGACGCGAAGGTAGGTAGGTAGGTAGGTGGCGGGCGGGCGCGGGTGGGGGGGAGATGCAGCGGCGGCAGCGGGCGGGGAGGCACAGCAGAGGCGGCAGGCGGGGCAGGAGCACGCCGGTGGCGAGGAAGGAGCGCAGCATTTCTGCGCCCTCTTCCGCCACGTGCCCTAGGCAGCCGCCTGGGTCTGCCTAGCGGTAGCGCCGGCCCTGGTTGTGTGCACATCTGTGTGTTCACATAAAGGCTGCAGTCATATGTAAGAACAATAAGAGCCACGAAGGCCTCGAGTTCGCAAGGGCAGGAAATTTGACGCTTCCGTTTCGGGTGAGAAACGAACCACAATTCTCTCTTTTTGGACAAAATGGGAAACCACAACTGGAACAAACTGCAAATGGAAGTTTCACCAGTATGCCTACTGGTGGACATACAAGAGGGCTTCTGCAGCTGATGTTAATGCTCAGGTTGTTTTTATATCAGTGTTGGTGATCCATTAGGTAACTTGATCCCAAACTGGTAGAGCATTAAAGGTCAGTATCATCGTCCAGGGTAGCCGGTTGCCGGCCAGATGGGCGATTAATAAATGTAAATAATAAATAAATAATAAGTATCAGCACTTTGGCCTGCAGTTGGAAATGAATAGGCAGCCACTTGCAGCTAATGCAGGATTGGTGTAACATGGTCTGAGCACTTAGCACCCACGGGCATCCATAGATTTCATAATAGAGTTGGAAGGAGCCTACAAGGCTATCGAGTCCAACCCCCTGCTCAATGCAGGAAACTAGAGGAGGGGTCTCCCATCCAAGTAATAACCAGGCCTGACCCTGCTTAGCTTTCCATGCTCAGACAAGCTGACCCAGTGTAAGCAACAGGCCTGTATATCCGGGCTGCTGAATTTTACACTAGCTGAAGCCGCTGAACTATCTTCAAAGGCAGCCCCACAGAAAACATTTTACAAGAGTCTAGTCTCGATGTGGGTCTTGAGCCACTGTTGGGCCATGTGGTATGCTTGGAATCCATCTGTGTGTATCTGCTTATCGGGAGGGAGGACACATCAGCACGGTGGAACCTGTGGATCACCCTCTTAATATCTACAGTTGCTTAACAATAAGCAAATCAAATCAAGCAAATTACAAATTAAGTTAATGAATTATTGTAATGGGAAGGAAGGCAGATGTGTGGGAGTATACCTGAAAGTAATACGCCTGAGGTTTGGTTTTGTGTTAATCTTTAGGTTTGTGCAGGCAGCAAAAATAATGGGAATGCAGTTTCTCTCTCTTGCTGCACTCCTACTATCTTGTCAGGGAGCAAAACAAAAATAGCAGCCCTGGTTTTGTGGTGTTCGTCCCACTGTCTTTGGGCTTGATGGTATGATATAGAGAACTGCTACAAAAAACAGATGACATTTTCTTTTCATTCTACGTATGAATGCGTATGAATAAAATGTTGCATGAAGATGAACTACTAGGAAGGAACCCAAGTAGGATTCAAGTCTCTGTGCATCCATTAATTCACTATTCTTTAGGAAGAGGAGGAATGTGTGGCCCTCCAGATGTTGTTGGACTGCAACTCTCACTAGCCCTCACCATTGGCTATGCTGGCTAGGGCTGATGGGAGTTGCAGTCCAACAACATCTGGAGGGCTGCATGTTCCCCCATCCCTGCTTCAGTGGCTCACTTTCTCTAAGCCGATGTTCTCCAACCTTGGGTCCCCAGATGTTTTTGGCCTACAACTCCCAGCATGCCCCAGCCAGCTATGCTGAATGGGGCATGCTGGGAGTTGTAGGCCAAAAACATCTGGGGACCCAAGGTTGGAGAACACTGCTCTAAGCCTTAATCAAATGGAGATGATCATGACAAGGTTGTTGTGAGAATTAACAAGACATGGGCTGTATTTTTACACTGGTGTATGAAGGATTGATATTTGTTTGTTTAGTGCCATCAGTGTGCATGGCATTTTACAGTACAAGAGGACAGGTCCCTTTACCATGTTGGACTGGGACTCGGGAGATCCGGGTTCTAGTCCCTGCTCGGCCATGAAACTCACTGGGTGACTTTGGGCCAGTCACTGACTCTCAGCCTCACCTACCTCACAGGGTTCTTGTGAGGATAAAATGGAGAGGAGGAGGAGGAGGAGGAGGAGGAGGAGGAGGAGGATTATGTAAGCCGCCCTGGGTTCCTTGTAGGAAAAAAGACGGAATATAAATCAAATAAATAAATAAATAAATATTCTGGATTAGAAAATAAGGGCACAAAGAGTATATGCACCCCCAATCTATATTTCATTTCATTTATTGCATATCTATATCACTCAATAGCCAAAGGTCTCTGCGCAGTTTATAAAGATTAAAACCTTTAAAATACATTATAAAAAACATATACGTACATACATAGAAATATAGAAACAGACAACACAGAGAGAGAGACACCTATATCTAAAACAATTTTAAACAATCAGCAACAAGAAAAATCCAGGACCTTATTAAAACCTCAACATTTGCTGCCAAATGCCTGAGAGAAGAGAAAGGTTTTAACCTGGTGCCAAAAAGATAACAATGTTGGTGGCAGGCAGCCCTCGTTGGGAAGCTCATTCCATAATTGGGAGGGCCACCACCAAGAAGGCCCTCACACTCTTTGCCACCTTCCAAGCCTCCCTCCCAGGAGGCACCTGGAAGAGGGCCTTAGATGATGAAGGTAGTATATTTTATTTATTTATTATATTTTTGAATTGTCCATCTGGCCAGTCATCCAGCCACTCTGAGCAATGTACAGTACAATAAAATACAAGAAAAAACAGAGTGTAAAACACATTTTTTAAAAAAAGGTATTTGGGTAGGTTCATGCTGGGAGAGAGACTCCATCAGGTATTGCAGTCCCAAGCCATATAAGGCTTTATAGATCCAAACTAGCACCTTGAACCAGGCTCAGAAACATATACCGGTAAGCAGCCAGTGCAATTGGTCCAGAATCTGTGTTATATGCTTGGACCTACTTGTCCCTGTTATCAATCTGGCCACTGCATTTGCCTGAGCTGCAGCTTCTGAACAGTCTTTAAATGGAGCCCCATGTAGAGTGCATTGCAGTAATCTAACTTGGAGATTACCAGATCATAGACAACTGAAGCCAGATTATTCCTGTCCAGATAGGGGCTTCCTGTAACTTGAGCCCATTATTCTGTGTCCTGCAATCTGGGATGACTGAGAAGAGATCCTGGCCCTCTTCTGTGTGACAAACTTTCAAGTACTTGAAGAGTGCTATCACATCTCCCCTCAGTCTTCTCCTCTGAAGGCTAAACATGCCCAGTTCTTTCTGTCTCTCCTCATAGGGCTTTGTTTCCAGTCCCCTGATCATCTTTGCTGCCCTCCTCTGAACCCTTTCCAGTTTGTCTACATGTGGTGCCCAGAACTGGATGCAGTACTCAAGATGAGGCCTAACCAGTGCTGAGTAAAGGGGAATGATCACTTCACACAATTTGGAAGCTATACTTCTATTAATGCAGCCCAAAATAGCATTTGCCTTCTTTGCAGCCCCATCACATTGCTGGCTCATATTCAACTTGTGATCTACAACAATTCCAAGATCCTTCTCGCCTGTAGTATTGCTGAGCCAAGTATCCCCCATCCTGTAACTGTGCATTTGGTTTCTTTTTCCTAGCTGCAGCACTTGGTATTTATCCCCATTAAATTTTATTCTGTTGTTTTCAGCCCAGCACTCCAGCCTATCAAGATCACTTTGAATTTTGTTTCTGTCTTCCAGGGTATTAGCTGTTCCACCCAATTTTGTGTCATCTGCAAATTTGATAAGCATTCCCTGCACCTCCTCATCCAATTCATTAATAAAAATGTTGAAGAGCACTGGGCCCAGGACTGAGCCCTGCGGTACCCCGCTTGTTACCTCTTCCCAGTTTGAGAAAGTACCATTGATAAGCACTGTTTGAGTCCTATTCTGTAGCCAACTGTGGATCCACCTGATAGTTGTTCCATCTAGCCCACTTTTAGCTAGCTTGCTAATCAGGATATCATGAAGCACTTTGTCGAAAGCTTTGCTGAAGTCAAGATATATTATGTCCACAGCATTCCCACAGTCCACAAGGGAGGTTACCTGATCAAAATATGAGACCAGATTGGTCTGGCAGGATTTGTTCTTGACAAATCCGTGTTGGCTTCTAGTAATCACTGCGTTGTTTTCAAGGTGCTTGCATATTGACTTCTTTATAATCTGCTCCAGAATTTTCCCAGGGATTGATGTCAGACTGACTGGTCTGTAATTCCCAGGTTCCTCTTTCTTGCCCTTTTTGAAGATAGGAACATTAGGGCTCCTCCAGTCATCTGGCACTTCACCTGTCCTCCATGATTTCTCAAAGATAATAGACAGTAGTTTTGAGAGTTCTTTTGCCAGTTCCTTTATTACTCTAGGATGCAGTTTGTTGGGCCCTGGAGATTTGAACTCGTTCAAAGTAATCATGGTGTCCCCTGACCATTTGCCTATCAATCTCAAACTGCGATCCTGCCCCTTCAGGCTTGTACTTCAGGTTTGCCAGGGGACACACAGACCCCCTTTCAGGAGAAGACCGAGCCAAAGTAGGAATTGAACATTTCCACCTTTTCTTTGTCATCTGTTATCGTTTTGCTGTCCTCATTGCGTAGTTGAACCACCATTTCTTTCCTCTGTCTTTTACTATGCATGTATCTGAAGAAAACTTTTTTGTTGCTTTTAGCATCCCTTGCTAGCCTCAGCAAACTCTCAGCTTTAGCCTTCCTTCCACTATTCCTGCAGTTCTGTGCTAACTGCCCATACTCTTCCCTTGTAGCCTGGCCTTCCTTCCACTTCCTATGTGTGTCCTTTTTTTTGTTTTTGGGTCATCTCTGAGCTTTTTGCAAAGCCACATTGTCTTCTTCTGTTGCCCTCTGCCCTTTTTCCTTGCGGGAATTGTTTGTAATTGTGCCTTTAGAATTTTCTTTTTTAAAAAAAACTCCCACCCATCCTGGGCTCCTTTTCTCATTAGAGTCGCTTGCCATGGGATCTTACTTATCATTGTTCTGAGTTTATTAAAATTGGCTTTCCTAAAATCCAGGGTACGTGTTTGACTACACTCAGCTTTTGCTTCCTTTAGAATCAAGAACCCAAGTATAACACAGTGGATGTTGCAGTCCAACACAGCTGTAGGACACCAGGTTGGGAAGGCCTGTTGTACATATGTAGTAGTGTTTGCTACCTGAAGCTGTGTTTGCTAGAACTTTCAATAGACTTTTAACCTCTTGGAAAAGGCAGAGCGATGCCAAAGCTGGGATTCTTTATTTATGTGTTTATTAGTTTCACGTTGCATTACACAGAAACAACTAGTTCATTAATTAGCATTGAAGTAGTTCTAACATCTGATGCAGATAGAAATCATTTTAATGATGGAACTGGAACACTGTAATTGTACTATGATAAGATCTTTTACTGGTTTAGTAGCAAAAGAAAGGGAAGAGATTATGCATTTGTATGTCTTTTATTTAAGCATTTCAGTTTTTAAATGTTTTCTCCTGTTATCTTTCATTAACATTTCCCTTCTTTCATTTTGATGAACTCCCTCCCTTTTCTTCTCTCTGTTCTTAATACTCCCCCCCACCTTACTCCCTTAATTTCAGTCTATTTCAAAAAGGAAAGGAAACCAGAGAGGAGGGGTAGTGCCCAAAGTGATCTTCTCTTCTTGCTTTATTTTCATATAGCTTCAGAAAACAGTGCTAGATTGATTTAAAATTGTCAGCAGCAGTCCTTCTACTCGATGTCGCCTTTGGTTTAATTACCAAATGCAACCTCTCTATGATTCAATATATGGTATTACTTTGCTTTCCAATGTTGTATATATATTTTTTTCTTAGTCATTAGATCCACACTAGCAACCCAGACTCCATTGTTCTTTGGAAACGTATGGCTGCTGAATTCTACAGGTAGGACCTGTAACAAAATGTTGCAGTGTGGAATGCTCTTCTTTTTCAGTGTGCCAGCTGGCCATGCCCACTTCCAGGATATTCTATTCTATCCCTGCTCCTAGTTTTCCAGTCTCCGCCCCACTCAGTAGCTTTCCAGGCCACCGAGCATGCTCAGTCCTCATTGGGTATTTCCCCCCCTTTGGGGTTCCCCCCCCACCAAATATTATACTACTGTAAAACCTGGATTTCCCCGAGACTGCTGATTCCACTTGTGTGTGGATGGTACCTGTTTGGCTATACAAATATCCATATTAGGAGAATTACGGTAGTTCACTATTGGTATGTAGAATTCTGTTTATTTTTGTGGCTGCCTGTTCAAATGAGTTTTTGCTGGGAGGGAAATCCTTGAAGTAAAATTCTCCCTAGAGTGTCTCTATATGACCATCAATCAAGGAGTGGGGCAGGGGCTTATAACAACTTATTTAATATATCCCCCCTTTTAGGACACAAGTTCTTCTGAAGTGGTTTAGAACCGTAGGGATGTTGGAGAAATCCACAATAGATTCACATGAGTTCCGATTTCTATTAATCTGACCTGCGATTTCTGCAGTATGGGTCAGCTTTTCCTGAGTCATGCGGATTCCTCAGCCTTGCAGACCAGGTTTTTTACTTTCCATAATTTTATGCAAATTTAGTCATAGAAAAATTTAAGATTTTTTAAAAAATCAGCCAAAAATATTCTCCCCCCCCATAGACTAAAGCATGAAAATGCAAATTTGGGGTGGTTTGCATATTTTGGGGCGATTTGTGCATTTTTGGTGTGAATTTGCACAAATGCATACGGACACATTTGCCCAAAATCCAATTCCATCAATGAGCAGACAACAAATGAAAGGCACCTGACAAACTGTGAAATGGAGACGGAATGGATTTAATGAAGTCCATATATCTCTACTTTCAAGTAGCATCAAAGTACATTAATAATACCACAAAATAAAAACAGCATCTGGATTTTCAGGTCTGGGATGAGAGCAGCAGCTGTCCTCAACTAGAGCACCAGGTGATGGAGGTAGATGGAGAACTGAGGCTACTTGGGCAAAGAACAGATACTGGTGAGGCATGGGAGGGCCAGAGACAAGAGCAGGGCCCAGAGCAGACTGAGAGGTCAGATACAAACAGGGCATGGCAAGGCCAGAGGCAATGAGCTAGCTGCTAGTCAATCACAAGCAAAGTCAAATACAGTAATACCTTGGATTGCAAGTAACTTGGTTTGAGAGCGTTTTGCAAGACAAGCAAATTTTTAAATATTTATTTAATTTTTTTTTACTTGATATACAAGCGACGTCTTGCAATACAAGTACTGTAGTACGGCTTAAATTAAAAATCTCTGTACAATTTTTTGGGGGGGATTCCGTTTTGATATGAGTGTTTTGGATTACAAGCACGGTTTCCAGAACGAATTATGCTCTTAATCCAAGGCATGACTGTACCTGCAAGGCATGCAGGACCAGAGGCCAAGGCATTGTCAGGAACAGGCAAGGGCCAAGTATCAGCAAGGCATGGTGGGACCAAAGGCAAAGGCATCATCAGGAATGGGCATGGGTCAAGTATCAGCCAGGAATAGCAAGACTGGTGACAAGAGGCAAAAGCACGCCCACGCCCACGCCCACGCCCACGCCCACGCCCACGCCCACGCCCACGCCCACGCCCACGCCCACGCCCACGCCCAGACTGTGGCAAAGCTGAGCAGGAACAGGAAGCCTTTTATAGGGCTTCTTGTGGGTCCCAGCTGGTCTTCATGAGTAGACCGGTTTAGTCCTGCGAGCACCTATAAGTCTGGTGCTAGTCCTGCAAGTATTTGTGGGCTGCCGTGCCTGTCTTCTCCATCAGGCCACCAGGTGGAGCTGCAGCACTGAGCCAGCCAAGCAGATCCTGACACTGATCGACCCTACAGGGCAGTTGGTAGGAGATGGCCCTGTGGGGAAGGGACAGTCCAGCTATAGCATTTGCCTGCCTCCATCCCTCTCCTGAAAACTGTGTGGTGGTGACCTGTGCAGTGGTGTAGTGGTAGATTCCAAAGTGCAGGCTCTCAAAATAACACATCCCCCAAGTCCAAAACTGCAGGCAACTGTGTTGATCCATATCAACAGACCAGTTGTAGGAGTTTTCATCTGCTAGGAGCAGGTCTTTTCTAAAGCTAATGGATCTTAATTGCCCCTTCAAGACCAAGCCAGTCCAAAATACTTTATATTGGAACAATGCATTGTTGTTGGGAAAACTCATTCCCCTCCAGCTACTATGAGGACTGCAGCTAAGCTCAGAGGGAACAGGAAATTCTGAGGGGGTGTGTGTGACAGATGATGTCAGTGTCCCTGCTAATAATAAAGTGCCCACCCTATGTCCCTGTGAGCTGGCCCCACTACACCACTGGCCCTGTGTGTTTATCTCAGAGTCCTTGAATTATACTCATCTTTGGATTTATAATCTGCATAGAGAGCCAGTGTGGCGTAGTGGTGAGAGTGTTGGACTGGGACTCAGGAGATCCGGGTTCTAGTCCCCGCTCGGCCATGAAACTCAGTGGGTGACTATGGGCCAGTCACTGACTCTCAGCCTAACCTGCCTCACAGGGTTGTTGTGTGAGGATCAAATGGAGAGGAAGAGGAGGATTATGTAAGCCGCCTTGGGTTCCTTGCAGGAAAAAAGGCGGGGTATAAATATAATAAATAAATGAATAAATAAATAAAGGCTTGTGTCCCTCATAACCGGGCTTGCCATTGCAGTAGTAGCATCACAAAATATATTCAATAAATGGTTCATTTGAAAACTGGGCTTGGTTCCATGTACTGTTTTGAAGATACATTCACCCTACTCAGAGCTATTCTGGGTTTCCTTCATAGTTGCAGATATAGGTTCATTCTTAGGATTTTGAAGCATATTATATTGTATTAGGAAGTGTTGTGTTGGAGCATGTTTGGTAAAGAATATGGTTACTGAAATTGTTCTGTAGGATAACTCAGCATACACACACCCTCAAATAGCTGATGCTGTTGAATATGGCTTCTTCCTTGAAGTTTCCACTTACAGCATCAATTTAATATATTTCATACTGCAAAAAGCCTCTTAGCTATAGGGTCTCTGACACTTATTCATCAGAAGTTCATCAAGAAGGGTTGTGGCTTGTTATGCATGCACTGAGTACTTTTACTTCCATAGATTTTAGGAAACATTATGCTCTCTAATGTGACCTCCTATCTCCTTGTCCATTTTGTTGGGACTTGAAAAAGATACTAGGAGAGGATAGTATATTGTGGAGTAATATCCTTCCTATCTCACGTTAGTGAGATCAGCAGAGTACAGTCCCTTTCCAGCTTAAAAGAAGCTTAGATTTGGCTAGTGTTAGCCAGTTAGCATTTGGTAATCCAGGATGCTTTAAGGCAGACTGGATTTCCCTGGTTTTGCCCCCTTTTCTCTCCCTCAGAACAATAATCAGAGACACAGTCTTGTAAAAGTTAAAAGTAACATTTACTCACTCAGATTATGCAGTTTCATTCAGGCAGGCTTAAAAGCGTTTCTTACAGTTGGTTACAGTTCATTTGGAAATACTTGGGGTCTGAATACTTGTGGAGTTCAGACCAGCAACTCTGGCTACATGCTGCTACAAGGATCACGTGGAGACAACAACCTGGTGGTGCCACGCTCACTAGAGTCTGAACAGAAAGAGGAAGAAGCTGGGAGCAACGCCCACTTCCTGTTCAGGCTGTTAATAATTCAATGAGTACCTTCTAGGAAAACCATCCTAGAAGGTATCAGTGATCTTAACCATTTCACCCAATTACCTGGTGAAACATTAGCCATAGGTTTTGACTGCAATTTTAATTATCCAACACATTTAAACTATCTTTGCTTTGCATATCTGTATTCCCAGTAGTTGCTGAGGACATCATCAGACATCAGTGAATCATCCCTTCTAATTCTTATTAAATGCCTTTCATCTCTCTGCCACTAAGTAGCCTATTGTTTCAATTTACAGTTCATTACATTATTGTCTGGTGTGTTTTTTGTTTGTTTGTTTTGTTTGTTTATTTCTTCTAATCAATTTTTCAGCCAAGGCTATGTGTTTAAAAAAAATCAATGAGTAGAGACAATACACAATTATTTATATGGCTGTTGCCTCTGTTGTAATGTAATATTATTATCATTTAAATGCTTGCCCAGTATTCAGGCAACCAAGGTCTGTGCCACATGTTCTACAGTGCTGGAGCCCTGGAGTATTGTTTTTGAAAGCTGTTTATTCCTAAATACTCTTGATGGTAATACAAGTGCCACCAAAGTTTCCAATGTGGTTTAAAAACACTACAAAAGAAGGGAACAGAGGGCCTTGTATTGTTTCAGATATGGCAATGAGCCTTCAAAAAGTGTCTGGAAAAGAGACAGACAGGCAGCAGGGGCTGATTAAGAGAGAAACAGGGTGATAAAACCAAGTAGAAAATTGATCTGCAAAGCTTGCAAGTTTATTTGTAAAATTCCCCTCCAGCGGCAAAGCTTAGGCTCTGAATAAGAATGTTCTGCCAAGACTGAGATTAACCCCTGATAGGCTTGAATTAGTGGTGTGATTCTCTTTGTTTTCCATGAAAGATCCTTTCTCTGTTTTCCTGAAATGGAAGTCCTCCTAACTAAGTATCCTTACTGGGAAGTAAGCCCTGATGAAAACAGTGGGACTTTCTCCGGTGTAAACATACCAGGTGCGTAGACCTTGCATTTCTTTGGCAACAGGAAGAAATCACCTAATATTTAGCATTCGGTGGTAATTCTAAAAGGAAGCTTCAATGGGACATGGAAGAATTCACCTGCAGATGTAGAGCCATTGCTGTATTGCTGTAATCAATACCAAAGAAAGCAGAACAACAATGTCTTGCATTTGGGGGGCATGTGATGGTTTGCTGTGTGTTTTTGGGTGCGGAGGTAATCTGAATTTGTACAACAGAGAAAGGCCCTGTGCATATGTTGCAAAAGCAGTGTCCCTGACCATGTATAGAGTTTATACACGTACATATTTTATGCACGTAGGACCTGTGCCAACAAAATATGCTGAACATGCATAGGCAGGGGAGAGGTCAGTGGGCATGTCCCCATCTATGGTACACATGTTCAGGGTACACTGTAGTAAGAGAAGAATGTTTGAGCAGAGGAATAGTAGAAGGGAAAGAGGAAGTCCCTTTCCTAGGTGGGAAGCAGCGAGAGAGTAAAATGCAAATTTGGGGAAATAGGGTGGGCAGAAATTGTCTGTCTGTCTTTCTATCTTTCTTGTGGGTCTTTGTTTTCTTTTCCTGAAAAGGAATACTGTGGGTCTTTGTCAGTAAACAACTGTATTAGCAGTAGCAGCAATTGGAGACAAGTTGCATCAGGAGTGGGCAACCTCAGTAGGTCCAGGAGCCACTTTTGCCCACCCCTCTGCTGGGCCCCGCTGTAGGCTGTACTCCTCCTGCCACTGTGTCGGTGAATGTGGCGGCACACAACCTCCCCCCCCACACACACACACACAACACACACACACACCAGTTTGCCAGCAGCAATGCTACAGAGTGGTAAAAAGGCCCAATTTAGAGTATTTGCAAATTAAATTTGGCCTTTTGGCGGTTCTGTAGTGGTTTGCCACCATCAGAGATTTCAGCAGTGCGGTGGCAGGGGTTGACAGATCTTAGTGCTTTATTGTCTTTGTGCTGCTGCTGCTGCAACAATAATGTGGCTGTTGCTGTCACCACTAGCTCTACTTGCCTGGCTGGCTTGCAAGTTCTTTCAGTCTTTCAGTCTGGGGCATATTATTTGCATTGCTGCTTTTGATGCTAGTGGATGGCAGACCATCCACCGTTGGCACGATACTACTAGCCCTCCAAAAGTGTAGCCTGCTCAGCAAGGGTCTGGTATAACAACCAGGGCATCTTGCGCTAAGCAAGATAAAGAAACACTCTTAGGTATGTGTGAGGAGTAACATAAGAGATACTTTTCATGTAAAAATGAAATACACCGTCTGGTAGAAGAACCGACATGCACAAACGCATGTACCGTACATTTTTCCTGAGTGATGCAAATAGTTGTATATTTTCACTATTTCCACACACTAGGGCTAAGGCAATAGCTCGTTTGTTATGTGTCAGGATGTGGTTTTCTGTAACAAAGACATATGTACTACAGCCCACTTCACTGGTGACTTTATCTACACGGGGAGGGGAGGACATGCCATTCTTCCACCCCAGAAAGTAATGAAAGAAAAGGGCCACGGTGCCTAATTTGTTTTCTTTAAAAATCCACTTTTCTAGCTTCTTATTCCAACTGTCCCTTGAATCTCCCCCCCCCCTTTTCTTTTCTTTTTAGTATAGAATAATTTAAAGCCTGAAGTAGAGTGTCCAGGGAGATTGAAAGGCTCCAGCAGGTTTCACTATGTGGCCATGTTTAATCCACGATTTGTGCCCATTCGTTCTCTTTAGAAGAGACTACCCTGTTCAGCAGATGTTACAGGAATCTTTCTCTTCTTACCAGCTGCAACAGACTCATGTTACTCTTTCTATGTGCTTGGGCTGGAAGAAAGTGTTCCTAGCAGAATAGAGTACCTGATTTTTATGTGGGGGGTTGAACTATCCTAAGCAACATGTTTTAAAATGTAAATTATGTGTGATTTTCTTTGGCTTAGTAGCCTTTTCTTGTCATTTTGTTTATGCCAAATTCAAGGCAAATCAATGATGCCATTCACAACAGACACCTGAGATATGCAGATCAAATCTAGGACATTAAAATTCTGATTCCATGGACCATATTCTTTCTCTCTCCTTCTCCTCTCTCTCCTCTCACTTTATCTGGTGGGAGGGGGGAACTGTTGCCATAGCAATACTATCTTAAAGTTTTCCAGAAGTGCTAAAGGAATAATTTTCTTTCCTGCTCCTCCTTAACAATTTGTGGGTGGAGGGGAATAGAGCTTATTATAGAGGGGTTCCCCCCCCTTTTTGATTTGATAGGAGATGAGGGGGGGAGTATTTTGCAGTCCCAAGGAAATCTGCCTTCTGCAATGAGATATCCAACTAGGCTGCCCACAGCTGCAATTGACCTGACCTAAAATGGTTCATGTCTCCTTTGCTGCTGATTTCGATGGTAGAACTTGGACCAGCCTGCAATTTCTAAATGGGAGCAGAGGGCAGGGCAGGCCATAAAACATGCATAAAATGGGCAAACCCACTGAGATAAACGGCCAGAGCAACAGTGAGTGCAAACAGGCTGAGTGTCTCCCGCTCCTGCCACAGCTGTTTCGTACATATTCTGCTTCGTTGCTAAGGCTCTGCAATCTCAAGAAAAATACGTAGCTTTAGGCATCCATTTTGGAAGGGCTCCCCATGCCTTCGAAGGAAGGAGAGGGGCATTATTGCAGGCGTCCTATATCTGTTTGCCACCTCCAGGCCCAGAATCAGTAAGCTCTTAGGTAGTGTCCCTCACTGGCTGTGTTCGTGATCCTCCATCCCAGGTGGTGAAGACTGGCTTCCCTTCCCCTCTTTCCCATTCCAGACTTGCTCCTTTATAGCCAGGACTTCCAAATGCATCTAGGCCTAATAAAAGTCCTATTCTATTCAGCCCTTCTCCAGCAACAAAAACCTACATGTGGAGAAGGCAGCAGTGGGGACTGTGCTGCTGGCCCTTCCCCTGACATCCTGCATGGCCATGCCCTGTGGACATCTGTGTATCAGTGCAGATATCTGCATAGATGAAACCTGTTCATGAGCTCATGCATGGGCTTCCGCGTGAAGGTTTGCAAACTTACGGTAGTAGGTTTGCACAATCTGAACTTCAGAGATCACGCAGGGGCTCCAATCGTGTGGAAGCCAATGAGTGAGCAGTTGCACACACGTAGGCTTTCCCTACGCCGATGTACCAATGCATGTACGTTCAGGGCCAGTGCAAGGTGTGTTGCTTGGTACTTAAAAGATTTGTGGCCCAGGCCCATCAGATACACATCCGCATTAATTTTGCATATGTCAATTTATATCTATATATGCAAATTTAGAAATGATTACCAGGACATATTTAAATTCCACAGGAAGTGAAGCCAGCAAATTAATTTCTTATCCAAATAATCTCAAAATAAATTCTTGCACCCTGCCCCAGATCATCCCCCTGCTTCCCCCCCCCCTTGGGAAAAGGATCCCTTTAAAGGGTTTTTTTGACAGGGCAAGCGAGGTTTTTTGACTGGGGCATTTACAGCCATATATTCCAGTCCAAAACCACCCATTGCCCTGTCAAAACAACCCTTTTTAAAGAGGACCCAGAGTTTTGACCGCTAGCTGCCAAAACTCCTTTTCCCAAGAAAAGGGGGCATGGCACTTTTACACTTTCCTGAGCAGCTAGGGTCTCGGGGGGAAAGCGCAAAATGTGCATCACCCTGAGCACTGTCAGGGTGAAAAAAAGAAAAGTTGAGAAACTGGTGAAGGGGGTATAAATCACACCACCCCCTTTTCACAAGCAAAGATCATTTGCACCTTTGGTTTCTCTTGACAGCTTGCCTTTTGACAGCTGTCGAGAGAAACCAGGGTGGGGGGACTTATTTGGAGCCTCTCTGGGGCAATATGCAGGGTTGGTACCTGTTGCACCTTGGCAGCAGGCACACCCCAGGCCCAGGACGTTGCCCCCGCTGAGGCTTCAAATGATTGCACTTGCATAACTGTGAACATCCACAGTTGTGCAAGTGTGGCTAAACATTTTTTTTTAAAAAAGTAATACAAACCAATTTGCGCACATTTCGTGCACACAACGAATATTTTTTAAAAAAAGATTTGCCACCCACTGACAGCCCCTTCAAGATGCCACTGGGGCACTTTGAAGGGACAGTCAGTGACTGTCAAAATGGGGACCGTGAAAGCCCATTGTCAAGCCGGCTTTTGTGATCTCCCCCCCCCCAAAGTTTAAAGTGCAAAAAAGCCATGGGGAGCTGAAAATGGCTCTCAATCACGGTGGGGAGGGAGAGACTACTCAGCCCTGCTGTGGTATCCCCTGGGATACCACCTGGAGAACCAAGGGGGAAGGAAGGGGAGGGAGTGAGGGAGGGAGCGAACAACGCGTGGTGAGCCCAGTCGTCTTTCAGGCACACTGTGGGTTGTTTCCAAAACAACCAACCCACTGTGACTTATTGCCAGGGCGGGTTGTCATGACATGCAAACCCATCCAGCGTTTCTGTTCTGATAAGTGGTAGCAGACCATAGCAGATTTTGAGAAGTGCAGAACTGGAGGATGAAATTGACACGTTCTTTGAGAAGTATGGAATATGGCTCTACTGGGCTAAATTGCTCCAATTTAAAGACTCAGAAAAAATATTTTAAAAACACACAATCAAATGCCACTGCCATTTTAAAACATCCAAAATCCATGTATTGGATCAACTCGCTACAGATGGAGTCAATGCCAGCAGGGGTAATGGAATGAAATCCACCAGGATCAAACCAGTAAACTCTGTTGAGTTCATCCCCAAAACAGAATTCTCATACATACCTAATTGTAGAAGATAACATCCAAATCCTAGGTGACATGGGTTTTTCGAGTGGCGGAGGGATTTCAACCTCTGGCTATATCAAAAAGATAATATATCATTTGTAGATTTGGACCATTTGCCAATTCTGCTAGTCAAGAAAGGTCAACAGCATTGTCTTAACAACTGCCCTGCCTCAACCAGTTTTGTCTCTACTCTCTCTTCTTCTTCTTTTTAATTCCAGGGTTTTTTTCCAGGGTGGTGATGGTTCTAGGTGTTTTGTGTTTTTTATATATATTGATCTTGTCATTTTTCACCTACAAAGGATTATGTGTGTCTTTTAGGAAATCCCCCCCCCCAATCTGCAACTATTTCAGAAGCCTTTTTTGTGCTTTAATAATAGCTCCTGTGTGACATCTCTTCAGAGTCGCCGTATCAGAGAAAATGTTAGGTTCTGAAGCATTTTCTCTCATGTAGTAACCCTGGCAATTTTCATGCAGTGGCTATTTCAGAAAAAAATGAAATACTGTCCCTATAAGAAAGTGAAGTTGTAAAGTAAGTCATTGTAAACGGGTTTTTACCATCTTAAAACAGAAATGTGCCATAATGAAAGAATACTGTCCGAACACTTCCACAGTCCCAAGAGTCAGAGTCTGGGGGTGGGATGGCCCTTAAATCAATGTGGTCAGTGAGTAGTGCAGGTGGGCGACTGACGTGTGACTATAGCCCTATTCAGGCATTCGCTCACTGGGTAGCTCAAACCCATGAGGAGATGGAGTGCTCCCGGCATCCTGGCTCACACAAAGAGGACACTCTCCTCTTCAGAGAGTCACCCTCCATAAGTAGAGGGCAAGGGGGAGGGGTGGGGCCAAAGCGTTCCCCCTCCTCGCATGTTTGATCTACTTGGTAAGTGAACACCTCAGTCGGGCTTATGTGAACATGTGAAGTGAATGAGGTGTGTGTGGCAGCAGAGAATGTGGGAGAATGGGGTGGGGGTGGGTATATGTGTTGGAGTGGGGAGAATGATGAGTATGTGTGAAGGGAAGGGAGGGGAGAAGGTGAATTTGTGTGTGCAGATGAGTAGTGGGGATTGGGACGCTGTGGCGCATAGACGTAAGGGCATGAAAAAACATTTTTTTTAAATCCTGTTTATTTTTCCAGGTTTCACTTTTTCCCTGGTGCTTCCTTGTCTAGTTAGCATGAATTTAAATTTGCCTCCCACTGAAGCCTATCCAAATTTGTATGCATGTAGTAGTAGCATCTTGCCTTCATGCTAAGTCCTCGAGTGAAAAGATGAGCTCTAACTTAGCTCAATATTTCTCCCATCCTCTTTTTAAAAGTTGCCCCAAAGTCTAAACTTTTGCTTAGGGAGACACCCCCCCCCACACACACACACACATATTTGCAGTTCTCACAGAATCTCTGAACAATCACTTTGACAATCTTGTGTTATTTAAAAAAAAAAAAAAAAAGCGCGATGCCTGTGTTTCTTTGTTGGAAATTTCTATGGTGGCACCGATTTAACTATTGGGTTTTAATTAAACCTGTAGCCCTGTCGGTAGACTGAGAGGCTTGTGGGCATCTTCTTTCAATCCTGATACATATTTAGCAGATCAGGATATAGTGGTAGAAAAATTCACTAGACTGAAGCTAGGCCTCGGCATGAGCCTCCATAGCTTTGAACCAAGTCTGCAGGCAGAGCAGTTCAGCTCTCTCTCTCTCTCTCTTGCTCTCTCTCAGCTGTAGATTTGAGTCGAGGAGAGAAGAGAGAAAAGTGCTGCCCTCCATTATTTCCTTTTCAGAGAGAAACTTTCCTATTTCTAAACAAACGTATCATTATGGTTGAAGCACCCCATGTGCCATAGGATCAGAAAGTCTGGTGCTGATCAAAGTGGCTATAATAGAAGCCAAGTGCATGCTCCAAAATTGTGGGGTGCCAGCAGCTTGCAAGGCAGAAAAAAAGAACATGTTCTCGAATGAATTTTGGTTGATTATTGAACTCAATGTGTTTTGGAATGAAGAGCTCTTTCGTCAGGGGCAATCTTACAAACCCAGATTCTAGGAACAGGCTAAGCCAGCTTCCAAAGATGGTGACTGTCTGTCTTACACCATCAGGATCAGGGTGAAAGCTCACAGGGACCTGGGTTGCCCTGTTCTGCATCTCCATGTAGCTCCTGGCTCTGTCTCACTGGTGTGGTGTCATTGGTGCAAACTGTGGGGCTGATGTGCATCCTGGAGAGCAAGAGAGAGTTAAAGGAGCAATTGGTGTGACAATCAGTACCACCCAGCTAGAAGGAGAGGGGATGATGTTTCAGTATTATTAATTATTATTATTTATTATATTTATACCCCGCCTTTTTTCCTGCAAGGAACCCAAGGCGGCATACATAATCCTCCTCCTCCTCCTCTCCATTTTATCCTCACAACAACCCTGTGAGGTAGGTGAGGCTGAGAGTCAGTGACTGGCCCAAAATCACCCAGTGAGCTTCATGGCCGAGCGGGGACTAGAACCCGGATCTCCTGAGTCCCAGTCCGACACTCTCAGTGTTAACAGAGACCTGCCTTTGTAGAAGCTGCCTAATGCTGGAAACTACTTCTTGTTCAGGCAGTGCTTCAGCTGGTCACAGCCACCCCATGGGCTTTGGGAAAAGGAGGGAGTAGAGTGCACCCCCGGCACAACTGGCAGCAGGCTTCATTATTTCTAAAGCCAATGTTAAGAGTCTTCCCAGGCATAACGAGTCAGTTATCCATATTTTAGGGGAGGGGTGGGCAGAAGGTAGATCTCAGATGTTTTGCATTTCAACTCCCAAAAGCAACTGGTCAGGAATGCGGGGAGTTGAAATCCCAAACATCTGGAGATCTATTTTCTGCTCACCCCTGTTCTAGAAGAAAGAACTCCCAATGTTTGACATTTAACTGCCACCTCTGCCACTTTGCATTGATAAGTAGGAAATTCTAAATTGGCAAGAAGGCTCTGCGACAACACGGCCCTTACACTTTAGGACCTGGCGCATAAACCCTTCTCAGGCTAAGCACCAACACTTAAAAACCTGAGGGGAGGGTCAAATGAAACCTTTCCCCTACCAATGAGGGAAAAGATTAATACAGGTTATTAAGGATCTATTTTAAATTTATGATACTGTGGGCACAAAGGTGTGTGTGTGTGTGTGTGTGTAGATTTAACAGTAATGCAGGTTAATAACGCCAAGCTGACATGTAGGATTTGGGTAGCAAACAAAATAAAAATAAGTTTATTTTAATTCTCAAAATCTTAGTTCCAGAAAATAACTTTAAACCTGCCTACACCAAACACTTTGTAATTAACCGAAGTCTGTATAACTCAGTCCTCAGACAAGCACTGATTTCTCTCAGAACTCCTAACAGACAAGACACGAATAACCCAACTAACCTAACTCCCAACACACCAACTCTTCTAACCCTGACATCACTCAAAAACTCCTTATATACTCCTCCCCCCAGCCTTTCCAAGACATCACAAACCACACACCCACTCAGTTCAACATTCTATACTCACTAAACATACTACTGCAGACATACACCAGGAACTGAATTGTGGGGTTACGCCACAGGCTCCTGTTTCAACTGGAATAGTAATTTTACCACTGTTTTCACTGGAAGTAACCCCAAGGATCCTTTGTTGCCATAAATAAAGTACCAATAATTAGGTCATGGAATTGCAGTGCCACCTGCATCAATTGCACCTGTGTTGTCCGCTCAGATGCACATGTCTGTAGGTATGGGTATAGTAGTACCCTGCACATGGGTATAGTAGTGTTGCCACATTATGGGTGCAGTGTGCACTTTAAAAAAAAGTGCATTTTTTGGTCCTCTCATACTATATTTGACTAAATGTAGGGGGACAGAGACTACTATGGTTGTTCATGTGATGAGATCATCACAGTGAGCTGGTTCGCAGAACACACTGTGGCTCCCGTGAGTTATTTAACCTTCGAGGAGGTGCAGCGTGTGCTGGTGGCCATTTTGAATATACAAACCAAATCAGGGTTTGTCGTGTTGTCTCAACCTGGCCATCGGGGGTTACGTGAAGGTTGTTTAACCCTTGCATAACCCCTGATGGCCGGGGTCGGATGACACAACAACTCCCAATCAGGGTTGTGTATCCAAAATGGTGGCTGGCACATGTGCCCCTTGAGGGTTAATAAACCCATGATAGGCTGTTGTGTCATGTGAACTGGCCCAATGTGTACCTTTCTGTTCCACCGCAGGATGTTTTCAAGGAACTGCAAGTCATAATACTTATGCAATAGGCTCCCTCTTTTTAGTCCTAGAATTTTAAAATAAATACAAATAAATAAGATGTTTCTAGAATTGTCATAAATACCAGAAACTTGATTTTAATATTTATACTAGTTACTTTATTTCCCTCTGTTAAATGGGAATAACACCTACCTGGGATATTTGAAAATTAGTAATATGCTAAGTCATGCCAGTTATACATGAAGTCACACTGTTCCCATTTTATTCTTAAGCCTTCCCTTTTCCAAGAGCCCTGCAGGGAATATGAAGTGTTTGGCCATGCCTACTTTATTTTGATTCAAAACCCTTAGAAGGGCCCCATAGTCTTTTCAAGATGGATTGTAAGAAATATTCCAAGCCAGCTAAACGGTTTTTATTTCATTCAAGCTATCATTTTTAGTTACCGGTAATCTCCTTTGCCAAGGCAGTTTACAAGAATTACTATAAACCAGTTCAAACACCTTGAAGACAAGCAGTGGCGTAGCGTGGGTTGTCAGCACCCGGGGCAAGGCAAGTAATTTGCGCCCCCTAACCCGTGGATTTTAGCACTCGAGTCTCTTCCACTAGATGGGCCCAAAGGCAAGACCCAGTGGCCAAGGCGAGCTGGAAGGCGGCTTCCACGGGCGCTTCGGCCCGGCGCTTCGCAGGACCCAACGGCGAAGGTCTGGGCGAAAGACGCACTTGGCACCAATCGCCGCAAACCCCCGGACATTTTCTTCCCCCCCCCCCAAAGGAACGACTCGGTTTGCTCCGAGCAATTTAAAAAAAAAAAGGCGCTTTTGCAAATATTAGATAAGCACAGGACGACTCAGCACTAAGCCAACAAGGGCAAGTGGGCCGAGGGGGGGGGGGGGCTCCTGTTTGCAACTCTCCGGGTGCCCCCTACCTAGGCAGAAGGAGGGTGCCGTGGGGGGGCTCTCCGGGCGCCAGTGACATTGTTGGCAGGCAGCGTGCCGGGGCGCCTCCTCCGGGGCAGAGGCCTCGCTCCCCGCGCAGCGTGGCGAGAAGGCCAGCGGAGGGGAGCGGCGGCGGCGGCGGCGGCGGCGGCGGGCGGGGCGGGCAATCGCAGCCATTTGCCCGGCCACCCTCTTCGCTGCCCTATCGATTATGCAGATGGGCCGATCAATCTGCCCTCTGCTGAGCCGAGCCGGGCGTCGAGGCACTCCTGCCTGCCAGGGCGAGGCGAGGCAGGCAGCAGCCCCGTCCACCCGCCGGACTCTCCGCCGCGCCGCGCCGCGCCGCTGAAAAACGCGCCCAGCCCGGGCAGCGTCGCCTCCTTCGTCGCCGCCCCCGCCGCCTGGCGGGGCGCCTTCCCCTCCTGCCCGCGTCCGGCCCGAGGCACCTGCGCGGCGAGCGACACAAAGTTTGCTGGGGGACCCGATCCAGGCGGGGGGCCGCGCCGGGCCAGCCCCATGCAAAGCAGTCCGGGCGGGGGCGGCAGCAAAGTTGCCACTTACGCGGCTGGCTCCCGCCTTCCTTCCTTCCAGCAGCAGGAGGGGGAGAAGACGACGAGGAGGAGGAAGGATTTATTTCCAAGTGGAAATAAAAGTTTTCCCCACCTTTCAAGGGCGCATGAATTTAGTAGTAGTAGTAGTAGTAGTAGTAGTAGTAATTCACATACATAATGTGACATAAAGCGAAAACAGGTCGCTTGCCCCAAGGAGTTAACAGTCTCTAACTGGGCGCAATCTTATGTGTGCTTAGACAAAGAAAAGTCCTACAACTCCCAGCACGCCCCTGCCAGCATATAGGGTGCAACCATGCTGGCTGGGGCATGCTGGGAGTTGTAGGACTTTTTTCTGTCTTAACCCGCATAAGATTGCGCCCCAAGCTTGCAGGGGCAAGGGTAACAGTAGAAGAAGGAGGATTCCTTCCTCCTCCTCCTCGTCTTCTCCCCCTCCTGCTGCAGCTCCGGCGAGGCGGTTAATCCCGGGAGGAGGAGGCGGGGCTACAGATCCCATGAAGATCCCATCTCACTGCAGAGAGAGTGAGTGACCAGGCAGGGGCAGAGAGCTGCGAGTGCGAGCGCGCCCCCCCCAGATGTTGCGCCCGGTGCGGCCGGCCCCCCCTGCACCCCCCACGCTACACCTCTGAAGACAAGTGACAGGATGGCTTAATATCAGAATGAGAAGTGACCAGATCAAGCATGAATGACTTGTTCTGCACTAGAGGCCACACTAGACATGCAGCGTGAGATGCATTTTTTTCCATATACTTGCAAACCAGCAGGGGGAGCTGTCCTCTATAGCAGCTTTCCCCAATGCGGTGGCCTCCAGCAGTTTTGGACTACAACTCTCATCAGCCCCAGCCAGCATGGACAATAGTCAGGAATGTTGGGAGTTATTGTCCAAAACATCTAGAGGGCCACCAGATTGGGCAAAGGTGATCTACAGATGCAATGGTGTGGAAAATATTGCCCTCGCTGTGGTAGGCCAGCTCCCACTGCCAAAGGGAAGGAGGCAGAAGAGTTGTTAACTGCCCAAGTGACATGGCTCAGTAGGGATCACTGTATTAAATACTGACAGGCAGATGTGATGTTATTTCCCTTGCCCAAAGTTCTTGTACTAAATACAGCCTCCAAGGTCCATTGAGGTGGCGTTTATAAAGAACCTTGATATTCCTAGCTCCAAATGTTCTAAATCTTGTGAACGGTTTAAAAATCATGTGCTTGGGAAATTATTTTTATTCATCCACTGAATCTATGCATGTTTAAGACACACTGATGTATTGTCCAAGTTTTTCTCATCAAGCGTGAGAGATGGGACCCTTTTAAAATCTGAAAGCTAATAAGGCTGTGATTCTTGTATGTGTCTGTAGATGGTATAAAATATATCTTGTTGGTTGTGTGCAGCCCTTTTCTGCTTTAGATCTTCTGAGTTTGCATTTCTACTTTTTCTTGTTGCTCTTTTTTCCTCCATTATCTTATTCTTTGTCCCTGGGGACATCTGAAAGCAATAAAATAGTTGGCAGAAAGAATGGTGCCACCGTTAAACAGAATTGCATTCCACCCTCCCAGTTTTGCACTCAGCCTCTAAGTCAGTCAGTCTTGATCCATGTGAACTTTGAAACTAAGATTTTTTGTGAGCACCCACACTGCCGCAGCCAAACAAATCCCTTACCCGGGTAATTTGGGTTGTGGGTGGGAGTTACGTCTGCTCCTTCGTACAGATGGCCCATTTGAGTTGCTGAGCTATGCAATGCTTTCTGCATGTGGATGACAGACATTTATTTTGCAACATAGCATGATCGAAAAGGCATGATCGTCACTGAGCAACCACTCGACAGCAAGATGTCTTGATAGCATTTGCTGCTTCAGAACTCACATGGATCGGTTCCCCCTCTCACAGGAAGGCCGTGGGAGTATGTGGGCAGTTTAAGGGCCATGCACTGAGCTGTCTTGATCTGCAGGATCAATGGAATCATAAAACATTAATTGTCAAACCAGCAAACTTCCAAGTTCAAGTGTTTGAGTGCACTTGGATCCTCTCCCCTCGGGGGAGAAGAAAAAGCTTTAATTTATGAAGTGTCACAACACATTACAGCGCACCACATCTTAATATGCCACTGCATGGGGTTGACATTTGTTTGCTTTAATTCCTCAAAATAGCTTTTATTTGGAGCAAATGTTCTCTGCTATTCAAACAGTTCCTGTTCTCCCCTACTGTGCATTTCCAGTTCCCCTGGGACAATTTCTCCTGCAGAGCTCTGCCCTCTGCTGGTTATTGGTCAGGTCTTTCTCAAGAGCTTAATTGTTTTTCTTCTCAATAATGCAGGGCAGGGAAGAATCCACCTTCTTTTGCTTCTTCTGTACCACAGGATGTGATGTTCCTTCTCAAATCCACTCAGAAAGTGGGAATTTGTTGAATCCTGAACTTATTATCATTACCTTGCAAATTATATTGCATATGAGCCTTGTTCATTCAACAGTGGCTACATCCGAGACAGACAGGGTCTTATTTAAAAGCAGGAAGTGT